>SJYT01029119.1:293534-349473 GCA_006410635.1 Cephalophus harveyi | reverse complement strand
GAGCCCATCCTTGCATGAAATGTTCCCTTGGTATCTCTAATTTTCTTGAAGAGATCTCTAGTCTTTCCCATTCTGTTCTTTTCCTCTATTTCTTTGCATTGATCGCTGAAGAAGGCTTTCTTATCTCTTCTTGCTATTCTTTGGAACTCTGCATTCAGGTGCTTATATCTTTCCTTTTCTCCTTTGCTTTTCGTTCTCTTCTTTTTCACAGCTATTTGTAAGGCCTCCCCAGACAGCCATTTTGCTTTTTTGCATTTCTTTTCCATGGGGATGGTCTTGATCCCTGTCTCCCGTACAATGTCACGAACCTCATTCCTTAGTTCTTCAGGCACTCTATTTGTCAAATCTAGGCCCTTAAATCTATTTTTCACTTCCACTGTATAATCATAAGGGATTTGATTTAGGTCATACCTGAGTGGTCTAGCAGTTTTCCCTACTGTCTTCAATTTAAGTCTGAATTTGGTAATAAGGAGTTCATGATCTGAGCCACAGTCAGCTCCTGGTCTTGTTTTTGTTGACTGTATAGAACTTCTTCATCTTTGGCTGCAAAGAATATAACCAATCTGATTTTGGTGTTGACCATCTGGTGATGTCCATGTGCAGAGTCTTCTCTTGTGTTGTTGGAAAAGGGTGTTTGCTATGACCAGTGCATTTTCTTGGCAAAACTCTATTAGTCAAACCATTAGCCATATTCATAAAGAAACAAAGGGAGAAGAATCAAATCAACAAAGTTAGAAATGAAAATGAAGAGATCACAACAGACAACACAGGATACAAAGGATCATAAAAGACTACTATCAGCAACTATATGCCAATAAAACGGACAACTTGGAAGAAATGGACAAATTCTTAGAAAAGTACAACTTTCCAAAACTGAACCACGAAGAAATAGAAAATCTTACCAGACCAATCACAAGCATGGAAATTGAAACTGTAATCAAAAATATTCTAGCAAACAAAAGTCCAGGACAAGACAGCTTCACAACTGAATTCTACCAAAAACTTAGAGAAGAGCTAACACCTATCCTACTCAAACTCTTCCAGAAAATTGCAGAGGAAGGTAAACTTTCAAACTCATTCTATGAGGCCAACATCACCCTAATACCAAAACCTGACAAAGATGCCACAAAAAAAGAAAACTACAGGCCAATATCACTGATGAACATAGATGCAAAAATCCTTAACAAAATCTAGCAAACAGAATCCAACAACACATTAAAAAGATCATACACCATGACCAAGTGGGCTTTATCCCAGGGATACATGGATTCTTCAATATCCACAAATCAATCAACGTAATACACCACATTAACAAACTGAAAGATAAAACCATATGATTATCTCAATAGATGCGGAGAAAGCCTTTGACAAAATTCAACATCGATTTATCATAAAAACCCTCCAGAAAGCAGAAATAGAAGAAACATACCTCAACATAATAAAGGATATATATGACAAACCGATAGCAAACATTATCCTCAATGGTGAAAATTTGAAAGCATTTCCCCTCAAGTCAGGAACAAGACAAGGGTGCCCACTCTCACCACTGCTATTCAACATAGTTTTGGAAGTTTTGGCCACAGCAATAAGAGCAGAAAAAGAAATAAAAGTAATCCATATTTGAAAAGAAGAAGTAAAACTCTCACTGTTTGTTGATGACATGATCCTCTATGTAAAAACCTTAAAGACTCCACCAGAAAATTACTAGAGCTAATGAATGAATATAGTAAAGTTGCAGGATATAAAGTCAACACACAGAAATCCCTTGCATTCCTATGCACAAACAATGAGAAAATAGAAAGAGAAATTAAAATAACAATTCCATTCACCATTGCAACAAAAAGACTTAAATACTTAGGCATATATATACCTAAAGAAACAAAAGACCTATATATAGAAAACTATAAAACACCGATGAAAGAAATCAAAGACAACACAAATAGATGGAGAAATATACCATGTTCATGAACTGGAAGAATCAATATAGTGAAAATGAGTATACTACCCAAAGCAATCTATAGATTCAATGCAATCCCTATTAAGCTTCCAATGGTATTTTTCACAGAACTAGAGCAAATAATTTCACAATTTGTATGGAAATACAAAAAACCTCAAACAGCCAAAGCAATCTTGAGAAAGAAGAATGGAACTGGAGGAATCAACCTGCCTGACTTCAGGCTCTACTGCAAAGCAACAGCCATCAGAACAGTATTGTACTGGCACAAAGACAGAAATATAGATCAATGGAACAAAATAGAAAGCCCAGAGATAAATCCACGCACCTATGGACACCTTATCTTTGACAAAGGAGGCAAGAATATACAATGGAGAAAAGACAATCTCTTTATCAAGTGGTGCTGGGAAAATTGGTCAACCACTTGTAAAAGAATGAAACTAGAACACTTTCTAACACCACACACAAAAATAAACTCAAAATATATTAAGGATCTAAATGTAAGACCAGAAACTATAAAACTCCTAGAGGAAAACATAGGCAAAACACTCTCTGACATAAATCACAGCAGGATCCTCTATGACTCACCTCCCAGAATATTGGAAATATTAGCAAAAATAAGCAAATGGGACCTAATTAAAATTAAAAGCTTCTGCACAACAAAGGAAACTATAAGCAAGGTGAAAAGACAGCCTTCTGAATGGGAGAAAACAATAGTAAATGAAGCAACTGACAAACAACTAATCTCAAAAATATACAAGCAACTTATGCAGCTCAACTCCAGAAAAATAAACGACCCAATCAAAAAATGGGGCAAAGAGCTAAACAGACATTTCTCCAAAGAAGACATACAGATGGCTAACAACACATGAAAAGATGCTCAACATCACTCATTATCAGAGAAATGCAAATCAAAACCACAGTGAGGTACCATTTCATGCCAGTCAGAAATGGCTGCTATCCAAAAGTCTACAAGCAATAAATGCTGGAGATGGTATGGAGAAAAGGGAACCCTCTTACACTGTTGGTGGGAATGCAAACTAGTACAGCCACTATGGAGAACTGTGGAGATTCCTTAAAAAACTGGAAATAGAACTGCTATATAACCCAGCAATCCCACTGCTGGGCATACACACCGAGGAAACCAGAATTGAAAGAGACACGTGTACCCCAATGTTCATCGCAGCACTGTTTATAATAGCCAGGACATGGAAACAACCTAGATGTCCATGAGAAGACGAATGGATAAGAAAGCTATGGTACATATACACAATGGAGTTTTACTCAGCCATTAAAAAGAATACATTTGAATCAGTTCTAATGAGGTGGGTGAAACTGCAGTCTATTATACAGAGTGAAGCAAGCCAGAAAGAAAAACACCAATACAGTATACTAATACATATATATGGAATTTAGAAAGATAGTAATGATAATCCTGTATGCAAGACAGCAGAAGAGTCACAGATATATAGAAAAGTATTTTGGACTCTGTGGGAGAGGGAAAGGGTTGGATGATTTGGGAGAATGGCATTGAAACCTGTGTATTAACATATGTGAAACAAATCACCAGTCCAGGTTCAATGCATGATACAGGATGCTCGGGGCTGGTGCACTGGGATAACCCAGAAGGATGGGATAGGGAGGGAGGTGGGAGGCAGTTCAGGATGGGGAACACATGTACACCCGTGGCAATTCATTTCAATGCCTGTCAAAACCAATACAATATTGTAAAGTAATTAGCCTCCAATTTAAATAAATTTATATTAAAAATAAAAAAGAGATTACAGGTATTTCTATTAAATGTTAGTTTTGGTGATATAGAATTCTATAATTTTTCTATTGACCAATCATGATACAATCATAAGTGAGTAATAGTTACATAATCACAATAGGAAAAGATGTTCACAATCAGTAAAGTTTTTACAATCAGTAGCCAGAGAAAAAAAATAAAAGATGATTACGATTGCAAGCCATAATGGGTGTGTGCAAGGTTTTGTTTGTGTCCTTAAAGACTGGAGTCTCTGTCCCCCAGTCCTATGGAAGTTTTGTAATCAAATCCTGCTGGGCTTCAAGATCAGATTCCCTGGGGAGTCCCAGTCCCTTTGTTGGGTCCCCAGGCTGGGAAGCCTGACATGGAGTTCTGAACCTTCAGGACAGTCGAAAAACTTCTTTAGTGTTATAGTTCTCCAGTCTGTGCGACACCCACCTGGCGGGTATGGGATTTGATTTTATTGTGATTGTGCCCCTCCTACCATATAGCTGTAACTTCTTCTTTGTCTTTTGACACGGAGCATCTGTTTTTGGTAGGCTTCAGGGTCCTCCTGTTGGTGGTTGTTCAACTGTTGGTTGTGATTTTGGTGCTCTCATAGGAGGAAATGAGCACATATCCTTCTACTCTGCCATCTTGAACTGGAAGAGGCAAAAGATATAAAGGACCAGAATCCAAAATATATGGCTGCTGCTAAGTCGCTTCAGTCGTGTCCGACTCTGTGCGACCCCATAGACGGCAGCCCAACAGGCTCCCCCGTCCCTGGGATTCTCCAGGCAAGAACACTGGAGTGGGTTGCCATTTCCTTCTCCATTGTGTGAAAGCGAAAAGTGAAAGTGAAGTCGCTCACTCGCAACCGACTCCTAGCGACCCCATGGACTGCAGCCTACCAGGCTCCTCCATCCATGGGATTTTCTAGGCAAGAGTACTGGAGTGGCTTGCTATTGCCTTCTCCGGATAGGTTAGGTTAGTACTTCTAATTCCCAAGGAGTTATGAAATGGTCAAAGAGACCAAAAAGTTTGACCGAGAAAGGAGAGTTCGGTCCATACGCTTTGCCCATTTCTGGTCGGTTCTCAAAGGAGACATTGGGTGCCTCTTGGCATTGGCAGGTAGGTATAAACCCCTGACAGGTTTCTGCCATAAGCTGTATGAGATCACCGTGGAACCGCAGAGCAGAGCTCCTCACTTGCTTCGCACAGGGCATGTCATTCATTCGCACAAGCACACCGTAGAGTTAGTAAAGCACAGCAGAAAACGTGTTCGCTAAGAGAACAATGGATGAACTCCTAAAATTTCACAGTAAGAAAATAACCTATTTAAGCAAGCTTCAACAAGTTCTGAATAGACACCTCACCAAAGAGGATATACATATAGCAAAATAATAAATGAAATGGTTTTCAACATCATATGCCATTAGAGAATTACAAATTAAAACAATGAGGTACTACCACATGCCTATTACAATGGCCAAATCTGGGATGCTGATATCACTAAAAGCTGGTGAAGGTTAAAAAGGAAAAGAGAAACTAACCTTAGCAACTTTCCCCCCTCTAATTTGGGTTCCTCATCAGTTAAGGACTGAAAATCCTGCTGGGAGAACTTTTCACAAAAATGAATGGCTCTGTAATTGTTACATAACTATCAATTAATAAAGTACAAAAAGGATGTGCTTTTGCTTCCAAACTCTTCCTTCTCCCCTGCTGTCAGGAAGTGGTGCTGTTCTTTCAGGCATCAGGGCTCCAAGAATCTGTGTCATCTTTAATTTCTTCCTCTTCTTTGCCTTTGGTTTCCATTCAGTGGGTAAGTGCTTTCTCGAGTCAATTTAGAGATATTTCTTATGTATCCTTTTGTCTCCCACTGAAGTTCAAGCTCAGATCGCATTATCGTTTTTCTTTAAAGAAAGTATTCAACTTCTGTTTAATTATAAGGATAATGTATACTTTTCTGGTAACAAAGTCAAATAAAAGTGAATAAAAATAAAAAATTTCCTCTTCTTTATTATTATTGCCCAGCTGTTAACAATGGTTATTTTCTGATTTTATTATGCCCATAAAATATAATTATATATATATACCTTTATCAAAATAATATATTACAATTAGCTAATATTTATTAAGGAAATACTGTGAGTCAGTGGTGTGTCATGCACTTTATATACATTTTCTCATGCAGCTCCTGTTGTATTATCTGATAACTGATTGAACCGAAATTCTAAACTTGCCTGGCCAACTCCAAAGCCTCACTCTTTATTCTTATTACATTCTTTGTTGCTTTTAAAAAATATAGTTGTGATGACTTTATACATTATTGTTTTGCAACTGTCTTCTTTTCATTTGGCATATTAGAGACACCTGCACTTGTATGAAAATAGCCCATTATTTTCTCTCCATTATAGAAATGCAGTAATTTTTTTTGTACACTTGAGTTTGTTTCTGTTGAATAAGTTCCTTAGACATAAATTGGCAGTAAGTTAACTTGTTTGCCCGTCTCTACTCTCTGCCCTCTCAAATTTTTCTCATTCCTTCCAGATATATCACCACGGAACTGATCCCACCACTTCCTGGTTTGGGGTTCCCTGGACTTTTGGGTAAGGTATAAAACCTTGCCTCTCCTGACTTTCAAAATTTCAGATACTTTCAATGCAAACTCATTTTAGCCAGTTGTCTTTTACTCACTCAGTGCCCCAGTATTAACTATTCCAGTATTGCCTTCGCTTCTAATCTCTCTCTTCTTCACCTTTTCTAGTATGATTCCCGCTTACCTTCAAGAACTAGATCAGTTACTAATTCCTTCACAAATTCTCCCCAGCTGGAAATTATAGCTCCATAACCACAGTGTCCCAAAGCATCGGATTCATCTGTCTCTGTTTTCAGAGCTATCAGGTCCTGTTTTGTTTTAGCACTGATCTCTCATACAGGCTTCATTATTCTCTGAAAATTTTGAAAATGAAAAGGAAAGAAAAGAAAAAAGAAATTCATTTTGGGCCTGTTCAATGTCTAATACATCCTATATCTTCTATGGGATATATCAGTAGTATTGGTTTGCTAATTAACTAGTTATTTCAGAAATGATTCTGCTGATGAGTGTGAAATCCATTTTACTATTTCTCTGAGCTTCTTTCTCTTCATAGATGCTAACAGCATGGAACCACTGAACATGATGATTTGAGATGCTTGTCTTTCTATGAAATAAACATTCACTTACTTTTAGAGGTGGTCATATCGACACTTTATTGGGGAGGTTTACTACAAACTTCTAGAAATGAAAATATCTCGGCTGATGATCTCATATGTTCCTTGCATACAGATTTTTACAGAAAATTGTTCTGTCTAAAATTCCTGATATTAGGCAGCCATATCCATGCAGCTCTCCTTGTGCCCTGAGAAATCAGACTGGAAACGAACATGTGATTCACGCACAATCTTGATGCTGGTCGGAAAGAAATGATTGACTTTCTGGAATAAAAAATGAAATGATCCAGTCAGTTTCTCCTTCAGAGTTTGGAAAATAGAACTTGAGGCTGAGATATTACTTGGAAGGCAAAAATACCTGTGGCAGTACATCAGGGCCCAGAGTTATAAGGATGCATAAAAGATGTACAGAGCAGTCATGGATTGGAGCCTGGTATCTAAAGGCAGCTGGTGCTACAGGCAGTCAAATTTACCCTTGAAATCCCTTACAAAGGGGCCACTTTGGGACCGGAATACAGTTTCTCATTAAGCTCAATAACATAATTTTCCTCTAGTTTTGGAACAGACTATTGCTCCTTCAGTAGAGCACCAGATGAAGCAGTTGGCATGCATTTAGAGTCCATGTTTTACTGAAAATATGTGTCTCTAAATGCTAGTGTTATACTTGGTGCTGTGAGATGATCACAGTACAGGAGGCACCGGGAAATGGAAAGTGATGATGGGAACAGCAGTTTTAGGACACCCATCTTATGCTCACTTCTGGGTGTCTGTGGGAAGCACCGAGAAATGCATATGTATCAGATAGATCCACTTGTAATATATTCCAGGGTAGAGAACAGAGGAGGGATCCAGCAGAGGGGGAAGACGGGTGCCTCATGCTGAGAGAGGAGGTTGTGAAGCCCTAGAGGAGGAAACGGGTGAGGAGATAGCCCTTCAAGCTGACCTGGACTTGGGACAGCCCTCTCTTCAGCTCCAGGCTGTGCCTATTCTCCACTTCCTCAAGATAACCTATAATCATGCTTGTTCATTTCACTTGAAATTATCCAAGCCAGTCAGTGAATTGGGAGAGATTCTACTTCTTGAATTCTTCTGAAATTTGCCTTGTCCATGGAAATGCTTCTGGGTGGGAATCTGGAGAACAGCTATTGAAAATATTCACCATTGTATGCCTTCCATAGAAATTATACATTGGCATTTCTGGAGTTAGTATATCAGCAAAGAGATCAGAAGGCAACACACAAAAGGAACCCACAATTAGTATTTGGGAAAAGCAGTGCCACCTGCCACTTTGGGGATCTTTTTGTGTGTAGTGTACCTAGTATGTTTTACAGGCACTCAAAGTCACCTTTAAATGCAGTTCCGACAAATTTCAGTGTTTTTAGCCATAGACAAATCATATTTTGTTTCTCTTCTTGTATATCATAGCATATCAAGGCGGAACAACTTTCAGTGTGAAATAAAATGCCTTTCCTATTTCTTTCCATGGAAAGCAAATGCATGATTTAAAATTGTCAGATGATAGCCAGCTTTGAATAAGTTCTGTTCCCTCCTCTTGGTGAGGAGCCTCTACAGAGAACATTTTGGGATTTAATCAGCAAACAGTAGTGGAGAATTAGCTTAGAAAAATAGCCATCTCTATCACATCTGCTGTGCAGACAGACACTGTGTACTGCAAGGAAGCATCAGGCCTCAGAAGAGCAAACAGGAGCTCTGCCAGGGAAAGGATGGCAAATCTGGACTGCCTTCTGCAACATCTGTTGGGAGTCGACACACTGCTGGTGATGTGCAGCCTGTATTACACTGATCAGCTTCAGCGCCAGCTCCTTGCCACAGGGGAACTGGTTTCCAGGTCTACTGGGCTGGTGCCGAGAAGAACACAGAAAATTCTTGGAGCAGGAGCAGGCAAATAGTTTTGGATGTGCTTGGCAATACAAAAGAGCTTCGTGGAAGCCTTACCTTTAGTTTCCCTCCTTGGAGACCATTGATCTTGTGATTTGTGCCGAAATTGTTTTTATTTGCCAAAATCTTGGACTGGATGTATATACACACTCACATTTCTGTGGAGAATTCCAACTAATGCTGCTTCACTTTCAAGGAATGAAAAAATAGAACCTAATCTCTGTGCTACTTTATAGAAGAAATGTGTCATCTACCGTAAAGGCCTTTTTTGTTGCAATATCTTTTTCCTCCAAACGAGAAACTTCTGTTTCTCATGAATGCCCACTTCTCCTCTTGCCTAAAATGAAGTCTGACCCATCTTTGCTCTTTACTGATCAGTCATCACGCTAGCTTATCATCTATACTCAGACAGATTCTGTTGATGATCCTGGTGAGGCTATTTTTGTTTTTGAAACTAGAATTCAAATGTGTCTATTGAATATTCACAGAAGAGGTTTGACCAATGAATGATGAAGCCAGATTTATCATGAGACTAACTTGAAATTATTTACATGATTTCCAATAAGAAAACTAGTCAAAAGACAGAAGCAGTCAATGAAATGAAATTTCTGTTGGCAGGTGGCTATAGTGAAACTCACAACGTGCCAGTTTTGTGGGGTTTTGTATAGGTTTTCTCATTAGTTCTCAAGAGTTGCCTATGAGGAAAGAATTGCTGTTTGTTTTCTTAGGTCAGAGACATCTTGTAATCTGCCTAAAATCAATTTACTTGGTAAGGATAAAAGTTTGTGTGATAAAAATCTCCCAAGTTTCAAGATTTTCCAATATGTTTTACTGGTTCCATGAAGTGTTATTAATTATTCACTACTTTGCCGACTAAGGTCCATCTAGTCAAGGCTATGGTTTTTCCTTTGGTCATGTATGGATGTGAGAGTTGGACTGTGAAGAAGGCTGAGTGCCGAAGAATTGATGATTTTGAACTGTGGTGTTGGAGAAGACTCTTGAGAGTCCCTTGGACTGCAAGGAGATCCAACAAGTCCATTCTGAAGGAGATCAGCCCTGGGATTTCTTTGGAGGGAATGATGCTAAAGCTGAAACTCCAGTACTTTGGCCACCTCATGCGAAGAGTTGACTCATTGGAAAAGACTCTGATGCTGGGAGGGATTGGGGGCAGGAGGAGAAGGTGACGACAGAGGATGAGATGACTGGATGGCATCACGGACTCGATGGACGTGAGTCTGAGTGAACTCCGGGAGATGGTGATGGACAGGGAGGCCTGGCGTGCTGCGATTCATGGGGTCGCAAAGAGTCGGACACGACTGAGCGACTGAACTGAACTGAACTGAAAAAGTTATTGAGGGACCTCCCTGGTGGTCCAGGCTTGAGAATCTGCCTTCCAATGCAGGGGACTCAGATTTGATTCCTAGCAAGGGAACTTGGGTCCCACATGGTGCAGAACAACTAATCGTGTTGGCCACAGCTACTGAGCCTCATGCCACAACTAGAGAGTCTGTGTGCCAGAGTGAAAGGTCCCCCACGAGGCAATGAAGATCCACATGCCGCAACTATGACCCCATGCAGCCAAAGAAATAATTTTTTTTCAAAGTTCCCAAGTGTCCACTCTGTGCCACATATTTGTCCAGCTCTGGGGACATAGCAGTGAAAAAGAAGAGGAGAAAAAAAAAAAAAAAAGAAAAAAAAATCTGCCCTCCTTGAGCTTACATTCTGTTGTCAAAGTTAGAACCTGAGAGAGAATTTAATCCAGCCTAATGCAGTGAGGAGCAGAATATACCAGCCTTCTCCTACACTCTGAAGGCACATTATCCAAGCGGTTGGAGCAAACCCTATGAAGCTGGGTTTGAATCAGCATCCTGTATTTCCTAGCGATATCCTTGTTTTCTTCCTCTGTGAAAAAAAAATGGGGTTAATAATAGGAATACTTGCCCTGTAGGGACTTTTTATTTTTTAAAATTGAAGGAAATAACGCACATAGACTGACCAGCATAGCATCTCATACAGAACAGAAACTTGGTAAAATATTGCTGTGATTGATTGTGGTGGTAGTGATAAATCATGATGTTAATAGATTCTGGACAAATATTACAACAAAAAAGAGGGTAACATTTTAACTTAGGAGAAGAAGACTCGAGGCAGAACAGTCAGTGTTTAATTTTAGAACCCAGCGCTTTTTCATTTGGGAAGCGTGCCTGGTCTCAAAAGAGATTTTTAAAAATAGATTAAACTGGAGTGCCAGCTGACCTGAAGAGTTTTCTAAGGCTGGTGACCACAATTGTGTGAGCCCTTTTTTCTAGTATCTCTGCAAGTCCTTGCTAAGGAGGTGCCTGGTTTGTGGAGCAGCAGAATAGATATTCACCACAACAGAGGGAGCCCTCCGGCCACCTGTGCCCTGCCCATCTCCCTCCTCCCAAAGAGGCGTAGCACTCTTGTGAGAGATCCCAACAGCCTACCACTGAGCTGCTCTCTCGGAAAGGAAGCAGAAACATTAGCACCTGAGTCTGAGTTGTGATCTGGAGAAGGTTTAGAAATTTTGGCTCAGTGGTTGGTTGTAAATCTGAGCATTCAGATTGTCTTGTTAGGTAATTCTATCCACATTATTCAGTTTGTTTAAGAATTTCCAAACTTCACATAAAAAATAAACAAATGGGACCTAATTAAACTTAAAAGCTTTTGCACAGTGAAGGAAACTATAAGCAAGGTGAAAAGGCAGCCTTCAGAATGGGAGAAAATAATAGCAAATGAAGCAACTGACAAATAATTAATCTCTAAAATATAGAAGCAGCTCATGCAGCTCAATACTAGAAAAATAACCCAATCGAAAAATGGGCCGAAGAACTAAACAGACATTTCTCCAAAGACATACAGGAGGCTAGCAAACACATGAAAAGATGCTCAACATCACTCATTATCAGAATTGCAAATCAAAACCACTATGAAGTACTATCTTACGCCAGTCAGAATGGCTCTCATCAAAAAGTCTACAAACAATAAATGCTGGAGAGGGTGTGGAGAAAGGGAACCCTCTTACATTGTTGGTGGGAATGCAAACTAGTATAGCCACTATGGAGAACAGTGTGGAGATTCCATAAAAAAACTGGAAATAGAACTGCCATATGATCCAGCAATCCCACTGCTGGGCATACTGCTACTGCTGCTAAGTCGCTTCAGTCACGTCTGACTCTGTGCGACCCCATAGATGGCAGCCCACCAGGCTCCCCCGTCCCTGGGATTCTCCAGGCAAGAACACTGGAGTGGGTTGCCATTTCCTTCTCCAATGCATGAAAGTGAAAAGTGAAAGTGTAGTCGCTCAGTCGTATCCGACACTTAGTGACCCCATGGACTGCAGCCTACCAGGCTCCTCCATCCATGGGATTTTCCAGGCAAGAGTACTGGAGTGGGGTGCCGTTGCCTTCTCTGACTGCTGAGCATACACAATGAGAAAACCAGAATCCAAAGAGACACATGTACCCCAGTGTTCATCGCAGCACTATTTATAACAGTGAGGACATGGAAGCAACCTAGATGTCCATCAGCAGATGAATGGATAAGAAAGCTGTGGTACATATACACAATGGAATATTACTCAGATATAAAAAATAGCGTATTTGAGTCAGTTCTAATGAAGTGGATGAAACTGGAGCCTAATATACACAGTGAAGTAAGTCAGATAGAGAGAAACACCAATACAATATATTAATGCGTATATATGTAATTTAGAAAGACAGTAATGATGACCCTATATCCAAGACAGCAAAAGAAGCACAGATGTAAAAAACAGACTTTTGGACTATGTGGGAGAAGGCGAGGCTGGCATGATATGAGAGAATAGCATAGATACATGTATATTACCATATGTAAAATAGAAGACCAGTGCAAATTCGATGCATGAAGCAAGGCATTCAAAGCTGGTGCTCTGGGACAACCCAGAGGAATGATGGGAAGAGATATGGGAAGGGGGTTCATGATGGTCAGACACACATACACCTGTGGCTGATTCATGTCGATGTATGGCAAAAACCACCTTAATATTGTGAAGTAATTAGCCTCCAATTAAATAAATAAATAAAATTTAAAAATTTCCAAACTTCAAAAACCTGGATTGGTTTAACACTCTCTGCTGGCATATGTCATGGATCCTCTGCATTGTCATTTAGAGCACCACAATCTGGCAGCTTCTACACTTGCTAATTAATAAATCCTTAGGTGTTAAAGATGGGAAACTGCATGTCATTTACGTTCCATCAGTGAGTTGTGGACCTAGGACAAATTCACCTTCACTGCAGTCTGCTAACATCTTTCTTCAAGGACACAGGAAGACCTCCAGTAAAGCATTTAACCTTCCTGTGTCTGAGCCTCCTCAACTATGAAATAGAAATACTCACATCTGTCCAGACACTCTTGTGAGACTCTATTAAGATAATAGATCTGAACCCTCCAGTTAGAATAAATGTCTCTCAATTTTCACAGAGAACTGGTGGCACAGATTATTTTCTCTCTGTGGTATGGTTTTTTATCCTTCCATCTTATCCTCTCAGTGACATCAGCTTAACACTGTCTATTCCATCTCCACACATTCTTTCCACAGTTCTTTGCATGATCTTTAATTTAAAAAAAAATGGGGTTAATAATAGGAATACTTGCCCTGTAGGGACTTTTTATTTTTTAAGATTGAAGGAAATAACGCACATAGACTGACCAGCATAGCATCTCATACAGAACAGAAACTTGGTAAAATATTGCTGTGATTGATTGTGGTGGTAGTGATAAATCATGATGTTAATAGATTCTGGACAAATATTACAACAAAAAAGAGGGTAACATTTTAACTTAGGAGAAGAAGACTCGAGGCAGAACAGTCAGTGTTTAATTTTAGAACCCAGCGCTTTTTCATTTGGGAAGCGTGCCTGGTCTCAAAAGAGATTTTTAAAAATAGATTAAACTGGAGTGCCAGCTGACCTGAAGAGTTTTCTAAGGCTGGTGACCACAATTGTGTGAGCCCTTTTTTCTAGTATCTCTGCAAGTCCTTGCTAAGGAGGTGCCTGGTTTGTGGAGCAGCAGAATAGATATTCACCACAACAGAGGGAGCCCTCCGGCCACCTGTGCCCTGCCCATCTCCCTCCTCCCAAAGAGGCGTAGCACTCTTGTGAGAGATCCCAACAGCCTACCACTGAGCTGCTCTCTCGGAAAGGAAGCAGAAACATTAGCACCTGAGTCTGAGTTGTGATCTGGAGAAGGTTTAGAAATTTTGGCTCAGTGGTTGGTTGTAAATCTGAGCATTCAGATTGTCTTGTTAGGTAATTCTATCCACATTATTCAGTTTGTTTAAGAATTTCCAAACTTCACATAAAAAATAAACAAATGGGACCTAATTAAACTTAAAAGCTTTTGCACAGTGAAGGAAACTATAAGCAAGGTGAAAAGGCAGCCTTCAGAATGGGAGAAAATAATAGCAAATGAAGCAACTGACAAATAATTAATCTCTAAAATATAGAAGCAGCTCATGCAGCTCAATACTAGAAAAATAACCCAATCGAAAAATGGGCCGAAGAACTAAACAGACATTTCTCCAAAGACATACAGGAGGCTAGCAAACACATGAAAAGATGCTCAACATCACTCATTATCAGAATTGCAAATCAAAACCACTATGAAGTACTATCTTACGCCAGTCAGAATGGCTCTCATCAAAAAGTCTACAAACAATAAATGCTGGAGAGGGTGTGGAGAAAGGGAACCCTCTTACATTGTTGGTGGGAATGCAAACTAGTATAGCCACTATGGAGAACAGTGTGGAGATTCCATAAAAAAACTGGAAATAGAACTGCCATATGATCCAGCAATCCCACTGCTGGGCATACTGCTACTGCTGCTAAGTCGCTTCAGTCACGTCTGACTCTGTGCGACCCCATAGACGGCAGCCCACCAGGCTCCCCCGTCCCTGGGATTCTCCAGGCAAGAACACTGGAGTGGGTTGCCATTTCCTTCTCCAATGCATGAAAGTGAAAAGTGAAAGTGTAGTCGCTCAGTCGTATCCGACACTTAGTGACCCCATGGACTGCAGCCTACCAGGCTCCTCCATCCATGGGATTTTCCAGGCAAGAGTACTGGAGTGGGGTGCCGTTGCCTTCTCTGACTGCTGAGCATACACAATGAGAAAACCAGAATCCAAAGAGACACATGTACCCCAGTGTTCATCGCAGCACTATTTATAACAGTGAGGACATGGAAGCAACCTAGATGTCCATCAGCAGATGAATGGATAAGAAAGCTGTGGTACATATACACAATGGAATATTACTCAGCTATAAAAAATAGCGTATTTGAGTCAGTTCTAATGAAGTGGATGAAACTGGAGCCTAATATACACAGTGAAGTAAGTCAGATAGAGAGAAACACCAATACAATATATTAATGCGTATATATGTAATTTAGAAAGACAGTAATGATGACCCTATATCCAAGACAGCAAAAGAAGCACAGATGTAAAAAACAGACTTTTGGACTATGTGGGAGAAGGAGAGGCTGGCATGATATGAGAGAATAGCATAGATACATGTATATTACCATATGTAAAATAGAAGACCAGTGCAAATTCGATGCATGAAGCAAGGCATTCAAAGCTGGTGCTCTGGGACAACCCAGAGGAATGATGGGAAGAGATATGGGAAGGGGGTTCATGATGGTCAGACACACATACACCTGTGGCTGATTCATGTCGATGTATGGCAAAAACCACCTTAATATTGTGAAGTAATTAGCCTCCAATTAAATAAATAAATAAAATTTAAAAATTTCCAAACTTCAAAAACCTGGATTGGTTTAACACTCTCTGCTGGCATATGTCATGGATCCTCTGCATTGTCATTTAGAGCACCACAATCTGGCAGCTTCTACACTTGCTAATTAATAAATCCTTAGGTGTTAAAGATGGGAAACTGCATGTCATTTACGTTCCATCAGTGAGTTGTGGACCTAGGACAAATTCACCTTCACTGCAGTCTGCTAACATCTTTCTTCAAGGACACAGGAAGACCTCCAGTAAAGCATTTAACCTTCCTGTGTCTGAGCCTCCTCAACTATGAAATAGAAATACTCACATCTGTCCAGACACTCTTGTGAGACTCTATTAAGATAATAGATCTGAACCCTCCAGTTAGAATAAATGTCTCTCAATTTTCACAGAGAACTGGTGGCACAGATTATTTTCTCTCTGTGGTATGGTTTTTTATCCTTCCATCTTATCCTCTCAGTGACATCAGCTTAACACTGTCTATTCCATCTCCACACATTCTTTCCACAGTTCTTTGCATGATCTTTAATTTTTTTTTTTTTTTTCTTTAATAAACTTTGAGTAACTTCTTTGTACCAGATTCTGTGTAGCTGTAAAACTTTTCTCTTTTTGGGTGCATCTCCTTGCATATTTCTTAGCTGCTTCAGGGTCAGAGTCCAGCTGGAGAGGAGGCTAATTAAGGTGAAGAGTGTTGTCTCTTACATGGATGGTATTTTTTAAAAGAAATACGTTTTTAATTTTAAAATTGTTTTAGATTTAAAGAAAAGTTGCAAAGATGGTATATAGTTCTCATACACCCCTCACCCAATTTTCCCTCATGTTAACACCTTACATTATCATACAGGACACTTGTCACAGCTAAGAGAACAACATGGTTACCTTGCTATTAACCAAACTCACACTTTATTCAGATTTCACATTTTCCCGCTAATGTCCAATTTCTGTTCTCGGTTCCCATTCAATATATCAGTTACATTTAGTTGTCATGTATCCCTAACCTCCTCCGGTCTGTGAAGGTTTTCAGTCTTTGCTTTTTACTGATGACCTTCACAGATTTAAGGACAACTTGTCAAGTATTTTGTACAATGTCCCTCAGTTTGGGTTTGTCAGATATTTTTCTCCTCATTAGACTGAAATCATGAGTTTTTGAGAAGACCACAGGGATGACCATGTCATCTCAGGGTAAGTGCTTTGAACGTGACTTATTGTTACTGAACCAAATTGGGTCCATTCACCTTCATGCAGTAAAGCCAGTCTCCTGAGACTGGATTGTGGTAAAGTGCAATGTTGGTGCAGAGCACCAAAGCAAGGTGTCCAGGCAGCTAGTGCTTAAAAGGCCTGAACTCACCAAAGGATTTCAGGGAAAGGTTTTAAAATACAAGGTGAGGGAAGGTGGTGGGGTATGCGATCAGCTCATGGACCTTTTCCTGATTGGTTGGTGGTGAGGTAATGGGGAGTCAATATTATCAGACTTCTAGTTCCAACCAGCCTGGGTCTAAGTGCTTGTGGGCAGCAGGCAGTTAACTTCTTCCACCTGGTAGAGGTTTTAGTATCTGCCAAATAGCTCAAAGGATATATATGGCTGAACATTAGAGAACATTATATAGAGGACATATAGAGAACATTATCTATGGTCCATGAGGAGGAACTAAATGTCCTTGATTTTGTTTAATGGCTAAACTATTATTATTTTGTCTTGCACAACTGTTTTCCTTTCTTCTACATTTGCTCACTTCTCAGATTAAATTTATTCTTTGACTAAAGATTTTCTACAGACAGGTAGGCAGAAGACATGTGGGAAATTTGTTCTGGGAAGGTCTCATAGGGTCCTGCTCAGTTACATTATTACTGGTGGTGTTAATCTTGATTCTCTGACCAAGGTCGTGTTCACCAGGTTCTGCACTGTTAAACTGCTTCCCCGCCCCGCCCCGCGTTATATAGTCTGTTCTTCAGAAGTAAGTCACTAAGGTCTGAGAATGTGCGTGCTCAGTTGCTTAGTCATGTCCGCCTCTTTGTAACCCTATATACTGTGGCCCGCCAGGCTCTTCTGTCCATGGGATTATCCCAGTCAGCCATACTCAAAGAGGTGGGGAAGAGATGATGAGCTTTACTTCCTGGTATATGTATATAAATTATTTCGAACTCTTCTGTAAGGAAGATTTTCTTCTTCTCCACTTTAATCTTTCTATCTATCCATCTGTTCATTGATTTATATCAGCATGAACTCATGTGTATTTATTTTATATTTTGTGTTGTAATACAATACTCTACTCATGATTTATTTTGTTGCTCAACTGTTTCACCTCCAGCCATTGGTAGCTCTTTTAGATTGGCTCTTGTGTCCCTTTGACAAGCCCCATCTTGTGATTTTTGAGTATTTCTTTACTTTTACACACTAAGACGCTAAGAGATGCTCTGGGCTCACCTTGCATGCCTCTTGTTCTGGCTTGAGAATTAGCCATTCCTTTGGAGCCCTGATTTATTTTACTGGAGAAAGGTATTAGAAACCAGGGTCTGGGTGCTTGTTGCACTTGTTGTTACTCCAAGCTTGAGATCTCTGTGCATTGGAAGCTTAGTAGCTGGTCACTCTCTTAAAACATACTTGTGGGTTTCTCAGAGGTTTCTCCATTGGAGCCATTCAACAATGGTTACTTTAGTGGCAGTGGGGACCATTGATAATTTCTAAATACAACATGATAAAGAAAACTGCCTTCTAGTAACATTATCTGCATAGACATTTGGGGGATGATATGCAGTAGAGAGGAGAATGGAATAGGCAAGACAGTTAGGAAATTAATGGAGTAGTTAGGATTATGGAAAAAAAAACCTGAACAAGGATGATTACTGTGAAAATAAAAAAAGGGAGACAGTTATAAGAAGTATCTGCTAAGAGTATTGGCAATATCGATATTCCCAGCTACTTCCTGCCACGATTGTGCAGTTTAAGGATTTTTTGATACCCAAGTCTGCTGTTACTACAATATCTGAGCTAAGACAGCTTTTAACCTCTGTCAGACTCTCAGGTCATTTACAATGGGAGACTAACATTGTGATTCCTATAGTCTGCAGATCTTGAGGCTCAAGTCTCAAGATTGGGTTTCTCATCACTTCCATATTTTAGTAACATAGAACTGTTTGCTGTTTTCTTCTAGGGAAATAGTAGATGGATTCAGGCAGGATGTATGACTGGACCCCAAACGATGACTTTAAATTGCTCTTGTAATACTTATCTTTTATTTACCCATTTTCTGTATTTTCTAAGAGAAAAGATGAATTAATAGAAAAGTACATGGGGATGTGCCATATAAGAGCTTTAAGGTCTTAGATAACTCTTCATGAGATATAAATCTGGGTCCTCTCTAGTCCAAACACACAATTTTTTTTTTTTTCCTGATGGATACAGGGGACTTAAAATGGTTATGGATGGCACAACACAGGACCTACACTGGACCCAGTGGTTGTGTGGTAAGATCTTTGATCCTGGCTTCTACCTGAGTGGCTGAACAGCTTGCATTCTAAATTTCTCTGGTCACAGGAGAGAATCTACCCTATCTTAAAAATTGCCAGCCTCCCTCTCCTCAAGGCTAGGTGAGCACCTCCCTTCTTACTCTCTCTCTCTTTTTTGGATTTAAGGAAAGATTTTATTTTTAATTAATTTTATTGGAGTATAGTTTGTGTTATTTTCTACTGTCTAGGAAAATTAACCCACTATACACATACATATATCCTCTCCCTTTTGGACTTCCTTCCCACTCAGGTTACCACAGTGCACTGAGTGGAGTTCTCTGTGCTATACTGTAGGTTCTCAATAGTTATCTATTTTACACATAATATCAGTAGTATGTATACATCAGCTCCAATCTCCTAGTTCCTCCTGCACTCCCTTTTCTCCTTGGTCTCCATACACTTGTTCTCTACATCGGTGTCTCTATTTCTGCTTTGCACGTAGGATCATATATACCCAAGGAACTCACTGAGTGTGTTCTCTTTTTGACTGGTGTGATCATCCGACTGCTTTGTCCTCTACAGTGGCCTGCAGAACAATTAACATGCACAGAAGCCCTTAATAAATTCACCCAAGGAGCCTTAAATGATAGCCAGCAAACAGTGAAATGTCTCTAATAAGAAAATCTGTCATTCAAAATAGGATAACCCAACGTGAGAGGGGGACTTCTAACACCAATAAACAATTCTGGGATACCAGCTGGTTCAATTTATTTGCTAGAACATCTGACAGAACTCAGGAAAACACCTTACTCAAGAGATTTACCAGTTTATTAATAAAGGTTATAATTCAGAAACAGCTAGGTAGAAGAGATGCACAGGGCAGGGAGTGTGGGAAGGGCGCAGAGATTCCATGCCCTCTCCATTCCCATCACGTTCCCCAAATCTCCACATGGTCATTAACCTTTCCGAATCCCATTCTTTGGGGCTTCTATAGGTATCATTACACAGGCATGATTGATGAAAATACTGGCCACCGAAACTGAATCAACCTCAAGTCCCTCTTTTCCTCTCTGGAGGTGAAGGGGGTGGGACTGCAACTTCCAAACCTCTAAGCTGGTAGTTCTCCTGGCAACCAGCTCCCTTTACTTAAGGAGGAGCCAATAGTCATCTTATTAATATAATGAAAGACCCCTTCCTTCTCCGCTTTCTCAGATCACTTAGGAAATTCCAAGAAGTTTAGGAGTTCTGTGCCAGAAACTGGGACAGAGATTCAATATATGTTTCTTACTATAAACTACAGTATTGTCAATGGCCTTAGACATTATTAGTGCCTTGCAGGGATGCACCTGTGCCATTATCCAAACAGAGTGTTGTGTGTTTATACTCGATGAGTCTCCTAATATATCATCTTTGTTAAATCACATGAGGACAGACTGAATATCCTAAGTGATCAGACTACCAGCCTCCAAAGTCAATGATTCCAATCACAGGGCTCTTGGTGGGGAAAAGAAAAATGTTACTTATCTTGGGAATTATTATTATAATCTGAATTTTCTCTTATTTGTGCCTACACAATTGCTGTGGCCTCCACCTCCAGTGCACCCAGGTGGTGGCCACGGGAGCCACCTCGAAGCTAATGAAACCCCATGCTGACCACTCAGAGGGGCGTGGAAAATTGTGAGAGCTAGTTCCAAGGAGTAAAATGTTGGGGGAGAT
Source organism: Cephalophus harveyi (assembly GCA_006410635.1). NCBI lineage: Eukaryota > Metazoa > Chordata > Mammalia > Artiodactyla > Bovidae > Cephalophus > Cephalophus harveyi. The sequence goes on along the minus strand of SJYT01029119.1, from coordinate 328,692 downwards.
CCTAGAGAGGGTGGGCCTGCCTGTTGCCCCTGAGGGTGACCCACAGAAGCTCCCCAGAGGAGCTCCATCCTTGGAATGTAAGCTCCGCCCACCGCTCCCCCACCGCTTTACAAGCGGGCAGCCTGTAGGCAGGGAGCCCGAAGCTATTGAAATCACCTGGGGCATCCAGGCCTGAAACCTTAAGCAATCAGCATAAACTGGGAAGATTGGGGGTAGGTGTGGAGATCTCGTGTCTTGTGGCCTCGGAGATGGGCCTTGTTTGTTAAGTTCCCTTGTTTCTCAGAACTGCCGTCTCGCAGCCTGGATTGACTGCCTCTTTCTTAGGTCTGTCTCGTCCTCTGTGTCTGGGGGCTGGTTTGCGAGCCGCACGCCACGTGAGGGCATTATTTAGATAGCTTTGGGGTGAGGTTTAGTATTTCTTTTTTTAAAAGCTTCCCAAGTTAATTTTAATATGCTGCCAGTATTGAGAAACTTTGGTTTTAGGCTCCTGGAGGCCAGGCCAGAAAACGGTTGTTGCCAAACGTGGAGTAGCGGCCTTAGGGGAATGGACGGACTTGCGGAGAGGAAACGCGGAGTGAGCTCCAGGTTGCTGCCCTCAGTGCGGTTTCCCGCCCAGGTTTCGAGATGGATAGAACCATATTGTGTAAGTACTAAATATTATCAAACCTCGTGTGAGGCTTTTATTACTTGTTTGACTCCTGGGTAATCTGAATTCTGTGACATTTGCAAGTTTGAAAAGCCCGGAATTATCGATGCGTTTCCTGTGTCTTGTTGGAAGCCAAGTGTTAATCATTGCATTGTGTAACTCCTTCAACTCTGCACTTCACAAGTTTTAAGAAGCCTCCAGAAGGGTTCTTCCCGCTGCTTGAGAGCACTCCCGGTGTATCTCTGCAAGCTTGCCTTCTCCTGTTGCCTGCAGTGACGTGGCCACTGAACAGGCCTTTCTCAAGTTTTTGCAATCAGCCGTTCTCCTTATAAAACACGCTTCAGCTTTTATTTTTAGCGTCTTCTAATACACCCTGATAAATGTTCTTCTCCTAAGGGCTTGTCAGAAGCGAGGGTGATTGATAAACTGTTGCAAAGGAAAGAGAAAAATGTTCTTTCTAATATCTGCCATTGTGACATATTACATAAATAATGTTCTAAGGCTAATCGGTACTAAATGGATTTTGTATTTTAAATGTTCTCTGCAGCCATCCAGGTATGAATCACATTGTTTTATCAGAATCATTATGAGGGCCACCTTGACTTGTAAAATCTAGCAAATAAATATGGGAAGGCAAACGGTGCTAGGCATGTGCGGTGGCATCATTAGGACTTTGTTTATTCTGCATGTTCATAAATCATCACTGCCTGTGAAAAGACTTGCCAGGGAAGAATAAAAGCTTTGTCCTTGGCCTTCAGCATTGGCTGCTGGGAGAGATGGTGCTTTCTCAATGTCAGCCGACTGGGGCTTCAGCTGTTCACCTTGTGTTTGCTTTTTTTTTTTTCCTTTATTTCAGGACAGAATTCTTTGTGGCAGAGGTTTCTGAAATGTGTCAGGCAGAGTAATTTTAGGTGGTGTGTGAGCAAATATTTTGATTTCAGAAGTTGCAACATTTGTCTGTCTTTGCATTAAGCCTCCTGATTAAGCCTACTTCCTATCTTCTTTGCCTTCAGAGGTTCAGACGAAGAAAAAGTTAAAGAGGAGTGAAAGAGGGGGTAAAAAAGAGAAGCACTAATGGAAGTAAAAAGAGAAAGGGATCCAATGCTAAGAAAGGTCTTGGAACCTGGGATCCTGCCAGAGATATAAAGATTTATAGATGCAGTGGTGTGTGTATGTATGTTTCAGAAATGGGAAGCCAGAGAGACATAATGATTTGTAGATGTAGTGGTGTGTGTATGTGTGTTTCAGAAATGGGAAGCCAGAGAGACATAATGATTTGTAGATGTAGTGGTGTATGTGTGTGTGTTTCTGAGACAGGAAACTAGGCAGTGAGACTGGAGTTAAAAAAGATTTTTAACATCTTTGGCGGCTCAAGAGTACACAGCTTTGTGGGTGTGTATACTAGAGGCATGTGGTAGGGCAACCATATATGTATAATAGAGAAACCTCTGCATTTATTAATGAACATAAATGCCCAGCTCTGTGTTTAAGTCACCCTATGACTTCTGGGCAAATCTTTCCCCTTCTGAGCATCAGTTTTCTCTTCCATAAGATATGACAGTTATATTTTAAAAATTGGTTTTATCGTCATTTTATAAAATAATAATCCTGTATAATTGTTTGCTGTTGTATTTATTTTTAAAATTACTTTATATTCATGGTAAGCAAGATTTAATTTTCTATTTATTTTACTCTAAGTTACACTGACTCTACTTGAAAAAAAAAATTGTCGATGATAATAATAAGAGTTGATGCTTTCCTGGCATTTCTTCCTGTGTCTGGCTTTTCATATATTTGTCATTTGGTCATAGTTTGCATAAAGCGCTATTATACTGCTACATCTCACCCCCAGAGACATAGAGGCTGAATATTGTGTTGATTGTCACACAGTTCATGAATAAAGGGAGCATAAGGATGAATCCAGGTGCTCTGACTCCATAATCAAAGTGACTCTACTCCATAGTCAGTCTGTTACCTCTAAAGTATCAATATAGAAAGAATTAGTTGGCAAAAACAGGGAGGTTGCTACTCAGGAGGCACTGCTCTTCGTTTTACTTGGTATCCTGTTTTTTGTTTGTTTGTTTGTTTTAATTTAAATCTTTGTCTACTATGTAAGATGGCTGTTCAAAAATCCAGTCAAAGGTGAATGAACGAATGGATATGTTTTCTGTATCACACTCAGTAGTATCTTCCCAAAGCTCGAATTACATCCTCTCATTCCCCTGGTTAGACTTCTTTAGCGGCTGCCTGTTAAGTTTGCCACAGTACACAAATAAAAATATAGGACACCCAGTTAAAGTTAGATTTCAGATAAATAATGAATTTTTAAAATTTTTATTTAAAAATTTTTATTTAAATTTAAATTGTTTATTTTAAATTCAAATAAATGTAATGGGCTTCTTGTTTACAGCTTAATTCTCCAACCTCTTCTTATACCATTTCCCATGTAGACTTTGTGTTTACCCATGTCTGGATATTGGCAGTTCCCTGAATATCTATTTTCTGTAATCTCCCGAGCTTTTCACATACTGTACTCCTTAACAGACCATCCATCTCCTAAGTCTTTCATCAGATCAGATAAGATGTTATACCTCCTTAGTCTAGGTTAGAGGCCACCATGCTTGCTGTTCTCCAACCAGACATCTTATTACACTGTGTGTGTGTTCAGTTGTGTCTCTTTGGGATCCCATGGACTATGGCTGGCCAGGCTCCTCTGCTGCTGCTGCTGCTGCTAAGTCGCTTCAGTCGTGTCCGACTCTGTGCGACCCCATAGACGGCAGCCCACCAGGCTCCCCTGTCCCTGGGATTCTCCAGGCAAGAACACTGGAGTGGGTTGCCATTTCCTTCTCCATTGTGTGAAAGCGAAAAGTGAAAGTGAAGTCGCTCAGTCGCATCCGACTTCTAGCGACCCCATGGACTGCAGCCTACCAGGCTCCTCCATCCATGGGATTTTCTAGGCAAGAGTACTGGAGTGGCTTGCTATTGCCTTCTCCGCCAGGCTCCTCTATCCATGGGATTTCCCAGGCACGAGTACTGGAGTGGGTTGTCATTTCCTTCTCGGGGATCTTCCCTACTCAGGGATTGAACCTGTGTCTCCTGCATCTCCTGCATTGGCAAGTGGATTCTTTATCACTGAGCCACCTGGGAAGCCCATTACACTGTGTAGTAATTGCCTATTTACATGTTTCTCTCTCTCTAGACTTCATGCTCTTTGAAGGCAGGGCCATATACATCTTGCATCCTTGTTGTATGCCCAGGGTATGACCTAAAACAATATTTGTGGAAGAAAATGTACTTGAAAGTTTACCTATGGAGCAAGTTCAGATCTGGACTATTTTGTTGATTAAGAAAACAAGTGGCTGACAATATATGCAGGAGAATATGAGTACTGATGCATGTCTCTATTCTGCATGTTTTGCTCATCTAAGATCTATTTTTCACATGAATATATTTAACATTAGACACAAAGCTCTGATTGTTTTTTTCAAGAAGAATGCATATTAAGGACTCCTTTTAGAAGCAGAATCTATTTTGCTCAAACCAATGATGCATAAAATTATATTTTAATCATCCCAATAAGTCATCACAACTTCATAGCTTATTTATCAATTTCTACAGAATTTAACATCAAGCTGTCATTGACCCAGTTGATACTATGTCTGTATATTGTATGAAAATGATAAACCCTATAAAAGAACTAGGCTGGATAGTACATAGTGCTGAGCTATTTATGCATCTCGGGCACATTCTTTGCAAATATCTACCCAGAACTTAGATTGTCAGCGGGTGATCATTAAAGTAGCCATTTTCTCGTAGAGGTCTGTCTTGGGAATTGGTTGTGATTGTCCCATGCTACTATGGCTCTGGACCTTCATCACACTGAATGTGGTTGTTATTGTTTGGTCGCTGAGTCCTGTCCAACTCTTTGTGACCCCATGGACTGTAGCCCATCAGGCTCTTTTGTCCATGGGATTTCACAGGCAATAATATTGGAGTGGGTTGCCCTTTCCTTCTCCAGTGGATCTTCCTGGCCAAGTGATTAAACCTGCGTTTCCTGCCAGGCCATCAGATTCTTTGCCACCTGGCTTAAAAAAAGAAACAAGATTTTGAGTCAATGATTGCTCTGAAAACTTTCTGGTTGTGTTATTCTGTGAGCCTCATTGATCTTTTGTTGTAAAGTTGGGCTCCTAAAATCTACTTTTGGAAGACTGCTACTCTAGGTTTCTAACTTAATTTTTTAAACTTTAGCCAAATTCATTAGAAAATATTACTTCTCAGAATTTTTTGTCTGATTCCCTGTCTTTTTTTTTTTTTCTCTTCTTGCATATGTACATTCAAACACACAAAGAGCAGTGGGAAATTTAAATGAAACCCCCTCTGGAGGTGGTGGTAGTTTAGATCCTAAGTTCTATCTGACTCTTGAAACCCAATGGACCGTAGGCTCCTATGTCCATGAGATTTCCAGGCAGTAATAGTGGAGTGGGTTGCCATTTTTTCCTCCAAGGGATCTTCCCAACCCAGGGATCGAACCCCGGTCTCCTGCATTGAAGGTGGATTCTTTACCAACTGAGCTCCCTGTACCTTGGATCAATAAAGCAACCATATATGAACTTAATATTAGCCTTTTTCTTAGTTTCACAATAACTATTTTATTATTTTAGGAAGTATAAATACCAATGAACCTAGTGAAATAGGTCACTTCTAATTGTTATCCCAAGTGGTGTCAAATGAACTTGACTATTCTTTGTATGCTTGCTGCATTGAGAATTTCATAGGCTTAGGAAGGAAGACAATGGAGCTGATGGAGATATAATCACTATTTCTCTATATTTCCACATATCTCTGTAATAAAATTCTACACATGTCTTTTTCTTGCAGCCTTTATAAACCTGCTGAAAATACAAGGGTCTAAATTTCTATTATCAGACCCCTCAGCTGAGAAAGTATGGGGCTAATATTGTTTATAATGATTTGCTTCTAATAATGAAAGTTTGGAAAGAGCATAACTATCCAAAAATAGTGCCTGTGTTTCACAAAACTTATGACTTAGGAGGGCCATCAGAAAATAGGTCTAATACAGAAGAATTTTGAGAGTCCCTAGTTCTTCCTATAATAACTGCTCTTAGGACCAAACAGACCAAAATCTGAAGGTATGTCTGAAGCCCAGGCATAGTACACTGATTAGAAAGTTCTGAATTACTTATATATATGTAATGGAATATTTATAGCTGGCCAAAAATGATTATATTGATTTAAATGTGTTAGTATTAAAAATGTCTACAGCAGATTGTATAGGAGAAAAAAGGGTTGAGTGTGTTATCACAATAAACTGTGGAAAATTCTGAAAAAGATGGGAATACCAGACCACCTGATCTGCCTCTTGAGAAACCTATATGCAGGTCAGGAAGCAACAGTTAGAACTGGACGAGAAACAACAGACTGGTTCCAAATAGGAGAAGGAGTACGTCAAGGCTGTATATTGTCACCCTGCTTATTTAACTTATATGCAGAGTACATCATGAGAAACTCTGGGCTGGAAGAAGCACAAGCTGGAATCAAGATTGCTGAGAGATATATCAATAACCTCAGATATGCAGATGACACCACCCTTATGGCAGAAAGTGAAGAGGAACTAAAAAGCCTCTTGATGAAAGTGAAAGAGTAGAGTGGAAAAGTTGGCTTAAAGCTCAACAGTCAGAAGACGAAGATCATGGCATCTGGTCCCATCACTTCATGGGAAATAGATGGGGAAACAGTGGCTGACTTTATTTTTTGGTCTCCAAAATCACTGCAGATGGTGACTGCAGCCATGAAATTAAAAGATGCTTACTCCTTGGAAGGAAAGTTATGACCAACCTAGATAACATATTAAAAAGCAGAGATATTACTTTGCTAGTTAAAGCATCTGCCTCCAATGCGGGAGACCCGGGTTCAGTCACTGGGTTGAGAAGATCCCCTGGAGAAGGAAATGGTAAACCACTCCAGTATTCTTGCCTGGAGAATCCCATGGACGGAGAAGCCTGGTAGGCTACAGTCCACGGGGTCGCAGAGAGTCAGAAACGACTGGGTGACTGAACTATAACATATTAAAAAGCAGAGATATTACTTTGCTAGTTAAAGCATCTGCCTCCAATGCGGGAGACCCGGGTTCAGTCACTGGGTTGAGAAGATCCCCTGGAGAAGGAAATGGTAAACCACTCCAGTATTCTTGCCTGGAGAATCCCATGGACGGAGAAGCCTGGTAGGCTACAGTCCACGGGGTCGCAGAGAGTCAGAAACGACTGAGAGACTTCACATTCACCTTCACCTAACAAAAGTCTGTCTCGTCAAGGCTATGGATTTTCCAGTGGTTATGTATGGATGTGAGAGTTGGACTGTGAAGAAAGCTGAGCGCCAAAGAATTGATGCTTTTGAACTGTGGTGTTTGAGATTACTCTTGAGAATCTCTTGGACTGCAAGGGGATCCAACCAGTCCATTCTAAAGGAGATGAGTCCTGGGTGTTCTTTGGAAGGACTGATGCTAAAGCTGAAACTCCAGTACTTTGGCCACCTCATGCGAAGATTTGACTCATTGGAAAAGACCCTGATTCTGGGAGGGATTGGGGGCAGGAGGAGAAGGGGACAACAGAGGATGAGATGGCTGGATGGCATCACCAACTCGATGGACATGAGTTTAAGTGAACTCTGGGAGCTGGTGATGGACAGGGAGGCCTGGTGTGCTGTGATTCATGGGATCGCAAAGAGTAGGACACGACTGAGCAACTGAACTGATGCCTAAAGAAATGTCTAGAGGAAAGGTCACCAGCATTTTATTACTAAGTGAATTCTGAGTGCTATTTTAAACTTTTTTCATGTATTTGGGGGATTTAAAAACATTCACCCCTCTCAGATGTAGTTTTCCCCAAATAATAATCCTCTATGTAGGGACTCTGTTTCCACTGTTTCCAGACTTTATTTTTTTGGGCTCCAAAATCACTGCTGATGGTGACTGCAGCCATGAAATTAGAAGACGCTTACTCCTTGGAAGAAAAGTTATGTCCAACTCCCAAATAATAATCCTCTATGTAGGGACTCCCCTGGTGGTCCAGCGGTTAAGAATCTGCCTTCCAGTGCAGGGGGTGAGGGTTTGACCCCTGATTGGGAAACTGAGATGCCCCATGCCATGGGGCAAAACAAGCCCTTGAGCACCACGACTAGAGGAGAACATGAACCGCAACAGGGACCCAGTGCAGCCAAAACAGACAGACAGAAAAAGGAAAGAGGTCCCCTGCACCTTGAATCAGGAGTGGGCTTCCACCTTCCTTGGTTGGCAATGAGTTCTTCCCCCTCCATCCTACTTCTTGCCCTGTGAAGGGTTGACTTCTCTTTCCTGGGGGTGGGCCGGGATTTATTCAAGCCATTGCTCTTACTGGTGATTCGGGACGTTGTGTCTATGGTAATGAGAATGTCACTTTTTAGGCCGCAGAGATTAGTTTAGAATTGGGAGTCTGACTTAGTTTGGAATGTGGGAATGAGAGTAAGTTTCTGGAAAAGTTTCCTTAAAAGAGAGACTACAGGAGATGATCATCTCTTCTTTCTCTGGATTTTTTTTTTTCAGTTGTTAGTGGGTCATTTTGACTGAACATTGAACCGGAGCTAAGAGAATTGAAAAGAAATGAAGTTAGAATCTCTAAACGAAGCACTCCAGAATCTAATCTTATTTTACTCATTTTCCCTTAGCTTGATAAATAGTTTGATTCCTTATAGTTGAAAACATTTTAATAGATTCATCACTTGTTTCGAGGTGATAATAGAGTTATTAAGTAAAGAGGTGTGGCAAGATATATGTGTATCCCATATATATAGATTTTTGTCATTTCTATCTAAAGTGTGTGTATATGTATATATATATATATACATATATTTGTACACACATGTGTACTTTGGCCATCTTAGTATGTTGAAAAATAGAGAATTTTTTTTGCTGTACATCACATGTAATTTTAAAATTTATAGCTGTCTCATTTAAAAAAGAAAAACATGAAATTCATTTTGATAAGGTTTTATTTAACTCTATATCTAAACTATCTTTTCAATGTTTAATTTTTGATGTTTTATTTAACTTAATCTAAACTTTCCAGTATTTAATCAATACAATGTATAGTCAAGTTATATTGCCAAAAAGTACACGAACATAGGCCTGGGAGAGCTGGGTCAGGAGTGGGAGGAGCTCTTCACACTGCAGAGACCTGATGAGTCTCAACATGGATGGATCCCACAAGCCTAATAGTCATAGAAGAGAGTGGTTGTAAACCCCATGTGAATTGCACATCTGTTACATGTTGATGTCTTCATCAACAGCAGATTTATTTATACAGTCTTGTTTTGTATGAGAAATATCTGATATGGGATTGTGGGAAAAATATTTACAGATCTTCAAATTATCTTTTCAAAGGATGGGCTGGAAATTGAATTGAACAATATAAGGTCTTCATTAGGCTCTTGTCACATGCCAGGTTTGTATGCATTTGCTTTGGTTTGATTCCTGTCTGCTCTGCATTTTTCCCCCCATGGGAAATTGCATCAACTCATTAGGTAATAATTCCCCATTCACTGGAGTGGGGAGATCCATGGATTTTCAAAGAAAGCATAGCTAGTCTTGCATTTCACAATGGGCATAAATCTGGGTACATTTGTCTCCTCTGTAGTTATTTTTCTATTCATCTCAAACCGTATCAGAACAACTAATAAACTACTTCATGAGCAGATGTACCACTTATTCATCAAGTTCTATAATGATAATGAAGAAAATTTAATCTGGAGTGTCTATGGAAGGTGAACTTAAAGCCAGATTGGTATGAATAATAAAGACTGTTGAAATGTTGCGCCCCCACATGCAAAGCCAGTCGTTATATACTTGGCAGTGCTATCTTTTATATAGTGCAATAGTGTATAGAAACAACCACCACTTGGATGCTGGACTCTACATGAAGCTACTCTTGCTACAGATGTAAGCATTCTAAGTTGCTTAGAGCATAAAGGAGCATAAAGATTATATTTTCTTGCAGCTGGAAGCAACATCTGACATTGCAAAATGTTGCAAATATGTTGGAGGGGTTGTATTTATTCAGACAAATTTAAGACAAATTGAAAAACTTGTGCAGCTTGACATTTTTGTTTAAAAAATTAACAAATTGAGACCCATTTTGCTCTAAAAGCTGAGCAAAATGATCTCAGCTTGGGAAATGATGATTAATTTGGATCTTCTGCACATTTGACCTTACTTTTATGCGTGATGCCTAGCTGATCTTGTGACTGTGTGTTCATTGAACTACAAACAAAGCTTTATTTTATGAGTTGTATATCTCATTTCTTACTAAATTCAGTGCATCAAAACTACAATAACAATACCTTATAATTTCTGAGAATGTGGGTTTTGTCCCATGGTTTTACAACAATTACTTTTCCACTATGTGCTTTTGTGTTTTGGGGAAATGTAGACATGAGTATTAGTTTCCCATGTGGGTCTGCTGGCCTGAATGATTATTTTTTATTTAAACGTTTTAAATAAACTCCTTGGTAGGTTCCTGTTGTAGTAATAGACACCTAAATAATTCTATCCTGTTCAAGAAATGGAAATGAGTGTATACCATGCATAGAAAATCCTGCTTTTGACCTTTGCATGCAGCACCACTCAATAATTCAGTTAACAAACCCCATGAGGAATAGTTCATAATTATTTCTTAAAAGTCAACATGGTTGTGAAACAGCTTGCCAATATGAGTAGAATAGGAGATTTAGAATAACAGGCCCATGCTGTACTTACACTTTTCAGTGAATTTAATACTTCTAAGATGTACAAACCAATAGCCTGAAGGAAATTAAAAAGTTGTTTCTTTATAGAACAATTGGAATCCTAAGTGTTGCCTCAGGAAAGATGTTTGATATTCAAATTATGTTGCTAAATGATGTCTATTGATACTGAACTCTTCACATTCCCTTTGCTGCCCATCTTCCTCCCAACCTGTTCCTTCTTTCATACTCCCTCCTTCCATGAATGGTCATTACCCACCAGGCTTTTCGTCTCCCAGCCCTCTCCTTGCAGTTACAATTTTGGCTCCCAGAACTCCCGAATCTTCCTAAATGCAGGAGCCTCTCCGTTGCCACCTGCACTTTCACATGCTGTTTCTTCTGTCCAATTTAGTTCCTCCTCCCTCCTCTTTTATTCCTTCTTTGGCTCCCTTACCTGCAGTAAGGCTCTGCAAGGCTCACCTCAGATAGCACTTCCTTTTCCAAGTCTTCGTTGTTTCACACTTTCCTCCTGCTCTGACTTGTCTGTGCTCTCACATCACCTGCGGAAACTAAGATTGTTATTGCTCTGCTTCCCAGCCCAGAGCTGACTTATGTGTCTGCTGTGATCTGTTTGAAGACAGACACTGAGTTCCACCAGTTTTTGTATATGAAAGCTGTGAAGAGTTCTGGGGATATGAAATCCCCAGCAGTGTTCTTACTGTTTAGGAAGGGCTTAGGAGGTGCTCCTTCAGGATACATGAGTTAACCTGTGTTGAGGTGATAGAGGCTTTTTGATAACAAACAATGAAGTACACCACATAGGTAAGCTGAAGCCTTATAGAATTCTCTCCCAACTTCCCCTCATCTTGAGGTGTTTGAAAATTAAGACCTTCTGGCTGACCTTCTTATCTTTGCTGCTGAAAGCCTTTCAGGGCCCTGAAGGGAACCTGGACTCTGACGTGCCATAGAAGTTAGACAATTCGGAGTCTTCAAAGGTAGGAAGTTCAGTATTCTCTCACCAGAAATCTGAGTGTAAGAAAATCAGTGTTATCCCCAGGACATGTAAGATGCAAGGACTGTAGTTCTTGAATTTTTTTAAGGCTCAATTTTATGGGTGCCTCTTCTCTGAGTGAGAATTCTGAGGCTAATTCTAATACCCAGAATGAAGGGATTGGCTCTGGGGAAAGGACCAGGAGTGGCCTCCCAGCCTACCTCAAGTTATATCCTCTAGCCTACCTCTAGTTATATCCATGGAGGATGGAGTCCTGAAAGCTAATGTGTCCTTCTACTCAAGGCCAGCTTGAGACCTCTCCTGTTGTGTAAGTGAAAAGAGTTTAGGATGCTATTGTACCCTGACCATGCAATGCCAGTTCCCCAGTGGGTATCGGTTTACAATGTTCCTTTGTCTTCTTCATTTCTACTACTTATTTAAGAATATGAGTTCTTCAGGGCCAGATGAGCATTTCTGGTCTAACTCAAATTGCTGCATTAAATATATGTATATATACACACCACACACATACATATATGTCATATATTTATATTTATGTCTGATATCATTGGCATATATATACATTTATAATATAGGCCTTTACATATATATACACATACATTTATATACATGACTTATCTCATTGACTGGGTTTAATTCCATTCATTAAACATTTGATGAGTGTTGACTGTACTGGATATTTTTGTATGTGTTTGCTATCTAACTGTACCCTGCTTCCAGTTTCTACAACTTTTACAGTCATTGTAGCATGAATGTTGATTTAATTAGCACCTGGTTTTTACTAATGATGATAGCATAAGTACCCAGGCATAGTTCTGTATTATGCAGTTTTGTAAAAATATTGTACAGTCAACATTCCTATGATGCCAGAATGTTTAAAGTTGTTCTTGCTCACCTGGCCATTGTCTATGAATAGTACCAACAACTTCATGAGATCAGTGGAGCAATAAGTCCAGAAAGAATGAAGGGATGGAGCCAAAGCGAAAACAATACCCAGTTGTGCATGTGACTGGTGATAGAAGCAAGATCCGATGCTGTAAAGAGCAATACTGCATAGGAACCTGGAATGTCAGGTCCATGAACCAACAACTTCACTGACAAAATAGTTGAATAAATTGGATAAATGTTTTGAGGTTGCAAAAAACATGTTTTCTTTTGTAATTTTGCAATAAATCCTTTATAATCCATGTCACTATTTTTCAAAAGATGAATATATTTTTCTTAAGAGTACATGATTTTGACCTACTCCAGTTTAGCTGAAAATGGGTTTTTGAGTAGTACGATGAATGTTCTTAGTTTTCCTTTATTAACTTTTTGGTATGTTAACGAGCATTTTTTTCACTATTTATGCATCTTTAATGATTTTCCCTCACTCTTTTCAGAATATTTTTTCTTTCTTTGTTGTTGACTCACTAAGTTGTATCTGACTCTCGTGCGAGGCCATGGAATGTAGCCCACTATGTGTCTCTGTCTGTGGGATTTCCCAGGCAAGAATACTAGAGTGGGTTGCCATTTCCTTCTCCAAGGGATCTTCCCAACCCAAAGATCAAACCCATGTTTCCTGTATTGGAAAGTGGATTCTTTACTGCTGAGCCAGGAGGGAAGCCCTAAATGTAGACTCTTACTTTTAAATATTTGAATAAATATATTTTTTATGCTCTTAAAAAAACATTAGCTTTATGTAGGTATAATTTATAAACACAAAAGTTACCATTACATATGAGACTTGATAATTTAATATAGATTTGTAATTAACACCACAGTAAAATTCAGAACAATTTGTAATCTTAAAAAATTCTCCCAGACCCTTTGAAAGGCATTCTTAACTGCTATCAGGGCCTCTTGCAACACCTGATCTTTCTGTCACTATAGTTTGGCCTTCTCTAGATTTTCCTATTAATAGAATCCTACAATATTGAGTCTTTTGTGTCTGGCATATTTTACTCAGCATAATGCTGTGAGAATTACCTATGTTGTTGCATGTTTTGGTAGTGTTTCCTTTTGTTGTTTAGCAGTATCCCCCAGTATCTGTGGACCACAATTTCTTCAGTTTACAGACACCTTGCCAGTTTCTCATTTTGAGTCATTATTACTCAAATGTCTATGAACATCTATATGTTTTATGACACTTCTGCTTTCTTAGGATAATGTTGAAGGGTCAATAGGTCTTAGATATTTAGAAGTTTCTTACTTTTGAGTTACAAGTAGAAAGACAGTCTATCTTCTTTGAAGAATAAGACATTATTTGGAGAATAACACACCATTCTACTCTCCAATTCTGTATCTCTTACAAGTGGAATCACACAGTGTCTGTCCTGTTACTGGCTTACTTCACTTAACATAATGTCCTCAAGCTTCCTCTGTATTGTTCCATATGGCATGATTTCTTTCATTTTTAAGGCTGACTAATATGGTTTGCATATATCACATTTTGTTTTTTAAAAATGTTTATTTTATTTAAAAATACCTACATCATCATCTTTAACATGCTGTTTTTAATTTGCAGGGAGTTATACAAGTTTGCTTTTATTGTTCAGTTGCTCAGTCGTGTCCAACTCTTTGCGACCCCATGGGCTGCTGCACACCAGGCTCTCCTGTCCTTCACCATCTCCTGGTGTTTGCTCAAATTCATGTCCATTGAGTTGTTCTCATCCTCTGTCTCAACTGTCTCATCCTCTGTGTCCTCTTCTCCTGCCCTCAGTATTTCCCAGCATCAGGATCTTTTCCAATGATCTGGCTCTTCATATCAGATGGCCAAAGTATTGGAGCTTCAGAATTAGCTGTTCCAATAAACATTAGGGGTTGGTTTCTTTTAGGATTGTCTGGTTTGATCTTGCTGCCATCCAAGGGACTCTCTCAAGAGTCTTCTCCAGCACCACAATTCAAAAGCATCAATTCTTTGGTGCTCAGCCTTCTTTATGGTCCAAATCTCACATCCATACATGACTATTGGAAAAACCATAGCTTTGACAATATGGACCTTTGTTGGTAAAGTGATGTCTCTGCTTTTTAATACACTGTTTAGGTTTATTATACCTTTCTTTCCAAGGAACATGTGTCTTTTAATTTCATGGCTACAGTCAGTGTCTGCAGTGATTTTGGAGCCCAAGAGAATAAAATTTGTCACTGTTTCCACTTTTTCTCTTTGTATTTGCCATAAAGTGCTGAGACCAGGTACCATGATCTTAGTTTTTTGAATCTTGAGTTTCAAGTCACCTTTTCCACTCTTTTTTCACCTTCATCAAGGGACTCTCTAGTTCCTCTTTGCTTTCTGCCATTAGAGTGGAATCATTTGCACATCTGAGGTTGTTGACATTTCTCCCAGGAATCTTGATTCCAGTTTGTGATTCACCCAACTGGATATTTTACATGATGTATTAATACTCTGCATATAAGTTAAATAAGCAGGTTGACAATATACAGCCTTTCCCAATTTGGAACCAGTCAGTTCTTCTATGTCTGGTTCTGTTGCTTCTTGACCTGCATACAGGTTTCTCGGGAGACAGGTAAGGAGGTGTTCTGGTATTCCCACATCTTTAAGAATTTTCCACAGTTGGTTGTGATCCACACAAAGGGTTTAGCACAGGCAATGAAGCAGAAGTAAATGTTTTCCCAGAACTCCCTTGCTTTCTCCATGATCCAATAAATGTTGGCAATTTGATTTTTGATTCCTCTGACTCTTTGAAAGCCAGCTTGGTCATCTGGAAATTTTCAGTTCATGTACTAGTGAACTCTACCTTGAAGAATTTTGTGCATAACCTTGCTAGCATATGAAATGAGTGCAATTGTGTGGTAGTTTGAACATTCTTTGACAATGCCCTTCTTTGGGATTGGAATGAAAACTGACTTTTTCCAGTCCCATGACCACTGCTGAGTTTCCCAAATTTGTTGGCATATTGAGTGCAGCACCTTCACAGCATCATCTTTTAGGATTTGAAATAGCTCAACTGGAATTCCATCACCTCCACTAGCTTTGTTCGTAGTGATGCTTTCTAAGGCCCACTTGACTTTGCATTCCAGGATGCCTGGCTCTAGGTGAGTGGCCACACCATTGTGGTTATCTGGGTCATTAAGACCTTTTTTGTATATTTATTCTATGTATTCTTGCTACCTCTTCCTAATCTTTTCTATTTATGTTAGGTCCTTACCATTTCCAAGTTAAGATCTATTAATTATCAAGGATATATAAATATTAAGGTGAAGAAAAATTAATCTCATTATGTTTCTTGCAAGTTTACTAATTTGGCTCTCTTCATCAAAAATCTTTTAAAAATGATGAAAATATATGTTTAAGTTAGGGCCAGTTTTTTTTTTTTTTTATGCTTTCATCAATCAACGCACCCAACATTTATTTGGCTTTCGGTGCCTTGGCTGTCTTGAAGAGATACATGAATGCATTACCTTGTACGTTGCAACATTGTTCACAGTAGCCAAGATGTCTCTTTCTTCCTTTCTTTCCCTTCCTCCTTTCTTTCCTGTATTTTCCTTTATTGAAGTAGAGTATTGATTTATAATATTAGTTTCAGATATAGTACAGTACAACATAGTAATTAAATATTTTTATGATTGTACTCCATTTATAGTTGTTATAAATTACTGGCTATATTTCCCTGAGGTGTGCAATATATCCTTGTTGCTTATCTTTTTGTACATAATAGGTTGTATCTTTTAATCTCCCTACCCTATCCTGCCCTTTCCCCCTCCCCATTGATAACCTCTAGTTTGTACTCTTTATGAATTTTTGATGTGTTAAATACATTCATTTTATTTTAAGGTGATTAATCACACATATAAGTGATTAAGTGAGAGAAATATAAATGCTCTGTTTCACTAAGCATAATACTCTTGGTCCATCCATGTTTTAGCAAATGGCAAAATTTCACTCTTTTTTTATGGCTGAGTAATTCCATTGTTTATATATATTCCATATTGTATTCAATTTCCTTCATCAGTGTTTTATAGTTTAGGAATATAGGTCTTTTACTTCTGGCTTAATTTTATTCCTAGGTATTTTATTCTTTTTGATATAATTTTAAATGGGATTGTTTTCTTGCTTTCTCTTCCTGATAATTTATTACTAGTGTATAGAAAAACAACAGATTTCTGCATATTAATATGTATCCTGCAATTTTACTCAATTTTTTTACTATTTTTAGGTGGTTTTTTTTCTTTTTTGGAAACTTTAGGGTTTTCTATATAGTATCACATGGAGATGTCACTTTTTTAATGAGTTTTTTTTTTTTTACAGCTATAAATTTCTCTCTGAGGATTGCCTTTTTTGAATCATTTAATTTTTTAAGATATATTTATTTATTCATGGTTGCCTTGTGTCTTGGTTGCTGCTTGTCAGCTTTCTCTAATTTCAGAGCACAGGGGCTACTCTTTGTTGCCTTGCATGGGCTTCTCATTGCAGTGGTTTCTCTTGTTGTGGAGCACGGGCTCTAGGCATGCAGGCTTCAATAGCTGCAGTGAGAGGGCTTGGTAGTTATGGCTTACAGGCCTAGTTGTCTCATGGCTTATGGGATCTTCCTGGACCAGGGATTGAACCTGAGTCTTCCTGCACTGGCAGGCAGATTCTTTGCCTCTCAGTCACCAGAGAAGCCCGAATCATTAAAATTTTCATTAGCATTCCTATGAAAGTACTTTCTAATTTCCCTTTAAATTTCTTTTTTGATACACTGGTTATTTAGGTATGTGTTATTTATTTACCTTATGGTTGTGTGAATTTTCAAAAATTTCTTCTGTTATTGATGGCCAATTTTTGTTGTGTTTTGCTTTTGCTGGGTGGAGTTGTTCTATAGATGATTAGTTACTAATAGTAGTGTTGTCCAAGTCTTCTATTTTCTTGCTGGTCTGTCTAGTAGTTTTATGTATAATTGAAAATGGGATATTGAAATCTCTAGGAATTATTGTTAAACTGTCTATATTTTGAACTGCAAGGAGATCAAACCAGTCCATCCTAAAGGAAATCAGTCCTAAATATTCTTTGGAAGGACTGATGCTGAAGCTGAAACTCCAATATTTTGGCCACCTGATGCAAAGAAATGACTCTTTCGAAAAGACCCTGATGCTGGGAAAGATTGGAGGCAGGAGGAGAAGGGGATGACAGAGGATGAGATGGCTGGATGGTATCACCGACACAATTGACATGAGTTTAAATAGGCTCTGGGAGTTGGTGATGGACTGGGAGACCTGGCGTGCTGCAGTCCATGGGGCTGCAGAGTCGGACATGACTGAGCAACTGAACTGAACTATTTTTTCTAGAACTCCTATTTTAAAAGGCCATTATTTATGCTTGAGCCAAATAACAGCTAACATTAGTTTGCAAACATTATATCATTCACAAAGCATCTGCATGCAATTTATCATTGAATTTTTTTCCCCACAAGTTTAAGAACTAGTATTTTTTACATTCAATAGTTGAAGAAAATGCTTTTAAGGGAAATAAAATATGCTGACCAAGTTGAAACTGGTAGAGCTGATGCTTGAACTCAGATTCGTTAATGTCCTATATGCTCCCCACTGTGCCATGATGTGATCTTCCCATTTCTCCACTCATCAAAATAATATCCCATAAATGTAGTCACGAGTAGAGTTCTGCCCACCTTTCTTTTCTTTCAGACCAAGTGGACTCCTTCTCAGACTGTTGACTTCAGTGGAGTCTGTATCTGGCTCCCACTCAAGAATCTGTGTCTTTAATTCATATCTTTGATTGGTATTTTCTGGTATTAAGATTCCACCCAGTTTTTTGGCCAAGAGCCAACAAGCTCTGGCGATGACAGCCAGACCTACCCACCTCTTCATTCAAACATTGCCAGCTGGGTAGCATCCCTTTCTGCCAACCACCTGCCTACATTTATCTTATCCTGCCAAAGCAGCTCTTTCTGAATCCCAGCTCCAGCTTCAGTTCAGCCCTTCTCCTGGCACACCTGAGAGGAACATGCAGGCCAGAATTAAATAGCAAGGCATTTTTCAAAATCATTGCATAGCAAATAAACGATCAAAAGCTGGGTCTACCTACTTAGGGAGAAACCAGCTGAATGGACAGTGAAGACAGCCAGCTGTTGGTTTATAACCTGCATTAAGCCAACAAAAGGAAAAAAAATTTTGGCTGATGTTCTCAATGAATTATCCAGAGGTGAGTATGTCATGTAAAAATGTGGTGATTCAGTGAGGTGGGAGCAGGTGAAAAGATGATGTTTTATCTGGAGTGGAATCCCCAATAAATTGTTCCTGATACAGTCTGAAGTTTAAATTTGGTAATTTGAAAATCTCTGGTATTTGACTCTATGGATATAGCAAGAGGAAGACAAGGAGTTCAATCAGGCAGCACAGTTAGTGCCAGAGGTGAGCTGGAGGAGAACGTATTGGAAAGAGGTGTAAACATTTTGTCAGGACGTAGTCCTCCTTTTTGTGTAGATCTGTTTAGTAAGCAATCTTTTTGACAGATAGCCAAATCTTAGGGTTATGGAGGCCAGGATATGTGACAGAATATACACCTTGAACCTGACATATTGATTGGGGAACAAGAAATAGATTCAAGGTCCTAAAATATGGCCCAAGGACATGATAACTGGAAAGTCAGGGTAGATTATTGAAATCAGACAAGATATGTTTGGAGTGTATGTGTTTTTACGTCTGGGTGTCTTTTTCTGGTGGGGAGATGTTTTTCAAGAACTTCTGGAATTTACAACAAAAGCTACTTCAGGATTCAGCAGTTTCGTGCCTTTGTGTTTCTTTTTTTAAAATATATTTATTTACTTATTTATGTAGGTGGTGCCGGGTCTTAGTTGCTCCTGGGCTTTTCTCTAGTTTTGGGTGTGCGAGCTCCTCTCTAGTTGTGTGCTGGCTTCTCACGCTGTGAAGCACAGGCGCTGGGGCTCGTTGACTTCAGTCTGTGGCCACCAGACTCTAGAGCATAGGCTCAGTAATTGTGTACAGCATGTGGGATCTTCCTGCATCAGGGATCGAACCCCTGTCTCCTGCACTCATAGGTGAATTCTTTACCACAGAGGCATCTTTGTCTTTCAAAGCTGGATTATCTTCTTTCTAACTTTATCGCTGATAGAAGGGGAAATTAACCCATTTGTCGCATACTTAATGATTAAACTGTGGAAAGGGAATTTGACACTTGTGTATGAGTACACTGTGCTCTAATCCATTCCTGGGGGAGTGTAAAATGGTATAGTCATTGGGGTGGGATGTTTTTAGGATGTCAGTTAGACGTTTAGTCATTCTTGTTAATGATCCTGGATAATCACTGAGAGAGAAGTCCAAGAAAGGCTTAAGGTTGCAAGAAATTAGAGTTAATCTCAATTGTCATTAGTAGAAGAATGGATAAAGCATGGTAAATGCATACAATAATACTGTGAATTCACAAAAGGAAGACAGTGACTCTAACAACTACACAGATCAATTCTCAAAACATCATCTCTCAAAAAGCAGATAGAATAAAACTAATTAGTAAACATATAAAACTTAATATACAATTTTTAAAGATATACTTACACACACATTTTCATGAATCTTTAAAATGAAAAAGGATTATACCAAACTCATAGTAAAGGTTGGGTAAGTTCAAAGGAGGAAGACTTTAGTTTTACTTTTAATGAATTAATTTTTCTTTAATGTGACTTTGTATTTATATATTATGTATATTTATGGAGTTATGTGTAACAAGTTTTAAATTATGACTTGGAGTTTTGGGTATCTTGTTTTTTCTTGTATATTTTTCTAAAAGTGATTTGGAAGTTTATGCAAAATAGAAAAAGAATACATTAAAAAAATTCCATTAAAAAGAATACATTTGAATCAGTTCTAATGAGGTGGATGAAACTGGAGCCTATTATACAGAGTGAAGTAAGCCAGAAAGAAAAATACCAATACAGTATACTAATGTATATATATGGAATTTAGAAAGATGGTAATGATAACCCTGTATGTGAGACTGCAAAAGAGACACAGATGTATAGAACAGTCTTTTGGACGCTGTGGGAGAGGGCAAGGGTGGGATGATTTGGGAGAATGGCATTGAAACATGTATAATATCATATGGGAAACGAATCACCAGTCCAGGTTCAATGCGTGATACAGGATGCTCAGGGCTGGTGCACTGGAATGACCCAGAGGGATGGTATGGGGAGAGAGGAGGGAGGGGGTAGTTCAGGATGGGGAACACATGTACACCTGTGGTGGATTCATGTTGATGTATGGCAAAACCACTACAGTATTGTAAAGTAATTAGCCTCCAATTAAAATAAATAAATTTATATTAAAATAAATTAACGGGACTATCATATAAGCAAATGAAGATGAATTTGATTTGTGATGTTGAGGACGACTTACAGTTATGCTCATTTGGATGTTTAATATAGAAAGCAGTACTAATCTGCCCTTTGATTTTATCCTCACGTTAAAAAAAAAACAAGTGTAGTTCATTTACAGTATTGTACCAATCTCTACTGTACAGCAAAGTTACTCATTTATACATATATATATAGGTTATACTATATATATATATACATACATATATACATACACACACATTCTTTTGTAACTTTCTTTTCTATTATGGTTCATCATAAGAAATTGACTATAGCTCCCTGTGCTATATAGAAGGACCTTGCAGTTTATCCGCTCTAAATGTAATAGTTTACATCTGCTAATCCCAAACTCCTAATACATCCCTGCTCCCACCCTCCTCCTCCTTGGCAACCACAAGTCTGTTCTGTATGTCTGTGAGTCTGTTTCTAACCTGCCCTTTGGATTGGTGTGAGAGAATGGGTGAATTTGGACTGTGAAGTTACACACTTTGTTTAGTAAAGGTTGCCCCTTCTTTAACAAACTGTTCATAAATTATTTGATTTTAATGAGAAATGATGAAAATATTAATCATATCTAACCATGGACAACTGAGGATAGTATTGCAAGAGTAAATCTATTATTCATCTTTTATGTAATTGCAGACATTTAGATACTGACTCAGCACCAACTGTGCATCAGAAGTTATATTAGCAGTTCTAGTGCACTGTTCATCCCCTCAGGAGGTCCAGCAATAATGAAATGAGCAGAAAGTAAAACAACAATCATTAATGTGATAAATACTGTAATAAAGATAGCAATAAAATATTTTAGGAGTGTCCTGCTTCTGGCAGTGATTAACTAAGTGGTATATTGCCACTTTCACTATAAACAGCTGGAATACTGGATCAAATATATTAAATAGCTGATGGGAAGAAGTGCCTACAAAGGAAACTTTTGATGTAATGGAAATGTTCTTTATCTTGATTATGATAATGTTTAAATCAGCACAAGATAATAAAAACTCATCAATCTGTATCCTTAAAATGGGTATATATTTTTATTATAAACTGTATCTCATACTGATTAAAATAAGTGAAACCAAACTTTTACTCCATAATTGGAAAATATACATTAAGAAATAAAGCTGATATGGATCACAGGCCTAAATGTCAAAGCTAAAACTTTAAATTTTCTAGGACAACACAACATTTGTGTAACCTTGAGTGGGGAAAGCTTTTTTCCAAAAATAAAACACATTTTTTTAAAAAGTATAGTTGGTTTACAATGTTGTGCCAATCTCTGTTGTCCAGCAAAGTGACTCAGTTATACACATATTTTTTTAATATTCTTTTTCACTGTGGTTTCTAATAGGATACTAAATATATTTCTTGGTGATATTCAGTAGGACCTTGTTTATCCATCCTAGAGATCAAAGCAAAGAAATAGAGAAAGACTAGAGATCTCTTCAAGAAAATTAGAGATACCAAGGGAACATTTCATGCAAAGATGGGCTCAATAAAGGACAGAAATGGAATGGACTTAACAGAAGCAGAAGATATTAAGAAGAAGTGACAAGAATACACAGAAGAACTGTAAAAAACAGATCTTTACGACCCAGATAATCATGATGGTATGTTCACTAACACTCACCTAGAGCCAGACATACTGAAATGTGAAGTCAAGTGGGCCTTAGAAAGCATCACTACAAACAAAGCTAGTGGAGGTGATGGAATTCCAGTGGAGCTGTTTCAAATCCTGAAAGATGATGCTGTGAAAGTGCTGCACTCAATATGCCAGCAAATTTGGAAAACTCAGCTGTGGCCACAGGACTGGAAAAGGTCAGTTTTCATTCCAATCCCAAAGAAAGGCAATGCCAAAGAATGCTCAGACTAAACACAATTGCACTCATCTCACACGCTAATAAAGTAATGCTCAAAATTCTCCAAGCCAGACTTCAGCAATGTGTGAACCATGAACTTCCAGATGTTCAAGCTGGTTTTGGAAAAGGCAGAGGAACCAGAGATCAAATTGGCAACATCCTCTGGATTAGAAGAGACCCTGATGCTGGGAAAGATTGAGGGCAGGAGGCGAAGGGGACGACAGAGGATGAGATGGTTGGATGGCATCGCCGTCTCAATGGACGTTGGTTTGGGTGGAATCCTGGAGTTGGTGATAGACAGGTAGGCCTGGAGTTCTGTGTTTCATGGGGTTGCAAAGAGTCAGACACGACTGAGTGACTGAACTGAACAGAATCCCAAACTCCCAGTCCTTCCCTACTGCACTTGTGGCAGACACAGTCTGTTCTCTGTGTCTGTGAGTCTGTTTCTATTTTGTAGATAGACATTTGTCTTTCTCTTCTCACTTTCTTCCCTTAGTATGGTAATCTCTAGTTGCATCCTTCTTGTTGCAAATGGCATTGTTTCATTCTTTTTTATGGCAGAGTAGTATTCCATTGTATATATGTAGCATGTCGTCTTTATCCATTCAGCTGTTGTTGGACATTTAGGTTGTTATCATGTTTTGGGTATTGTGAATAGTGCCACGATAAACATAATGGCGCATGCTTGCTTGTTTGTTTTTTCTTTTGGCCATACCTATGGCACACGGAAATTGCCCCACCAAGAATTGAACCTGTGCCCCCTGATGCAGAAGCAGATTCTTAAACACCGGATCACTGAGGAAAGCCACGTGTATATTTTTGAACTATGTTTTGTCCTGGTGTATGCCCAGGAGTGAGATTGCTGAATCATAAGGTAATTCTGTTTTTAGTTTTCTGAGGGACTGCCACACTGTTTTTTGTTTAGTGGCTGCACATACTTAAATCTCACGAGTAGTGTAGGAGGGTTCCTTTTTGTCCATACCCTTTCCACCTTTTATTTGTTGTAGATTTTTTGATGTTGGCCATTCTGACTGGTGTGAGGTGATACCTCATTGTAGTTTTGATTTGCATTTCTCTAGTAATTAGTAATGTTGAGCATCTTTGCATGTGCCTGCTGGCCATCTGTATGTCTTCTTTGGAGAAATGTCCATCAAGATCTTTTGCTCATTTCTCAATTGCGTTGTTTGTTCTTTTGTTGTTGCCTTGTCTGAAATGTATATTTTGTAAATTAAACTTTTGTAGGTCACTTTGTTTACAAATGGTTTCTCCTATTCCATAGATTGTCTTTTCCTTTTTTAAAAAAATGATTTACTTTGCTTTGCAAAAAATTGTAAGTTTGATTAGGTCCTATTGGTTTATTTTTGTTTTTATTTCTAGTTTGGAGACCAAACTAAGAAAACAGTGGTATGATTTATGTCAGAGAATGTTGTACCTATGCTCTTTTCTAGGAGTTTTATGGTATCATGTCTTATGTTTAAGTCTTTAAGCCATTTTGACTTTATTTTTGTGCATGGCATGAGAGTGTGTTCCATCTTCACTGATTTACATGCAACTGTCCAGTGTTCCCTGTACCATTTGCTGAAGAGATTGTCTTTTCCCCATTTTATATTCTTGTCTCCTTTGAGGCAAGAATTGACTGTAGGGTTGTGACTTTATTTCTGGGCTCTGTATTTTGCTCCACTTATCCGTTTTTGTACCTCCGACACTGTTCGGATTACTGTAGCTTTTTAGTATTGTCTTAAGTCTGAGAGAGTTATGTCTCCTGCATTGTTCTTTTCCCCTCAGGATTGCTTTGACAGTTCTGGGTCTTTTATTGTTCCATATAAATTTTGGGGTTATTTGTTCTAGTTCTGTGAAATGTCATAGATATTTTGATATGGATCACACTAAATATGTAGATTGCTTTGGGTGGTAGTTCCATTTTAATAATATTACTCCAATCCCAGAGCATGGGATATCTTTCCATTCCTTTTGAATCCTCAATTTCCTTTTTAAATGTTTTATAGTTCTTAACGTATTGTTTCACCTCCTTGGTCAGGTTTATTTCTTTGTATTTTATTTATTTATTTATTTTTGGTGTTATTTTAAAATGTCAAAAGCATTTTTAAAGTTCCAGGAACACAAAGAAACAATCCCATTTCCTTGGAGAAGGTTTTACAGAAGAGGTGAGTCTTGATGGAAGTGTATAGTAACAGAATTCTGGTGGCTATGTGAAGAATATGTAGAATGGAGAAACTTCTGCAGATAGGGGATTATTTAGAGAGAATGTGACAATGAGGAAGAAACAGAAGAAAATCAATGCATTTATAATATGGGCCTCAAACTCAAATGCTTACACTGTCCAGGTAGACAATTTAAATGTATGAAACAGGTATGAGATCATAAGGAGAGGAAAGAGCTGTGAAAAATGCACATTCTTGTCCTATCTAAAGAGGGGAGCCGTGGTCACTTCTAGCTAATAAATAAGGGATTATTATAAGTGGGAGTGCAGACCCAGTACTGTCAAATTGGACTTTTTTTCAAAAGAAATTGGACACCTAAATTTTTATGTAAAATCTTTTGAATTTTAAGGTGTGAAAGACTGTGTGTGTTAACACCTTCTGGGTTAAAAAAAAAAAAAAATACATTTCCAGGCAATGTGGCTCATGGATTGACAGATCATGGCCCTGAATCTGAATCTGTGTGGCTTACTCCATATTTGAATGTGAATGGTGAAAGATGATGCAGTGTTCAGGCTGAGACAAGCATTCAGGATTGTGATTTCAATATGAAATTAGGAATCAGAAATATATGCATGTGATTATAGTGATACTGAGTTTTTTGGGGTGTTTGACAATTGAAGGTCCTTATATGAGTAAACAAACCTTATTATTCCAGAAGGTATTGAAATATGGGCCCCAGAGCTCTTATCAGAGGATAAGAGCTAGGAAAATTGTATGTGGTAACTGTGATTGTGGTACTTTCACTTTTTGCTTGTAACATCTCTGCAAACCATATCAAACCTAATTTCCTTATGCCACCACTTATACTGATTGTCTTAACAACCACCTAATAATACTTTCAATAGTTTACTTAACAGCACAATATTTTGTTTTATATTAACATACTCATTATTTTATCCCATAGTTCTTGCCCTAATTTTAGTTTTTTCCTTGATTCCAAAATGAGAGAAAGCAACTGAATGCATCATATGGTATTTTGTTGACAAGTATGTGAAAAATCAGTGTGTATATATCCTAATAGAGATATTTTGAGCTACCCTAGTGGCTCAGACAGTAAAGAATCTGCCCGCAGTGGAGGAGACCCAGGTTCGATCCCTGGGTCAGAAAGATCTCCTGAAAGAGGGAATGGCAATCCACTCCAGTATTCTTGTCTGTAGAATCCCTTGGACAGAGAAGCCTAGTAGACTATAGTCCATGGAGTTGCAAAGAGTTGAACATGACTGAGCATGCACATACTTCAACTCCTTA
The DNA here is from genome assembly GCA_006410635.1 of Cephalophus harveyi. Taxonomy (NCBI): domain Eukaryota; kingdom Metazoa; phylum Chordata; class Mammalia; order Artiodactyla; family Bovidae; genus Cephalophus; species Cephalophus harveyi. Next base: position 302,611 of record SJYT01029119.1, on the reverse strand, counting down.
GCACACAGAAATATTTTAAAGCATTTTCCCCCATATATTATTGAAAAAAAAGTTACTTAAATTTATTTTGCCTTTTATTGGGAAAAAAGAAGAAAAAATACTAATTTTCCTGCCAACGGATAATTTGTTTCCATATTAGTGGTATTTCTTTTAACCAACTTAAGATAAAGGGTTTTAGAAATATGAACAATACATTGACCTTTAGCTCTTTCTGCCTTTAAGAGAAACCTCTTAATGCTATTTTAGAAAAGGTGAGGCATTTAATAAGTATACTTTTTGATAACAGAAACGATTTGGCCAAACATTTCCATGACCTCAGTTGTTCAGCAAGACTTTTGATTGACTGGGCTGAAACAAAGTTGATTTTCTTAATATTGCTCTGTTTTGAAGATACTCATCTTGATGTAGTAATGACAGTTTCATTCTTCTAGACTTTGCAGAAATCAAAAAGCATCTTATTATAGATAATAGATAAACAATACAATATATAAAAGTGATTAAAGCCTCAAGATAGTGAAGTTGTCAATTCTCCCCAAATTTATCTATTGGTTTAATGCAATTCCCATCAAAATCTGGAATTTATAAAAATGGTACTGAAGAATGTATTTACAGGGGAACAGTGGAGAAATAGGCATAAAGAACAGACTTATGGACATGGGGAGAGGGGAGGAGAGGGTGAAAAGTATGGAAAGAATAACATGGAAACTTCCATTACCATTTGTAAAATAGATAGCCAACGGGAATTTGCGGTATGGCTCAGGAAACTCAAACAGGGGCTCTGTATCAACTTAGAGAGGTGGGATGGGGAGGGAGATGGGAGGGATTTTGAAAAGGGAGGGGATATATGTATACCTATGGCTGATTCATGTTGAGGTTTGACAGAAAACAGCAAAATTCTGTAACGCAATATTCCTTCAATAAAAAATAAAAAACTCAACAAACTTTTCTGTAGAAATTGTCAATATTATTAAAAATGTATATGAAAAGAAATAGGACCTAAACAGAATAGCTAAAGCGATTATGATAAAGAATAAAGTTGGGGAACCATTGTACCCAATGGTAAGTCTTGCGGCATAACTGGAGTAATCAAGACAGTGTGGCACTGGCTGAAGGGTAGACCCATAGGTCAATAGAGTGACCCAGAAATAGCCCTACACCAATATGCCAAATTGAGTTGTGGCAAAGGTGCGAAACCAATTCAGTGGAGGAAGGATAATCTTTTCAACAAATGGTGCTGAAGCAATTAGACACCACAGAAAGAGGAGAAAAAAAAGAAAAAAAGGACTTCTGACTAAATTTGCACAAAACCTGAAAGTGGACTGTAAACAGAAATGTGAAACTAAAACTTTTAGAAACATAGAGAAATTTGAAAAGATACATGCATCCCAATATTCATATCAGCATTATTTACAAAGCCAAGGTACCGAGGTAATCTATGTGTCCATTAACAGATGAATGGTTAAAGAAGATATGGTGTGTGTGTGTCTGTGTGTATGTATGTCACACACACACACCTGCACACAAGGGAATACTACTCCGCCACAAAAAAGGATTGAATTTTGTCATTTGCAGCAACATGGGTGGACCTGGAGTATATAATACTAAGTGAAATAAGTCAGAGGAAGACAAATACTGTATGATATAACTTATATACGAAATCTACAAAATACAACAAACTAGTAAACATAACAAAAAAGAAGCAGACTCACACAGAGAACAAACTCATGGCAGTAGGAAGAGGAAATGGAGCAGGGACAATATAAAGATGGTGGATTAAGAGGTGCAAATTATATAAAAATAAACTCCAAGGATACATCATACAGCATGGGAACATAGCCAATATTTTATAATTATAAATGGAGTATAACCTCTAAAAGCTGAATGAGTGTATTGTACACTTATAACTCATAATATTCTACATCAACTATACTTTAATAAAAAAATATCTTTGAAAAGCTAAAACTAACAACTAATGGATCTTTGAGTGTGTTTTAAAATTCCTGAAATTGACAAAGCAAGTGGCACAAACTGTCTCTTATGGCTGTATCAGAAAGAATGAGTTGGCTGGACAGCTCATGGGTATCACTGGTGTGATACCACTTGGTCTTTTTTTTCCCCCGTATGTATATGTGAGTGCCTACTCTGTGCCAGCCACTGTCATGGCTGCCGTTACAATGGTGAATATTATCTAGGCCATCAGGAATAATAGTATCCAGCAATAGAGTGTCTATATTGCAAAGAAAGGACATTTCCTAATGAGAACAATGATATCAGTGTTCTTAATTGTCATATAAACTATTTGAGGATTTTTTTGCCAGATTTATATAGCACATTTATTTTATCTCCTAAGCTGTTGTGACTGAAGTAGGAGATAAAAAAACAGGAAAAAAGGAGTTGCTGAACTAGGCAAACAATTTTAGGTATTCTTTCAGATTCATGATACAGGATGAGTCAGCAATTATGAGAATTCTGATCTTAGAGTTGTGTGTTTAAAGTTCTAATTTTTCTAGCACCACAACAAAGCACAGTTCATTAAACTGCCAATGGTCAGGCTAACCGGGATGATTAGACTCAAAAGATGCCCATGTTACCTTTTCTTTTTTTCCTTCTCACATTCCTCTATTTCTTAAAATGGAGATTTTTAAAGCAGTCATATCACTCATAAAGGATTGATTAAAATGTTTAAAGGCAAAAGGCAATGCTCTCTCTCTTTTTTTTAATTAAAGGGGCTCTTGGTGTCATCTAATTGCTTAGAAATAAAAAGATTAAAGGCAGTGGATATTTCTGCTTCTGCAATGGACACAGAAATATTGCAGAGAAATTTGAATTATATTACCTGGGTTCATAGCCAGGCTCTAGCACTTACTATCTCTGTATGCTTTGGCAAGTTACTCAGTTTCTGAGCCTCCGATTTCCCACTTGGAAAGTGGGGACAACCCTGATACTATACAGGGTTACATGACAGTGATATAAGGGGCTTAGCTTGATGTCTGGCATATAATGTGAGATCAAAAAGTATTAGTTGCTTTTATTACTTTTTTAAAAATTGCAAATAGGCTAAGGTTTGGGTGTTCATGCTTAGGAAAGCCTGTGCTTTTCAAATTGTTTTCATCTCAAAGTCCAAATTTGAGTCAGAAGAGGTTAACGTATCAGGAATCTTTGGGGAGGGCATTATGGTGCAAGATAATGAAAAACTGCTAGACAGTGATTTAAAAAAATATTTTTACATGGGTAGTAGAAACTATTTGTTTTAAGCTGGAGAAATTGGATATGTACTTGAGGGAGATTAATTTGGTCAGAATTTTTCAGATAAATTGCAGGAAGGAGGCATTTGTGGCACAGATTCTAATTTCAGACTCTTGCTAGCCTCAAGGTAGGAAGTAATGGACAGATTTATAGCTTTCACTTGTTCTTCTTAATAATGATTACAAAACGAAAGTAGTGAGCGATTCAATAACCGCTTATATTTGGCTTGACAATTTGTAGAGTCATTCTTCCAGATTTTGTTTTTGTTTCTGTCTTGTTTGTGTGTGTACCTTTTTTTGGGGGGGCAGGGAGGGAATGTCGGCTCTTCTTACAAATTAGCTTTTACTTTAAATCAACTTAAGAATTACTTTTTTCAGCTTTATTGAGGTATAATTGAAAAATAAAAAGCTAAGATATGTAAAATATACATTGTGATGGTTTGATGGACCTTCACATTATGAAAGCATTCCCCTCCCATCTAGTTGGATACAACTGGGCACTCACCCACGCAAGCTTTACTTTCTTAGCAGTTTTCAATTATAAAGTACAGCATCATTAACTGCAGTCACCCTATTATATATTAGATCCTTGTACTTTATTCAACTTGGAGCTGAAAGTTTGTACCTTTTAGCTACTTCTACCTATTTCTACCATCCTCCTAGAAGGATTCCTTAATTCTTGTGTAATGAATGATGCCCTGTGTTTTCTGGGATTAAAAAAAAATTAAGTATAGCACCCTTTCTCAGAAAAGTTTATGTATTGTTGAGATAAAACACAGAATTGCTCAATAACAAGAGAAAAATACAAGAGGGACTTTGTGTTGTTTGCTCACTTCCAGGTGTAGCCTAGTACTGGGGACATGGCAGGTGATCCAAAAGTATGTGAATGAAGGTGGCGAGAGTGCCACTGTTTCACGTGGAAATTATCCATTTGCAGCTGCACTTGGAAGATTAATGAGGAAATGGATGTACACCAAAAACATCTAAATGACTATATTTTTACACTTGGAAACTACTGGTAACACAGGCCCACACCATCTGTTGGCTTGGCAACTATGACAGTTGACAATATTGCTCAATGGAAAAGCCAGGATTCACTTCTGGGAGGGTAAATGAACAATTAAGCATGGCTGTGAGAGCTTGGGAACCATGAAGCCTAGAATCCACTTCCTCGAGTTTTATACCTATTCAAGGCTTGGAACTCTGAAAGCCCCCACCCGGCACAGTCTTATTTTTCTTCCTCCCTGATTAACTTAGTCTCAACATTAGGGTCATCAAGTCTTTCTTATCAAGAGTCTCATACTTCCCTACTCAGCTATGTTTCCTTTATCACCTGATGTATTTTTCACTTCCAAGTTTTCTCTACTTGCCAACTTCCAATTCTGAAATAAATTCTATTTCCAGTTTTCTTGAATCATGTAGGTCTCTAGCTAGATAAATTTATGTAAAAATGCTGAGTTCTAATTTCATACAGACAAGACAATGAGATTATGTTTCATTTGCTTATCTGCAATTCTGATACCAAAAAAAGTTCTGAAAATCAAATGGTTTTGTAATTTCAGTTCAGTCAGTTCAGTCGCTCAGTTGTGTCTGACTCTTTGCGACACCATGAATTGCAGCACGCCAGGCCTCCCTGTCCATCACCAACTCCTGGAGTTCACTCAAACTTAGGTCCATCGAGTCAGTGATGGCATCCAGCCATCTCATCCTCGGTCGTCCCCTTCTCCTCCTGCCCCCAATCCCTCCCTGTATCAGAATCTTTTCCAGTGAGTCAACTCTTCACATGAGGTGGCCAAAGTACTAGAGTTTCAGCTTTAGCATCATTCCTTCCAAAGAACACCCAGGACTGATCTCCTTTAGAATGGAGTGGTTGGATCTCCTTTTGTAATTTACTTGGTGGCAAAACCTGAGATGACTTGAACTAGTTTGTCAACAACATGTTAACCTGAACTGAGCTGGGACTATCTACATGCTTTATCTCTTAGTGAGAAGATTAATATTTTTATGGAAGAAAAATGTAATTCCAAGATGGTTTCCTTGACCCTAGTTGGGATTACATGTAACATATTCTTCTACACTATTATGTCTTTTTAAAATTATTTAAAAAATTTATTTTTAATTGAAGTATAATTACTTTACAGAATTTTGTTGATTTATGCCAAACATCAAAATGAATCTGCCATAGGTACACATAGTCCCTTCCCTCTTGAACTTCCCTCCCATCTTCCTCCCCATCCCACCCCTCTAGATTGTCACAGAGCCCGTTTGAGTTCCCTGAGTCATACAGCAAATTCCCATTAGCTGTCTATTTTACATATGGTAATATAAATTTCCATGTTACCTTCTCCATACATCTCACCTTCTCCTTCCTCCCCTACTCCATGTCCAAAAGTCTGTTCTCTATGTCTATTTCTCCATTGCTGCCCTGATAATAATTTCATCAGTAGCATCCTTCTAGATTCCATATATATTTGTTAGTAAATGGTATTTTTCTCTTTCTGACTTACCTTACTCTGTATAATAGGCTCTAGATTCATCCACTTTATTAGAGCTCACTCAATGCATTCCTTTTTATGGCTGAGTAATATTTCATTGTATCGGTATACCACAGCTTCTTAATCCATTCATCTGTCAATGGACATCTAGTTTGCTTCCATGTTCTAGCTATTGCAAACAGTGCTGCAGTGAACTTTGGGGTACGTGTGTCTTTTTCACTTTTGGTTTTCTCAGGCTATATGCCTGGAATTGGGATTGCTGGGTCTTCCATAGTGGCTGTCTCAGTCCACATTCCCACCAACAGTGCAAGAGCGTTCATTTTTCTCTACACTCCACGTTTATTGTTGGTTGACTTTTTGATGATGGTCGTTCTGAACTTTTTGATGATGGTCGTTCTGACTGGTGTGAGGTGATATTTCATTGTAGTTTTGATTTGCATTTCTCTAATAATGTGCCATGTTGAGCATCTTCTCATGTGTTTGTTAACCATCTATATGTCATCTTTGGAGAAATGTCTGTGTAAGTCTCTTTCCCACTTTTTGATTGGATTGTTTGTTTTTCTGGTATTGATCTGCTTGAGCTGGTTGTATATTTTGGAAATTAATCCTTTGTTAATTGTTTCATTTGGTATTATTTTCTCCCATGCTGAGGGTTGTCTTTTCACCTGGCTTATGGTTTCCTTTGCTGTACAAAAGCTTCCACTTGTTTATTTTTGTTTTAATTTCCACTACTCTAGGAAATGGGTCATAGAGGATCTAGCTTTGATTTATGTCATTGGGTGTTCTACCTATGATTTCCTCTAAGAGTTTAATAATTTCTGGTCTTACATTTAGGTCTTTAATCCATTTTGAGTTTACCTTTGTGTATGGTGTTAGGAAGTTTTCTAATTGCATTCTTTTACATGTAGCTGTCCAGTTTTTCCAGGACCACTTACTGAAGAGGCTATCTTTGCTCCATTGTATATTCTTGCCGCCTTTGTTAAAAAATAAGGTACCCATAGGTGCATGGGTTTGTCTCTGGGCTTTCTATCTTGTCCCATTGGTCTATATTTCTGCTTTTGTGCCAGTAGCATACTGTTTTGATAACTGTGGCTCTGTAGTATAGCTTGAATTCAGGAAAGTTGATTCCTCCAGTTTCATTCTTCTTTCTCAAGATTGCTTTGGTTATTCGAGGTCTTTTGTGTTTCCATATGAATTGTGGATTTTTTTTGTTCTAGTTCTGTGAAAAATGCCATTGGTAATTTGATAGGGATTGCATTGAATTTCCAGATTGCCTTTGTGTTATAGTCATTTTCACAATATTGATTCTCTGACCAGGAACATGGAATATCTCTCCATCTGTTTATGTCATCTTTGATTTCTTTCATCAGTTCCTTATAATTTTATGTATTCAGTTCTTTTGTCTCCTTAGGTAGGTTTATTCCTAGATATTTTATTCTTTTTGTTGCAGTGGTGAATGAGATTCACTCCTTAATTTCTCTTTCTGATTTTTCATTGTTAGTATATAGGAATTCAGGTGATTTCTGAGTATTGATTTTGTATCCTGCAACTTTGCTATATTCACTGATTAGCACTAGTAATATTTTGATAGTGTCTTTAGGGTTTTCTATGTATAGTATCATGTCATCTGCAAATAGTGAGAATTTTACTTCTTCTTCTTTTTTTTATAATCTATCTGGATTCCTTTTGTTTCTTTATCTTCTCTGATTGCTATAGTTAGGACTTCAAAAACTATGTTGAATAATAGCAGTTACAGTGGGCACCCTTGTCTTGTTCCTGAACTTAGACAGGATGCTTTCAGTTTTTCACCTTTGAGAATAATGTTTGCTATGGGTTTATCATATGTGGCCTTTACTATGTTGAGGTCAGTTACAACAGACAGTGAAGAAATACAAAGGATTATAAGAGACTAGTATGAGCAACTGTATGGCAATAAAATGGACAGCATGGAAGATATGGACAGATTCTTAGAAAAGTTCAATCTTCCAAGACTGAACCAGGAAGAAATAAAAATTATGAACAGCCTGATTACAAATGCTGAAATCAAAATTGATCAATAATCTTCCAGAAAACAAAAACCCAGGGCCAGATGGCTTCACTGGTGAATTATATCAAACATTTAGAGAAGAGCTAGTGACTATCCTTCTAATACTCTTTCCAAAAATTGCAGAGGAAGGAATGCTTGCAAATTCATTCTGCAAGGCCATAATCACTGTGATACCAAAACCAAGCAATGGCAACTCACACAAAAAATTACAGGCCAGTATCACTGATGAACATAGATGCAAAAATCCTCAACAAAATTCTAGCAAACAGAATTCAACAACACATTAAAAAGTTCATACACTGTGCTCAAGTCAGGTTTATCCCAGGAATGCAAGAATTCTTCAATATATACAAATCAGTCAACATGATACACCATATTAACAAACTGAAAGATCAAATCCATATGGTGATCTCAATAGATGGAGAAAAAGCCTTTGACTATTATGTCTTTAAAACAGAAAAAATTCTGAATTCTGAATAGCCAATCCCAGATGTCTCAGATAAAGAATTGTGGACTCACATACACTTAAATTTATGGATTATAAATAATTCCACCTGTGCTACCTTGAATACTCTCTAAAACAATCCTGAGGTGTAATGAATGCATTGCTACACCCATTTTTCAGACACAAAGAGTGAAGTTTAAAAATGTAAGTCCCTGATCGCCGAGCTGATAGACTAGACACTAGAGAACTAGGATTTGAAACTAGATGTTCTTTTCTAGTCCCTTTGTGCTTTTTCACCATTTTTTTAATTGGAGCTACTGTTCTTATTTATTATAAAAGCAATCAAATATTTTAAGCAAAAAGTGAAAAATTTGAAAAGTGTAAAGAAAGAATGAAAAATACCCAGAGAGTATTATTGTGACCATTCTGTTACTCTTTTGTTCTGTTCATTCATAATGTATTTTAAACAAAATTGAAGTAATCTATGTATAGTGTATTGTATCTTGATTTTAAAAATTATTTAGATTACATATATGGTGTATTGGCATTAAATAATCTTCAGCATCATGCTTTTTCCAATTTTGTTTAAGTCTCTGGTGCAGAGAATTCAGAGCACGTCATCATTTTCAGAATTTGCACAACCTCTCATTACTGATCTACATTTACATTCCAACCCTCTCCTCCCTCAATTCATCTAAACACCTTCTCTTTAGCTGTCTGAAGTAGGGCCCTAGACATGTGAATAGTCTTATAAATGTTACAAAATAAAAATTTTATATGTTTTCCAAGTTATTGAAATTATAATTTGCCTAGGATCAGGGTCATTTCTAGTTTTTTTTTTTTTT
>SJYT01029119.1:246131-288397 GCA_006410635.1 Cephalophus harveyi | reverse complement strand
AAACTTCTATATATTGTTTATATATATTATTTTTGTCTGCTTGTTCTGTCAAAAGCTAATGATGGTGTATTAAATTTTCCCACTTTATTTGTGTTTCTGCCAATTTCTTTCTGTAATTCTGACAGTTTTGATTGCTGTATTTCAATTCTATATTATTTTCTATTTGAAGGTTCATGACTCACATCTTTAATTTCTTTATTCTGTACTTAACTTTTGTCAATATAAATGGCTTCTTTTAAAAATTTTTACCTTGATTTAAATCATACTTTATTTTGCCAACCCATGTTTTTTTCCCTTAATATTTCTTTGTAAGTTCTTTTATTGGGATCCTAGTCCTCCTACCTGTAAGACCTTTACTTTTTGGGGATTTAATGCATTTATATTCATTCAGATAGGAGATAAGTTTAGTTTTACAATCATCTTAACTTTAAGATTTTTCTTTTTTTTTTAAATTTGATGCCTTTTCTCCTTCCATATCTTTTGTCATGTGACACTCACATGTACATCCACATATTTTCTTTTTATTATGTTTATTGGAGAGGCATATACATCTAAAGTGAAAGTGAAAGTCGTTCAGTCATGTCCAACTCTTTGCGACCCCATGGACTATATAATTCATGGAATTCTCCAAGCCAGAATACTGGAGTGGGTAGCCTTTCCCTTCTCCAGGGGATCTTCCCAACTCAGGGATCCAACCCGGGTCTCTCACATTGCAGGCAGATTCTTTACCAGCGGAGCCTCAGGGGAAGCCCTCAGTAGGACTATATCAAATGTATATATGTGTTTCTTTTAAGGGTGGAACAAAGAATCATCTCAGGTCACTTGCGGAGTCACCTTGGAAGTACACCCACATTGAGTCTTTCCAGGTGGGCTCCCGCAGGATTATAAGGCTCCTTGGAGTTCCTGAAGGGGTCTTCTGTAAGAGTTTACATGAGAAGCTCATGTGTCTAGGGAAACTACACGTTTAAAGAACCTCTGAAACAGTTAAAATAATTTTCTCCAGGAAGAGGGGTATGTTTGAGTCCAGGAAGGAGTAGCCTGGAATCTGTCTGTACCATCACTCCCAGGGAGGATGGGCATGGCTTTATGGGAGGTGGTTATAAAAATCCAGAGAGCAGAGTGCTAAGAGCTGTAGCCCTAGGAACCCAAGCCAGGACTCTCCCTGCCCAAATCTGCACTGATCATATTTATTGATGAACCAGGCCAGCTGGTGCAGTGATCTGAATGCATGAATAATTCTCCCAGGGATGGGCCAGAGTGCTTTCCGGGTTGTGAATAACTGCTCTTCAATAGCAATGCCTTATGGAAGTGAGAAGGAATAGCTGTGGTCCACACATCTCACCCCAGGGCGTTCTCTACTAGGCACATCCTTCAGACAAGTCTTGGGTGTAAATCCCTAGGCTCTGTAGATTACTGGGGGACAGGAGAGTCTTGAAAGGGAGCTACCAAACTTACTGCCATTTGTTGGTAAGAGCAGTTAACTGGAAAAACAAGGCATGTGACAATAGTTAAACCCCAAGTTTGTGGAACAGGTTATATTATATTTTATTCTAGCTGTGCTGTGCCATGCCATGCTAAGTCACTTCAGTCATGTCCAACTCTTTGAGATCCTATGGACTTAGCCCACTGGGCTCCTCTCTTTGTGAGATTCTCCAGGCAAGAATACTGGAGTGGGTTGCCATGCCCTCCTCCAGGGAATCTTCCTGACTGAGGGATTGAACTCATGTCTCTTATGTCTCCTGCATTGGCGGGTGAGTTATTCACCATTAGTGGTGGTTATTGCTAAATTAAAAAAAAATATATATTTCAGCTTTTTATTTACAAAAGTCTATACTGCAGCCATGAAATTAAAAGACTAGTTTACTCCTTGGAAGGAAAGTTATGACCAACCTAGATAACATATTAAAAAGCAGAGACATTACTTTGCCACCAAAGGTCCATCTAGTCAAGGCTATGGTTTTTCCAGTAGTCATGTATGGATGTGAGAGCTGGACTGTGAAGAAGGCTGAGAGCCGAAGAATAGATGCGTTTGAACTGTGGTGTTGGAGAAGACTCTTGAGAGTCCCTTGGACTGCAAGGAGATCCAACCAGTCCATTCCGAAGGAGATCAGCCCTGGGTGTTCTTTGGAAGGAATGATGCTAAAGCTGAAACTCCAATACTTTGGCCACCTCATGTGAAGAGTTGACTCATTGGAAAAGACTCTGATGCTAGGAGGGATTGGGGGCAGGAAGAGAAGGGGACGACGGAGGATGAGATGGCTGGATGGTATCACCGACTCGATGGATGTGAATTTGAGTGAACTCCGGGAGTTGGTGATGGACAGAGAGGCCTGGTGTGCTGCGATTCATGGGGTCGCAAAGAGTCGGACAGGACTGAATGACTGAACTGAATGGATACTGAAATTAAAAAACTGTTGACTGTGTAAGATACAAATTTTAGTCCAATTTTACTTCTCCCTTCCACTTGTGGTCTTCTAAGTATTTGTTCATATAAACACATACTTGTTTGAATTTTAACCCTATATTATTATTGGTTAGTTATAAGCTGTTGAATGATGTGCCAAGACTTAAAATTATTTTTGATTGTTACATAAACTTTAAAACCATATTGTCAAAAATTGGTTCAGTGTTATCTTGTTTAATTTAGCTTTATTGCACACAGTTCAGCCTCATATAATAACCATTGCCTTTAGGAGATATTTATTTTGATTTATCTCTGTAAGGCTGCTATACATCTTTAAGTAGTTTATTCTTCAAAAAGAGTGCTTTGGATGCTGTACAACTAGCAGGCATTTTCTTCTTGGCTAATTATGTGATTTTTTTAATCCTTTAAATGATTACAGAAGATTTTTTCATCTTTATGCATGTTATATAATACTCATAATACTTTATACTTACAGTTCTTTATGATACATAAAGAGCCTGTTCATTTTGCACATTTGTGTTGAGTTAGAAATTTTTGTTGGGGCATAGACTTGGATAACTGTGATATTGAATGGTTTTCCTTGGAGACGAACAGAGATCATTCTGTCGTTTTTGAGATTGCATCCAAGTACTGCATTTCGGACTCTTTTGTTGACCATGATGGCTACTCCATTTCTTCTGAGGGATTCCTGCCCGCAGTAGTAGATATAATGGTCATCTGAGTTAAATTCACCCATTCCAGTCCATTTTAGTTCGCTGATTCCTAGAATGTCGACGTTCACCCTTGTCATCTCTTGTTTGACCACTTCCAATTTGCCTTGATTCATGGACCTGACATTCCAGGTTCCTATGCAGTATTGCTCTTTATGAGTTGACTCATTGGAAAAGACTCTGATGCTGGGAGGGATTGGGGGCAGGAGGAGAAGGGGACGACCGAGGATGAGATGGCTGGATGGCATCACTGACTCGATGGATGTGAGTCTGAGTGAACTCCGAGAGATGGTGATGAACAGGGAGGCCTGGCGTGCTGCGATTCATGGGGTCGCAAAGAGTCGGACACGACTGAGCGACTGAACTGAACTGAACTGAGAAATTTTTGTTATGTCTTTTGTTTATTATTTTTATCTTATTCTTCTATTCTCTATCTCTTTTTGGAATTCTTATATCTATCTTTTCTCTCATCTCTCCCATCATATTAGTATTTTGTGGCATCATGTATCATCATCTGTCACGTACATTGTTACTTTATGGAAAGTATCTAACCTGCTGTTTTCTATGTCAATATTTTAAAAAATCTTTATATAATCTTTATTAATTTTGGAAGATTTCTTTTAAAATAAATGCTTAGCTTCACTTTCATAGATGAAGCGTCCTCTTGTATCTTTTTGGGAATACACATCAGAATTCTTTAAAATGTTCTTCTGTTTGCTAAACAAAGAGGAATCCCCATGATTTCTGTTTTCAAGGTGATTCTCTTTTTCTAACATGCAGTTTATATTTAGGAGTATTTCCTCTATTTGCTCCACTGGGAGAAACTCAGCTGATTTTAGTTTATTTATTTATTTTTTTTGATCCTGTTGAAATTCTGCTCCCTGGGGGGAAATTCTGTGTCTTAACAATCTCTTCACTGTTGCGCAGTCCTTTCCTCATTTCTCTTTTAGAAAATGTAATTGGGATTTAGTGTAAAAGTCCTTCACTTCAGAAAGCCCTCTCTCCATGAGAGAGGTCATCAATAGTTCTTCTACCTGCATTTTGTTCCTTTCTGAAGATTTCTTAGATAATTTCTTGATTCTTTTTATTTTTCATATTTCAATTCCTAATGGGAAATTTTCCCTATTAAAAAAATGACTATGAAATATTCATAAAAGTTAGGAACAAAGTACTAGTGCTTGTCTGTGATATGTTTTAAGATATTTTGTATACATTTACCACACATACGCTTTATATTACATTATGTTTTATATGATATATATACGACACATGCTACGGACACCACATGTTTTATAAAAATCTCTAATCCTTTGTTAATCTGTGACTGTGATAGTACACATAGCATGTGTTCCAGACCTTCCCTAATCTCTTTAGAAGCTCAGAATACTTTACTGAGATGATCAAGACAATTCCTTGTGGATTTCCCCAGAACCCCTTCCTCTGTATCGCACACTATACTATGTTTACTCTTTTCTTCCTTTGTTGTGTATTAACGGATCTCTGTCAATCCTCATTTCTGTTTCTCGCAGATTCATCGGTTATGTTTGCCTTCCCTTGAAATTTCATTTATCTCTACTCATTCCTTTCCCTTATTGGAGAAGGAAATGGCAACCCACTCCAGTGTTCTTGCCTGGAAAATCCCAGGGACGGGGGAGCCTGGTGGGCTGCTGTCTATGGGGTCGCACAGAGTTGGACATAACTGAATCGACTTAGCATTCCTTTTCCTTAGATGAAACATTTGCCCACATCTCTTTATTGAGAAGATGGTCTACACATGAATGATACATCCTCTTTATTACTGTGAACATATGCCCCAGCTTTGATGACTTTCCTAATAAAATGATTCTTTTGAAAAATAACACATCTATGGGTCTTTAATTATTTCCTTAGCCCCTTTCATCTCCTTGTCGCCTAGGATATTATTAGTCATTCCTCCTATACACTATAAATCATTTCCACTATTGAGACCAAGGTTTACTCTGCTTCTTCTTCATACTCTGTAATTAATTCTTCTCCAGCTTTAGTAGCCTTTCTGCTTTTTATCTTCTGCGTAAGATCTCTGGTACTTCTATGAACTCTATCCTTACAAATTGTCCTCCTTGGTGAACTAATTCATTCTTTTATTTTTATAATTTTTAATTGGGACATAATTGCTTTACAGTCTTGTGTTAGTTTCTGCTGTATAATGTGAATCAGCACATATATCCCCTTGTTCTTGGACCTCTCTCCCTCCCCCACTCCCATCCCACCCATCTAGGTCATCACAGAGCACCAGGCTAAGCTCCCTGTGTTATATACCAGGTGCCAGTAGCTGTCTGTTTTACATATGGTAACATATATATATGTCAATGCACTCTCAGTTCATCCCACCCCTTCCTACCCCTCTGTGTCCATAACTCTGTTCTCTATGTTTGTGTCTCTGCCTCTCTTGAAAATAAGTTCATCTGTATCATTTTTCTAGATTCCATATATAATCCATCCATTCTTAAATATTCAGTCCTCACCACTGGGCTGATGATAATTTAATCTACAACTTTCATTCCTAGCACTTTTTCCTGAGATCCCAACATTTCGTTCACCCACCTGATAGACACTATCTCCAAGACTCTTAGGTTTGGATGCTCAGAATCTGGGACTCTTCCCCCTCTTTTTTTCTATATCCATCAGTAACCAAATGCCATCATTTTAAAAGAGTGTTGTTTTTGTTATCCTCTTAATCTTGTCATCTACACCTTGAATCTCCTCCCTTTCTGCTAAAAGTCATCCCATGTAGTACTCTTGTACCATATAAAGTAAGGACTTGAACTTGCTGCCATTGCCTTCTCATAAGTAGACATATGAATAAGCCCGTCCAATACCAATTCCTACCTTGAGCACACATTCTGATGATTCTATTCATAGTCACATTTCACAAAAAGATTCCATAATGCAAAACGCCTGCTTGTATAATAACAATATATTCTTTTCAAGTCCCATTCCTTTCCTCCCCAGGAGAGTAATGTTGTAAGTATTTAAACAATGCAATACATGAATTTGAGTAAATTCAGGGAAATAGTGAAGGTCGGGAAGCCTGGCATGCTGTAGTCCATGGGGTCACAAAGAGTCAGATATGACAGTGCAACTGAACAGCAACAAAAAACAGTACAAAGATAGAAGCGTAAAATATTATTTTTTCAGCTCTCAGGGAAACATATTGAGGGATTTGCTTATTTCTTATGATTGATCATGCACAAAAAAAATGAGACTTGCTCTTTCTCAAGTGACTCATGTATTAGTTTCTTATAACACCCCCTTCTATCAATACATAGCAAGTTGTCCTACTTGGAACTTTGATTAAATCTCAGATCTGTGACAGAAGAGAGACACATAGTATAAATATTTAACTGAAAAGTATTTTTAGCCAATAGACTTACTGAACTGTGGGATTTTAAATGTGTTGATGTAGATCCTCTTGTGTGAAATTAGTTTGGGGACATGACCTGGGAGCCCCTCTGCAGAACAGATCCTTTGGTGATTAAATCCCAGCTTGTAGGGTTCCACATCTCCTGACTGATCAATGATGGTAGTTTATATTAGAGTTTGTGAAGCACTTTTATAATTCTACTTCACTAATCCTTATGATCCCCTATGAGATGGGTAGAAATTGCTGTACTATTATCACTTGATAAGCAAAGGTAGAGGTTGAAGAAATTGAGTGGGTTAAGAAGGTGACTCAACTAGAAAGCATCAGATTCTGATCAAGAATTCTAGTCTCTGACTCCAAAATCAGTGTTTTCCCCCTTATACAATATTATCTTGGAAGTGTGCATATCAGATGTTCCTGTTTTTCTTTTTAATGAGTCCCCTGTCTAATTTGAGTATGACCTCATGAGTATTAGGGATCTGTTATTTGTGTCTGTATCCCTAGAGACTGTCACAGCCACAGTGCGAAGAGTTGTCCACCATGTGGATATTTGATAAATGAATCAATTCATAATAACTAACATTTATTGAGAGTTTCTTTGTTCTAGATGCTAATACTGATACTGCTTTCAGATGATAATAACTTTATTGACTCATTTGGTCCTTACAACCATCTCATGACTGAGGTTTGGCAATTGTTACCTCTACTCTATAGAGCAAGAAACTGGGAAAGAGAACGGTGAAATAATGCACCCACAGTCAAGAAGGGTAAGAGTTGATATTTGAACCCAGCACTCATTTAGCCTCTATGTTCTGCTGTCTTTCAGTGTTTTGAGTCCATTTTATAAAAATCGGATAATAGTAAAAATGGGTGTAGTGGCTTTAAAAACGTGGCTACAAGTTCTTAGTCCTCCTGTGGAAAGGTGTGGGTTTACATTTTCTCCCGTTGAATCTGGGGAATTAGGTGAAAGTGGTCTTATGTGGCTTCCAAGACTGAGCCATGGGTGGCCCTGTGGCTTCTACCTTGTCACCTGGAGCATCTGTTAATAAAGGCCTGAATTGAGAGGAAGGTCGTCTAACTAACTTGACAGTGCCCAACTGGGAGGAAACCCGAGCCGTTTGGAGCAGCAGTCCCCAATCTTTTGGGCACCAGGGACCAGTTTTGTGGAAGACAATTTTTCCATGGGCAAGGGAGTGGGTTTTGGATGATCAAGCACATTACATTTATTGCATGCTTTATTTGTATTGTTATTCCATTCAGTTCCACCTCAGATCATCAAGCATTAGATCTTGGAATTGGGGGACCCCTAATCCGGTCACATCACTTCATGGGAAATAGATGGGGAAACAGTGGAAACAGTGTCAGACTTTATTTTTCTGGGCTCCCAAATCACTGCAGATGGTGATTGCAGCCATGAAATTAAAAGACGCTTACTCCTTGGAAGAAAAGTTATGACCAACCTAGATAGCATATTCAAAAGCAGAGACATTACTTTGCCGACTAAGTTCTGACTAGTCAAGGCTATGGTTTTCCCTGTGGTCATGTATGGATGTGAGAGTTGGACTGTGAAGAAGGCTGAGCGCCGAAGAATTGATGCTTTTGAACTGTGGTGTTGGAGAAGACTCTTGAGAGTCCCTTGGACTGCAAGGAGATCCAGACAATCCATTCTGAAGGAGATCAGCCCTGGAATTCATTTGGAAGGAATGATGCTAAAGCTGAAACTCCAGTACTTTGGCCCCCTCATGCGAAGAGTTGACTCATTGGAAAAGACTTTGATGCTGGCAGGGATTGGGGGCAGGAGGAGAAGGGGACGACCGAGGATGAGATGGCTGGATGGCATCACTGACTTGATGAAGGTGAGTCTGAGTGAACTCTCGGAGTTGGTGATGGACAGGGGGGCCTGGCATGCTGCAATTCATGGGGTCGCAAAGAGTCGGACACGACTGAGCCACTGAACTGAACTGAATCTAGAGAAGCCATGTGAAGGCATCTCTGCTTAATCTTCCCGCTGATCTAGTTTTATAGAATGTCTCAGCTCCGCTGTCAGACATGTAAGTCATGCCTGTCCTGAGTGTTTGTGTCACTCCCAGCATTCCAGTGTCCACAGTGGAGGGCCCAGACCTTGTGGAGCAGAAATAAGGCAACTATTGTGTCTCATCTGTATCCTTGACTCACAGAGCCTCTTAGCATAACAAATGGTTATTGTTGTACATATGCCACAAAAATAACCATAATAAAATTTAATCATAGTTAAATAAACACTCCCATATCCCAGGGCCACTTGCTTTCTGATAATACCACCCCAGGACTGTTGAGTTAAAGCAATTAAGTGTGTCATGTGTTATATACCCCACATCAGAGAGGGCTGCGTGTTAAACTGAGGGCGTATTTAAAGAGACTGGCCTGTTGGACAGCTCCTTGCTCCCAGGGAAGCCACAGAAATATGGAATCTCTGGTTTATATTCTGCTGAGCTTAGTGGGTTGCATGTTTATTCTTGGCTTCTTGCCCAACAAGTCTTGGCAATCATGTCATTCCTTCTCTGATTAATTTGCAACTGGGTATGAATTACTGCTGCTGATGTCACTGAGGTTTTGTTCTTCACATAACTGGGTAGACTGGCTAGCTTTCTTGACTATGTAAGTTTACCCTTAGATTTGTTGAGGAGTGGCAGACCTTCAGAAAGTGAAGAATGATTAATGTTAGCTCAGCCTTTCCTCCTGAGTCAGGATAGATTTACTTGGTTGTATTCTTTGTGTACCATGTTACCGACTAGGAATCACAAAAAAAATTAACAGATTTACAAACTTTGGACACATAAAAATCACAAAGGACTCCATTCCTCATGCATATGGGTCACTACAGTTGTGATACATTCTCTGAACCAAAATTGCTATTTGAACCATTCATTACTTGAAAAATCGAGGACTGTGTTCAAAGCATTTTGCTGGATGTTAATGAATCTGCACCTAAAGCAGAAACACATTGCATTCATTTCCATTTCTTTTATAGTAGCCATGCCCTGGAATGCTGTATCCTCCATCTGCAGAGTACTTGACACAATTTAGGGGATCCATACATATTTGTTGAATTAATGTAAAACAAAAGTGATTTTTCCTTTTCTGGGGGAGTATTTATTCATGTAGCCTTTCCTTATTCTTTCATCCTATATTTAATCCCTCTTTCCTCTAGACTCCTAGGAGGACTCAATTTGTACTTAATGTATTATGGAATTTGAATTTTCTCTTATACGTTCACGTCTTCTGGGTTCATAAGGACCTTAGCACACACTAAATAATATTTGGTTGATGAACCACTAAAAATTTGATGTTGGACAAGTCCATTTGTCTCTCTAGGGCTGTTTCCTCTGTTGTAAATTTAGGCATTTGAATGAGGTAAGTGGATTTCAGTCTTTGTGCCAAGGACCTCATGGGCAGGATAGGAGAGCAGATAAAATTTCTCAGACCTTCACCATTATATTTAAAGTATAAATGTAACTTTTATGAAACATGATCTAAAACATTTTATTTTGTAGCAGCATGACTTTTAAAAATAATTTTTTAACAGAACAGTTCCACCTCTTTTTTATAATTTATTGTTTTTGGTTATGCTTGGTCTTCATTGTTCAAGTGTGTGGGCTTTCTCTACTTGCTGTGAGTGGTGGCTACTCTTTGTTACAGAGTGTGGGCTTCTCATTGCAGTAGCCTTTCTTGTTATAGAGCATGGGCTCTAGGTGTGCACACACACACACACAACTAAGAACAGTGTGTGACAAAAACTGTGTGTGTCACCTGTAACACCCAAAATATTTACCTAAGTATTACTCTGCTCCCTTACAGAAAAAGGTCCCTGACTCCTAATGTAGATGAAGGATAGAACATGCATGGCATGTGTACTGATATTCAGTTCTACCCTTGCCCATGGCAGGCATCTTTAATGGGTTATAGTATCCTCCTCCTTCTGCCTTTGGATCCCCCTCCACTTAGTACTCCTGGAATTTATTACCAATTCAGTGGAGCTGGCATTTTATCCTCCCAGTTTTCATTGTATGAAATATCCATTCTTAAAAAAGAATGTTGAGGTGACTTCTGTTAGTGCCCCAAATCCTCTGTTTCTAGGCTTCTGGTGCATTCTAGCTGACTTCCACTGTGTGTCTTTTGTCCATGTGCTTTCTCCAAACTCATGGAAGCTGGCACCCGTTCTATACATAGAGGCCAGAAATTCCATAAAATTAACTCTCCTGGGAGCAGCCTCAAGCGTTGTTGTATAAATATCCCAGCTCCCTTGCCTTTTGGGTGGGATAATTATGAAGCATCTTTAATGAAACCTCCTAGAGTTTTCCCATGGGGTGAAACTCCATTTGCTCATTGTGGTAACTGCTAAATTGTGCACCTTTATTCACTGTCTTCTCTTCCCTTTGACACCATTGTCTTTCCTGCTGGTGTTCTCTGTGTCTCCCAAATAAACTACGTATACTCAAATTCTTATCTCAGAGTGTGCTTCTGGGGAAATTCAAACCAAGACTGATTTCACACCTACTCCTTTGTAGAATTCATGCTTTTTCCAAGACCTCGGACTTAAAGCATCATGACCTTTGTTTGTAATTTCTGGGATTTGCTGCCTGCAGTTACTCACTTAGAGGACAGCCCAATTTTGTGTGATCTGATGTCTCTATTGTGGACTTTTGACATTATTGATGGATCAAACAATTTTCTGATTGGATACTGGGAGCTTTCCAGCCCATTTTTCCAGACCCCTGTTAGTGAAGAAACTTCCTAAGGTACCCTTACAATGGAAAATTCACAACCAATAAACAATTGAATCTTAAGATTTACATTGGCCAGGCAGGTTGCTATACCAAGCTCTAATAATAACTCCATATTTTTCTCAAACCTTGGCAGAAAGTGCAGGCAGCTGTGTCCAATTATGCTGAGAACAGCAAACTCAAACTTATTAAAGTTAGGAAATAGGCTCTTTCAGGATGTGAAAAACCCAACATAATGTGAAGATAATTTCTCAAGTGTATGGTTTAGTTGCTGGTTTTGTTTTATTTTATTTCTCACTCCAGCACTAAGCTTTTAGTTCCCAGTGTAGGGCAGGGAACATGATCTTTGTTAGTACCTAAAAGTCAGAGTTCAGATTGTTGTTTAGTCACTAAGCTGTATCCGACTCTTTGTGATCCCATGGACTACAGCATGCCAGGCTTCCCTGTCTTTCACTGTCTCCTGGAGTTCAGATAAGTAAGCTCTATTTCTGGGCCAGTCAACAACTATAGTGAATGACCCACACAGTCATTTAGTGTTTAAAAAATGCAATTAATAATGCCCCCTCATAAGAAAAATTTTTGTTAGAGTTTATTTGGGGCTTTGAGATCTAAAAGCAAGATACAAAAAAAAAGCAAGAGGGCAGGGCAATTTAATTAATTGGTTTATGAGTCTGTCTGACATTTAGGGGCAGTATTTCAGGAAAGAACTTCCGTGTTCCTGAGAAAAAGTTAATTTTTAATGATGTGAGAAAAAACACATTCCTTCCACTAACCTTTTCTCCTTTCACCACCTCTGACTGCCCCAGAGAAGTTGCTTCCATCCACAATTTGTTCCATTGCCAAATGATTCTGATGATGTTTTCCAAGTGTTTAAGTAGAGATTTCCATGTTGCTACAGAGACCTGCTATAACTTTACTCCTTCCTCTAATAGAAATAATTGATCCCTCAGCTTGCTTTTTCTAATGAGAGCCAGTCAGTGAGAAATCTCTCTTCTTGCTTGTCTATTAATTGAATATCTTTTTCTGCACCATGAGATATTTTACAGTTGTTTTCAAAACAGTGCACACACTGGTTTTCCATGCTGTCAAAGCTGGTACCTCATTTTTCTAAACAACTTTCCTATCCCCCCATCTAAATTAGATCCCTTGTCATTCTCTTGTTACTGTGTGTTTTCACTTCATTGAACTTTGAGCTATTTGTAGTTATGTATTCATCTCATTGGTTATGTGACTAATGTCTTTGTTTCCCCACCAGGCTATATGCCCCAAGTGGACAGGGATTATATTTGTTCATTAATTACCATATTTTCAGTGCCAAGTTTTTTTCTGGAAACATGGTATTGTTGAATTTTACAGATTATATATTAAATGTACTTATTAACCCATTCATTTTTATTAATATATGATTACATGATTTTTATTATTCAATAATACTTTGTTTTGTGAATACATTTAGCCCTGGCGATATGTACAATATGTGTGTATGTGCTAAGTTACTTCAGTTGTGTCTGACTCTTTGCGACCCTATGGACTGTAGCCTGCCAGGCTCCTCCGTCCATGGGATTTTCCTGGCAAGAATACTGGGGTGGATTGCCATACCCTCCTCCAGGGGATCTTCCCAACCTTGGGTTTGAACCCACATCCCTTATGTTTCTTGCATTGGCAAGCTGGTTCTTCACCACTAATGCCATCTGGAAAGCCCATGTACACTCTCTCTCTCTCTCTATGTGTATGTGTATATATATATATATATATATATATATATATAAATAAATGCTCTTGGTACTATTGCTTTTATGTATATATAAAATATATGGTGGTGGTGGTTTAGTTGCTAAGTTGTGTCTGACTCTTGAGACTCCGTGGACTATAGCCCACCAGGCTCCTCTATCCATGGGATTTTTCAGACAAGAATACTGGAGTGGATTATCATTTCCTTCTCCAGGGGATCTTCCCAACACAGGAATTAAACCCAGGTCTCCTGCACTGCAGGCAGATTCTTTACCAGCTGAGCTATAAAGGAAGCACCATATATAATATGTAATGTGTCATAAAATAATATGTATTATAATATATAATGTGTAATAAAATATATACCATGATACATAGCATAATGTGTATACCTGACTGTTATCTGTATATGTGTGTTATATATATGCATATGTATATGTATATATATATGTATGTGTATATATGTATGTACAGACCAAATCTAAACAGCTCTTTCTCTTTCAAAAATGCATATTTTATAAAAATTATCATCAGAGGAATAAGAAGTTTGTTGAAGTCTGTTGTCAAAGTTACATTTATTTTTAACTTTTTTTAAAAAAAGATTAAGTTTGTTTTTTATTGTTGCAGACTGAGAATGCACAATGCACTGGCTACATTTATATTAGTTACCATGGTTTCCAATACTTCAGAAATTGTCCAAGAAAGGAGTGGAATTTTTCTCACCATGCAGAGATGTTTTTCCCTAACTTGTTTGTGCCCACGTAATGTACCAGTTTGAATCGTCTGCTTCTCTTTTTCCCATCTGTGCTGTTTGCATTTGTTTTTTATTGTTGCAGACTGAGAATGCACAATGCACTGGCTACATTTATATTAGTTACCATGGTTTCCAATACTTCAGAAATTGTCCAAGAAAGGAGTGGAATTTTTCTCACCATGCAGAGATGTTTTTCCCTAACTTGTTTGTGCCCACGTAATGTACCAGTTTGAATCGTCTGCTTCTCTTTTTCCCATCTGTGCTGTTTGCAAGGGGCGGGGAGAAAGGGAGAAAAAAAGCAGGTGAAAGAGTTAGACACAGTCTTCATTACAGCATCCATTAGCTAAAATTTAGATTCTCTTTCCCGTCTACTGGATCAGGAAGATCCCCTGCAGGAAGAAATGGCAACTTGCTTCTGTATTCTTACAGGGAAAGTTTCATGGACAGAGGAGTCTGGTGGGCTACATTCCAGGGGGTTGCAAAGAGTTGGATACAACTGACTGAGTGACTGAGCCCATTCCTGTGTACTAAAGGTCTCTGACTTGCACAGTAGAAATTCAGCAAACAGAGTGTGTTTCCTTCTTTCCAAACACTCCTCCGTGAACATGTAACCATTTTTGTGATGAAGGCAGGGCAGAGACCACTGATTCTCCAGAGGTGCCACTGTCAGAGGGGGTTTTTATGCTAACGGTGTTATTGCTGCTCTTGGTACTATTGCTTTTCGTTAATTTTTTCTGACCTATTGACTGCCTTTGTTTCTGCACTAATTGCTTATCTGTACTATTGTCTCAGTTCACCAAAAAATGAAAATGCGTTTTTCCCTCAGAAAGCTTTATTTACTCTGCATTCTGTGGTTTGTTTTCATTGTAGAAGCTATTGCCAATTAAATGTTCTTCATTTCAGTGGCTATTATTGTGTCCTGGCTTGACTCTCTTTTAATAATAGCTCTCAGTTACTGAACTTGCTGTGTTCCTGAAGCTGTGGTCTACATGATAGCATCAACATTTTCTTCGCCTTCAAGATAACCCTATAAATGTTATTATCACCATTTCATAGATGAGAAAACTGAGTCAGAATTCAATGCATGGACCTAAGATAGTAAAACAGATTTTCCTAACATCAGGTGTTTCTTAATTTGTTCATTTAAAGCATTTACTGACAAGTTACTATGACCTAGGTGGTTTTATATGTGCTGGAAATACATTCCTGAACAAAAATTCTTTCTCTCAGGAAGCTTCCATTCTATTGGTCTTTACAATACTCTGCCACCTCTCATATGTCTTGTTTAAGCCAGAGGCACATTTGCTAGAAAATATTGGGATATTTCTTTCTAAGTTATGCTAATTATTATGTCAGTGAGCTAGCTGGTTTATTTCTAGAGAAAGAAGCTCCCATAGAAAATTTGGAGTGTTTGCTTAACCCATCATTCTCTTCTCTAGGTAAGTTTTTTCTTCCTGAAAGAACAGGTGCAAGAAGTGTGTCTTTACTATGTCATGTTGCCCTCTCAGCCTCCCAAGGCCATAGCTGATTGGCTATTACCATGGCTGAGGAAATCAGACTTTTTTCTCAATCTAGAATTATTAGAAATTAGAGATACTTAAAAGACCACTTGTTATTTGATGATAAGAAGTTTAAACTGCTTTTGAAAAGATTGTCATTCTTGGCTATATGTATATGCACAAAGGGATAAAGTTTGCCTTGAGATTGAGGTTGAGAGAATAGTGGAGAAAGGGACAATTAGATAGATAAATATAGAGAAGCAGCGCACAAAGCAATGTGATCTCAGAAAGAAGGAAACCCAGGGCTTGCTCCCTTAATATGGCTCCTGAATTCCTGTCTCAGTTTCTGCTCCTGGGGAGCCTGCCTCTGTGAGTTGATAGTAGTTGTCCTAGGAAGTAGCTCACTAGGAGTGAGTTGTGGAGTTGTTGGCTCAGTCACCACCAGTTAGCAGTCAGGACGCTGTCACTGATGGC
This sequence comes from Cephalophus harveyi, assembly GCA_006410635.1. Lineage (NCBI taxonomy): Eukaryota > Metazoa > Chordata > Mammalia > Artiodactyla > Bovidae > Cephalophus > Cephalophus harveyi. The sequence goes on along the minus strand of SJYT01029119.1, from coordinate 272,638 downwards.
AGATGGAGAGCAGCAACCCCTACATGAAGCTGCAGCGCAGTTAAGCTAAGACTTTAGGAAGGAGTGCGACGATGCCTTAAGAGGGAAAAAGGTAAGCCCAGGAGAATCAGTACCCAACTTCAAACAAAGCAGGAGGGTCAAAGGGCCTCCTTGGCAACACTTTAGGAGACCTTACCTTTATTACTTGCAGCTGGAGGGCGGAAAAGCTGAGGACTGTGTTGATCTGGGAGATCAGCAGACCTTTGTAGAAGACGAAGTTCTCAACTTGGGCAGGTCTCCTCTGCCAACTGAGGGCCCATAAAGGAGTGTGATCCTGGGGTTGGGGGAAAGATACTGGGTAGACATTCTTGAGCAATTTGAAATTCCAGGTGCCCTTGATCCCTCTGTGTCTGCAGAAGTGTCCTACTTCCCCTTGTTGGAAGATAGAACCCACCCTGCCCACCAACCCCTACATTTAGCTTGAGTCTGTAGAGAAATCTCAAATGAGACAAGTGCTTTATAAAATAATGCTGGTCTTTAGGCTCTGCCTTGTCCTCCTCCTCTCCTGGTTCCCAGACTAGTACCCAGGGGCAGGTGGCAACAGGTGCTGAATCTGCTCAGGTGTGGGAATAATTATATGTCAAAGGGGCCACATGATATGGCTATCATGTACCAACAAAGTACAGAGTAGGCCTCATTGGATTCTGAGGGTGCAGAATTAAGGTGGGGAAACTTTAAACTGGTTGAGAGAGCTTATGCAGGAGCTGTCAGGACTTAACACCCGGCTAGGACTCTCAGAGTTGAGTTGAGTTCAGTTCAGTTGCTCAGTCGTGTCCGACTCTTTGCGACCCCGTGAATCGCATCACGCCAGGCCTCCCTGTTCATCACCATCTCTCGGAGTTCACTCAGACTCACGTCCATCGAGTCAGTGATGCCATCCAGCCATCTCATCCTTGGTCATCCCCTTCTCCTTCTGCCCCCAGTCCCCCCCAGCATCAGTATCTTTTCCAATGAGTCAACTCTTCACATGAGGTGGCCAAAGTACTGGAGTTTCAGCTTTAGCATCATTCCTTCCAAAGAAATCCCAGGGCCGATTTCCTTCAGAATGGACTGGTTGGATCTCCTTGCAGTCCAAGGGACTCTCAAGAGTCTTCTCCAACACCACAGTTCAAAAGCATCAATTCTTCGGTGCTCAGCCTTCTTCACAGTCAAACTCTCACATCCATACATGACCACAGGAAAAACCATAGCCTTGACTAGACGGACCTTAGTCGGCAAAGTAATGTCTCTGCTTTTGAAAATGCTATCTAGGTTGGACATAACTTTTCTTCCAAGGAGTAAGCGTCTTCTATATTTCCAGGATCAGCCTTAGAAGGTTGGATAAAGTGGCATCCCACAATAAGAGGCACTGAGATGCAGAACTGCCATGGCCAACAGTGAAGGAATATGTCAGAAAAGAGAAGAGTGTGCCAAAATGAGTCTTCTGCCCCAAAACAGAAAACCCACCGGCCAGTGGTGTCCTGGGGAGCCCTGAGCACACTGCATTTACCAGAGTGCTGTGAACGCGCTGCGGACAGCGCCTGCATCACGTGGTCCTTGAGAAGCGCAGTGGGGGCTGTCTGTGTAGGCAGGGACTGAGCGTACAAGATTCTGGTACAGAACTGAGTTTCTTAGTAGTGATGGAGATATCAGGATACCAGATTATCAGAGGCCAGTGCTTAGTCATGAGGAGCCTGGTATCTAAGGTATGGTATCTAAGGCATGGTATCTAAGGTATGGTATCTTAATGGTATTTAAGGGCCCTGAGCTATGGGACTTGATGAGATCTCTAATAAAGCCCTCTCTCCATAAATCAGGGCCTTCCAAATCCTTATTTCAAGTCTGCACCTAAGGGATTTAGCATAAGATAACACCTTCCCCAACCCTCAGCCACAGCTCTGTCCTGTCTAGGCTTTAGTAGTACTGAAAGGATAGGAGAGAAACCTTCTTGTCCCAAAGTTAGTCTCTGGACTTCCTAGGAAGTTGCCAGGCAGGAAAAGCAGCAGTTGGTATGTATCTTGTCATCACAGAGCTAAAGCATACATCTTTCCTCAACCCAAAAATGATGGCCCTGAGAAAGCAGATTGGTGAGGGAGTGGGATGGTGTCAAAGGACACAAATGAGGCATGTAGCCTCCACTGAATGAACAGGCTGAGACCAGGCAAGTCAGATAGCAAGCGTGGGTCCAGTGTGGTCACAAAGATGAGTCCCAATGAAATGAATACATACTTCAGTAAAGGACTTGGTGTTTTGGGTCTATTTTCTCATTGAATATTGTATTAGGTTATTTTTGGTGATGCGTGAGAGGAATGAGACTTGAATTAAATTCAGTCCAAGAAGGAAATTTATTAACTCACAGAATTTGAGAAAGGGTTGAATAAGTGCATGGCATAAAAGGCAAACAGACTACTGAACTACCAGAACACAGGGATCCTGAAACTCCAGTGCTACCGTCTTTCCCCCTGACTCCCAACACTGCTTCTTGCCAGAGTCAGTTTCAGTCTCTCTCACTGCAGCTGGCCTGTCTCCTCAAGGAGCAAAGAATGGTATTGATAACTTCTGAGTTTTCTTTAGGTATGTCTTCAACCTCCAGAAAGAAAAGAGTCTGACTCTGTCTGTTCAAAGTGAAGATTTTGCAGGAAATGGAAATGGTTAGTTTGACTTGAGTTAGTTGCTTACCCACAAACAAATCAACTGTAACCAGAATGGCATGCTCAAACACAACACTTCCTGAGGATAAGGATGGATACTTGGTCATCACTTCCGTGGGCTTCCAGTATGAAGTCTCAGGGCAATCCTGAATGAAACGCAAAGCAAGGTTACAGAGCTATCACTTTAGGAGACATGGAACATAGAGTCTAGACTCTGGGATTCAATTGGTGCATGTTGGTGTAGAGGAAAAAGCTCTAAATTTAGAATCAAAGGAACAAAAGTTCAAGTAATAGCTGCCCGTGTTGTTGTTGTTTAGTTGCTCAGTTGTGTGTGATTATTTTGTGATTCCATGTATTGTCTCACCAGGCTCCTCTTTCCATGGGGTTTCTCAGACAAGAATACTAGAGTGGGTTCCCATTTCCTACTCCAGGGGATCTTCCTGACCCAGGTATAGAACCCAGGTCTCCTGCATTGGCAGGCAGATTCTTTACCACTGAACCACCAGGGAAGCAATAGCTAACCCATAAACCTTATTAATAGGACAGTATCACTTATCCTCTCAGAGCCTTTGTTTATTCACTATAAAATGGGAAGAATCACTATTCTGTTGGGATTATGTTCTATGCATGTGTGTTTTTTTAAACATTACTATAAAGTAATCCTGGCATTGATCATGCCATGTTATCTAAACTTAATATGTATTTTCTGAACTGTAACATTGTAAGAGTTCACCATCCACTTTTCAAACCCATCACACATTCATCTATAGATCAAAATTTAGATTGGATACACACACACCCAGACACACAAAGGTTTGTGTTATTTTTCTACCCCTGGCATTACCATATTAGAAACTGTTCATTTATCTGATCTATAACTCAGCACTAAGGTCACTATGATTATAAAGAACACTGAGTTTGTGTATGCTATCAAATGCAGTAAATGTAGGAACATGCAATAGAGACCACAAATATCTAGTGCATTCATATCTTAAAACTTATTCCAGGCCCATATTTTTGGAGCTCATATTATTTAGATAATGTTTCAGCTCTACATTTCACTCATCATATATAGATACAAGCTTTCTAAGGATTTCTGAAATAACTGTTTTCCTTTATCTGTTCTATTTTTTTCTGGGTCTATTGGACAGATTTTCCTAGAAGAGAGAAGAAAGGAAACACGTGTTAATTTTGTTTGCCTGGAGAAGGTTCTGGGAACCTGTCTCTTGTGGCACACCTGCTCATTTCTAGCTCTGGAACTGAGCCACAGCTTCCCCAGACTGCTTCATTTCTAGGGAAAGAGCCATGGTTTTTTGGTTCCACCTGAGTGAGGCCTGAAAGGGTCATTTTAGTTTCTGAGGTTGGTTTCAGGAGGCTCATGTCTCTCCTTTCATTGGGAGGGCCTATACAAGGCATGGGCTCTATAGACTGGATTCTCAGGACAGCAAGTTGTATTTAGACCTGGAGTCAGTCCAAGAGGGAAAACTTCCTTATAGGGGAAAAAACAGGCCATTCAATATTTGTCTCTTTCCACCTGTGCCCCTCTGTTTACAAAGCTGTGGTGATATTTATTTTGAATGGCTTAGAGCACAGGAGTGCTTTTTCTGGAGATAGTTGTAAATAGAAAAAAAAAAAAATCAGCCCTGAGCATCCTGTATCCTGTATCGAACATAGGCTGGTGCTTCATTCTTACATGATAGTATACATGTTTACAATGTTGTGTTAGTTTCTGTTGTGAAATGAAGTGAATCAGCTATGCATATACAGATATCCCCTTTCTCTGAGACCTTCCCACTATTGCCCCCCATCCCACCCCCCTAGGTCATCACAGAGCATCAAGCTGAGGTCCCTAAGATATACAACAGGTTCCCACTAGCTCTCTGTTTTACACATGGTAGTGTTCGTACGTCAGTTGCACTCTCGCAGTTCATTCCCCCCAGCTCATGTCCACACGTGTGTTCTCTATGTCTCTATTCCTGCCCTGACAATAGGTTCATCTGTAGCATTTTTTGATTCCATGTATACACATTAATATATAATATTTAGTTTTCTTTGTTGACTTCACTCTGTCTGACAGAATCTAGGTTATCCACATCTCTACAAATGACCCAATTTCATTCCTTTTTTATGACCGAGCAATATTTCAGTGTATATATGTGCCACATCTCCTTTATGTATTCATCTGTCAGTGGACATTGAGAGGGTCCTTAAAAAACTAAAAGCTACCTTATGACCAAGCAGTCCCACTATTGGGCATATACCCTGAGAAAAACATAATCCATATGGTTTTAGGCTGAATCTTCAGAAGGCAGAGCCTGAGCACAGGCTTTTGTCATCCTGTTTTATGGAGGAATGCACCCCAGGGAGCCTGACTGAAGGAGAGGGATGTGAAGCAGGGAGGGTGTGAGAACCAATGAGCCCATGTAAAAAAATGTAACCAAGGTACCAGCCACTTGGTTGAAGTGGAGCGGAGTGCCATCTTGTAGGGCTGTCTTCATGGAAGTTCACAGACGGCTTCTCAGGACCGTTCATACAAGGGAAGAAGGAAGTCATTGATCTGTTGCCCCCAGACGGCCATTGGCCCACTCCCCCCAGGCGGCCACTGGTCCAGTGTTCTCCACATGGGCATTAAATCCTTCATGACTCCCAGCAGCATCTGTCCCCTCAGCATCCATGGGAAAGACCCGAGTCAAAAGGTGAGCAGAGCACAGAGCACATCTGAGGTGTGATGTGGTGGGGCTGTGTCCACAGGGAGTTAGGGCTAGGTAAAGACACTTCCTAAAAGAGGATTTCAGCTCTGGGGCAGAGGAGAAGGGATCTGTATTTTATTTAGGTTCTCAGGTTATTCTGATTCAGCCTATCTATAAGCTAATGTTCAGAAATTACTTTTATTGACTATAACTACCTCTAAGCACAAACACTGACATTCCTGTTAACAATGGATTTGTGAGCTTTCAGGAAGTATTTTTCTTTTATGACCTCCTTAAGGGCAAAACCATAGACATACACACTCACACTGGGGTGTGTGTGTGTGTGTGTGTGTGTGTCTGTGTGTGTGTGTGTGTGTAGGTGTTGATCACAGGGTAAAAGGGAAATACTTTGAATTCCATAAGCTGCAGAGTTTAGTATGTATAGAAAGAGGAAGTGATGAGTTTCCCCCAAATCTTCCAACTTTCATGCATATTTTTAGGAACTACAATTTTTTATATGTCATACATGGACTCAGCTCTCAGTTAGCCTTTGTCTGCTTTGTGAATTATGAGTGCCAGGTTTGTCTCCACAACTATCATGCCAGACTGTCTGGCTTGCCTTCCTCACTGGGATAGCATGTGTTTACCCAGGAAGCAGTCACTCAGTTTTAACATTGGCCTCAGCAAAAAACCTGTTTGCTAAGGCAAAACCAGTGCTCTTGCAAAATTAAAATCCAACTTGAACACCTTCCAAAATCAAGCTGAAATGGCTTTTGGATTATCCATGGTAGTGGATTATTCACACCACTGCTCTCCTATTAACAGTTATTCAGAATTCACCATCCAAAATGTCTCAAAACTGTGAACAGCCTCTGCCACAATTCAGTTGCATGTAACTCACAACATGTTATCACATAAGCTGAGTGAGGAATTGTGGCGAGGCCCTCTAGTTCGGTGGTTCTCAAAGTACGGTCCTTGAGCAGCAACATCAGCATCATTTGGGAATTTGTTAGAAGTTAAAAAAGATCATTAGCTTTTTGTATAATTAGATATGCATATTGCAAAAAACTGTAATGCATAAAATAAACTGCCTTTGTTGTTGTTTAGTTGCTAAGTCAGGTCTAACTCTTTGTGACCCCATGAACTTCAGCATTCCAGGCTTCCTGTCCTTCACTACCTCCAGGAGTTTGCTCAAACTTATGTCCATTGAGTCAGTGATGCCATCCAAACATCTCATCCTCTGTCATGCCCTTCTCCTCCTGCCTTCAATCTTTCCCACGATCAGGGTCTTTTCTAATGAGTTGGCTCTTCTCATTAGGTGACAAAAGTATTGGAGCTTCAGCTTCAGTATTAGTCCTTTGAATAAATATAGAGTGAATTTTCTTTAGGATTAAGTAGTTTGATCTCCTTGCAGTCCAAGGAACTCTTCAGGAGTCTTCTCCCAGCACCACAGTTCGAAAACATCTATTCTTTGGTGCTCAGCCGTCTTTATGGTCCAACTCTCACATCCATACATACTGGAAAAACCATAGCTTTGACTATACACTGTATTAAGTGATATATCTCCAACTGCTAGAAGTATTTAAGTAGAGACTGGATAAATTGTCAGAGGTTTTTAGAGGAGATTCTTGCTTTAGATGAGATGTTGGATAAAAGGGCTGCTAATGTTGCTTCAGACACTAATGTTCTTTGACGATATCAGCAGGAAGTAAGTGATCTGAGTATCTTATCTTTGTGTTTTAGTTTGTATCTCATAGATGGTTCATGCAGCCACAGGAGTGCTCATTACTTTCAGATCACTGTGAGATGTTTCCTGAGTTTTCCTGCAATATCCACATGTATTCCAAAATAGTTATTTAGGAACCTGTTTTCCAAATTGGTCTGATCTTTAATAAGAATTTCTGAGGTTTCTAAAAACTTTAAAAAATAATGGAAACCAATCAAATGAACCTGTGCTATAGAGATAAATATGTTTTTCATTATGATTTATCTGTTCCATATTTTTGTTTTTAACACAAAGGTAATTATTATTAACATTCATCACATTTTAGTACAAACTGTTACTGTCATGAATAGTGATAAGGACATAACCTTTGTATAATGCTTTAGAGGGTACAGAGTGCCTCCGCATATACAAGTGCACTTTATCCTTATAGTGACCCTATCAACATTTATGATTATTATAACTCATTTTATGCAAGAAGAACCTGGTGTTGGAGAGCTCACTTACTTATCTAAGAGAACTCTGTGAATTAGTGATGCAGGATGAAGGGAGTCTTGGTCGTTGATTTTTATCAAGTCCATCTTCTTTCCCGTATATCATTGGTTCTAAAATGTTTTTGTCTTAGGATCCCAATTATTGAGGGACCCCAGAGATCTTTTGTTCATGAGGTTTATATCTATGGTTTATTATATTAGAACTGAAGACTGAGGACATTTTAAAATACTGTTTACTATTTCATTTAAAATAACATTAATTAAACCAGTTACATGGTAATATCAATAGTATTTTAATTTAAAAATAAAAGTTTTCAAAATAAAATGAATGAGAACAGTTGTGTTCTTAAACATTTTAAAATATCTCTTTAATGTTGGATTAATAGAAGACAAATGGATTCTTATATTTTCTTTTGCATTTAAAATTTTTTGCAAGATGATATTTTGGTTGAAGAGTGAGAAAAAATTTTGACCACCCAGAGATATTGTTTGGAAAATAAGGCATATTTTAATAAAATTTGTAGATAATTGTGGATATTTTCCTTTGATTTGTACTAGATCAAAGCTCAGCAAGTGATAGGTTCTCAGAGATCAATTGTGATACAGAACATGAACACTTTTCAATGAAATTTTGTACTCCATTATGTTATAATACAATGGGTTTCTTGCATTCTGGTAAAAATGAATATTTTACCAATGTATATGACTCCCTGCCCTGGTTAACTGAAAATTATTGATTCACTGAATTTGAAGATTTTTTCAAATATTGTCACATTTTATTGTGTAGTACCAAGAAATCACATCTGTTAATAGTATAATAATGTCATAGGAAAAGTTCTTAAGTTTTGGGAAGCTGTCAAGTTTATAGTTACAAACACAAGATTTTCAGAACTCTCATTTTTCCATTTAAATCTTATCTTTAGCAACAGATATCAGTTGTTTTCCTTAATGTGACAGACTGACTTGATTTTTTCTCATGAAAACATTTTTATGTCAAATTTCCAAGTCTGAACAACCAGAGTTTTACATTTTGTGGAGAAAAAGAACATAACTATTTCATCTTGCAGCCAAACATTGACACAAGTATTATTTATCAAGACAAACATCATACATTGGTATGCAGAAGTAATGTCTCATTCACACCTGTAATTTTGTCATTTAATCACTTATAATATTCACAAGGTGCATACTCAAGTTTAAAATATAAAAACTTAATAATTTATACTGCTTCTATTCTTTGCTGGAAATAGACTTTTGTTTTGAATGTGTAATGGCAAAGGATATAAAAGTTACCTACTAGGACAGTCTGGTGTCAATGATTTGATTTGTACAAAGGCATTGGTAATTTTCTCACCACTGCTTTTGTGCGTTCAGTACAACTGTCAATCCAGAAAAAAACAAATAATATCTTAATATTACTATGAACACAGTTTTTTTTTTTTAATTTTCAAAAATTTTAATGGGATATAGTTGATTTAGTGTTTTAATTTCAGGTGTGTACAGTAAAGTGAATCTGTTATGCATATATCCACTCTTTTTTAGATTCTTTCCCAATATAGACCATAGAGTATAGAGTTCCCTGGGCTATGAAGGTAGGTACTTAGTTACCTATTTTGTGTTTAGTAATGTGTATATGTCAATCCCAATCTTCCAAAACTATCTCCCTGCTGCTTTCACTCCCTGGAAACTGTAAGTTTATTTTCTACATCTGTAACTGTTTTGGTTTTGTAGATGAGTCCATTCATAGCCTCTTTTGGATTCCTCGTATAAGCAATGTCATATGATATTTGTCTTTATCTGATTTGCTTCACTCAGTATGACAATCTCTAGATCCATCCATATTGCTGCAAATAGCATCAGTTCATTCATTTTAATGGCTGAGTAATATTCCATTGTATATGTGTACCCATTTTCTTTATCTGCTCCTCTGTCAGTGGGTATTTAGGTTGCCTCCATGTCTTGGTTATTGTGAACAGAGATGCAATAAACAGTGGGGTGCATGTATTTTTTCTAGTTTTGTTTTTCTCCAGATAATGCCCTGGAGTGGGATTGCTGGATCATATAGTAGCTGTATTTTCAGTTTTTTGAGGAACCTCCAAACTGTTCTCCATAGTGTCTGAACTAGTCTGCATTTCCACCAGCTGTGTAGGAGCTGTGTAGGAGCTGTGTTCTCTTTTCTCCACACCCTCTCCGGCATTTATTGTTTGTAGATTTTTTGATGATAGCCATTCTGACTGGTGTGAGGTGATATCTCATTGTAGTTTTGATTTGCATTACTCTAATAGTGATATTGAGCATCTTTTTATGTTCTTTTTAACCAGGTGTATGTTTTCTTGGAAAGAGGTCTATTTAGATCTTTCACCCATATTTTGATTGGGTCGTTTGTTTTTTTTGATACTGAACTGTGTGAGCTGCTTTCGTATTTTGAAGATTAATCCCTTGCCAGTTGCTTCATTTGCTAAGTATTTTGTCCCATTCTAAGAGTTTTCATTTTGTTTATGGATTGTTTTGTACATAAAATCTTTTACGTTTAATTAGGTCCCTTTTGTTTATTTTTGCTTTTATTTTCATGAATGCAGTTTTGAGCTTATACCCATAAGTCCTAGAAGGATCTTGAGGACTTTGGTGTTCATGGAAGGATTGCTACCCTGCATCAAGTTGCCCTTCTCTTTAGTAGCTGGATTTTGAAGAAGTTGCCATTTTACTTCATTATAAGACAAATTGCTTAATGTTGCTGACACTGACAGTTTTGATGTTTTTGCTGATTATGGCCCATTTTGAACTCTTCTCCTCTTTGCATACTGCACTGTAGTCCCACCAAACTTTCTATTCTTTTAACACACTTTGTTCTCCCTAGTTTCTGATCTTCACAAACATTGGTCCTTCTGATGGGAATACCACTTCCTTCTAAATTGTGAGGCTAGCCCATCCTCATGTATGAGCTTGAATATAATTTTCTCAAGGAAGTGCTCACTGACACCTATAATCAAACTTCTTTCTATACATCTTTCTTATGGCAGGGCCTATACTAGGTATCAGGCATGCATTTGTTCATATTAGGTGTCCATCTTTAATACCTGTCAGAAGAAGAAAAAGATTCTGATGAAACTTAGAATTTCACTACTTTTATATTTATAGTTAAAGTCAGTCAGGCTCAGGGTCTCTCTCGCCCATTCTTCTCCCTCATGTAGATTGTATTATCTCAGATTTATTAAAGATTATGTTATTAATAGGGGTGGGTGTTCTACAGCTTGGTATGGATCCATCAACCCAGGTGCTTATCAAGACAAACACTAATACTATGGTACGCTCTGATGTCAGCGTCCATCCAATTTGGCATCTGCAGATGAGGGGGTGCACTTCTAACACAAAACCTGCTAGAAATGGCTACAGTATACAGTCTATCCCATAGCTTCCATATTTGTGAATTTGCCTACTTGTTTTAATTTTTTTTGCACTCCTAAACGTCAATTCATTTATTTTAGCATCTGCAGCTGAGATGGGTGCCCTCCTGCATGAGACCTATTGGGGCTGACTGCAATAAATAGTCCTCATTATTGGCAGGTTCCATATTTGTAAATTTTCCTATTTGTTGTAATTTACTAATTGTCAAGAATCAATAGCCAGGGTGCTTTCACGGTATTTTGTTGTGACCTACGAAGAGCGGCAAAAGATTTAGGTTGTTTGACATAGGCATTCCCAATCGAGGCTGAACATGGTGATACTCTTTTTTGTTTCACTCTCACACTGTAAGTCTAGTCTCCTTTGGAGTCTATTGACTTCTGTGTTTTTCTTTTTCTTTTTTTTTTTAGCTTTTTCTGGGATGATTTTAGTATTTAAAATGAAATCCAAACCTAGTTCTATATAGTGTGCCTAAGTACAAGAAGGCTGTGGTGTGACTTATGGAGAAAATGTGTGTTTGAAAAGCTTTGTTCAGATATGCGGTAAAGTGCTGTTGACTGTGAGTTCAAGGTTAATGAATTAACGTTACGCATGAAGTAACAGAGACACACACAAAACACAAGGCTGTGTATTGATCAGTTGACAGAAATGTTGCGTTAGACGCTCACAGTAACCTAACCCCTTATTTCTTCTAGGAGTAGTGATTTAATATTTGCAAATTCTGTGTTTGTGACTACTTTATAGAACTTAAGGGCTTCCCTGATAGCTCAGTTGGTAAAGAATCCACCTGCAATGCAGTAGACCCTGGGTCGATTCCTGGATTGGAAAGATTCACTGGAGAAGGAATAGGCTACCCCCTCCAGTATTCTTGGTTTTCCTTGTGGCTCAGCTGGTAAAGAATTCACCTGCAATGCAAGAGACCTGGGTTCGATCCCTGGGTTGTTAATTCTCCTGCAATGAGGGAGACCTGGGTTCGATCCCTGGGTTGGGAAGATCCCCTGGAAAAGGGAAAGGCTACTGACTCCAGTGTTCTCGTCTGGAGAATTCTGTATAGTCCATGGGATCACAAAGAATCGGACATGACTGAGTGACTTTCATTATAGAACTTAACTATCACAAATAATGAAAATTGACTGCACCATTTTTCTATGACTTTCTCTGGTCACCAACTGAATAGCATAATTCTGATTTCTGGTTCTAGTGCCACCATATACTCACTGAAAGACCAGGACACTTTTCAAAGAAACTTCCTTAAGTAGGAAATAGAATTCTAGCCATTCTTTTATCCTCTCTGTTGTGGGTTGAATGATGTTCCTCAGGTGGCTCAGACAGTAAAGTTGTCTGCTTGCGATGTGGGAGACCTAGGTTTGCTCCCTGGGTAGGGGAGATCTCTTGGAGAAGGAAATGACAACCCACTCCAGTAAAATTCCATGGATAGAGGAGCCTTGTAGGCTATAGATCATGGGGTCACAAAGAGTCGGACATGACTGAGCGACTTCACTTTCTTTCTTTCTAACCCTGGTACCTGTGTGAATATGACTTTATTTGGAAATAGCCTTTGCAGATGGAAGGTGAGGTCATACTTGATTAGAGTGGGCCCTCATTCCAATAACAGGTGCCCTCATAAGGAGAGAAAGAGACATGGAGACACTGAGACAAAGTGGAGATACAAAGGGAAGTTCCTGTAAAGATGGAGGCAGAGATTAGGGTTAATGATGCCACAAGTCAAGTGACACCAGACATTGCTGGGAACTCTCAGAAGCTAGGGCAGAGTCATGAAACATGTTCTCCCCACAGCCCCCAGAAGACACCCGCCCTGTAGATACCTTGATTTTGGACTTCTGTCTTCCAGGTCTGTGAAGAATTGCATTTCCATTGCTTTAGGCCCCTAGTTTGTGGTATTTGTTACAGCAGTCCTAGGACACTAATACATACTCTTTAACACTTTCAAGTAGTATCCTTGATGAGATCCAGCAGAAAATAGTTCCACACAGACCTATGAGAAACAGGCATTTCATCAAACTCACTGTGTTGGTTCAGACGGGCAAGTCCTATGCTAATTAACTGGAAAGTCTAGCGTCCAGTTTTCAGGTAGTGCAGGTCCTGGAGAAAACAGTTGGACACTGCAGACCTGGCTCATGGGAAAGTTTTTGTGTGTGGCATTTCGCACTCTCAGATCAAATGCTGTTTAACGGAGGAATGATAAATATTAATGTAGCACCTGCTTCAATCACTTTAACTAGCAGGCGCTGGCAGAGTGCAGTGCATGCAACGAGACCCTGTGGAAGTAGCCTCTGACACTCTTGCAGGCTTACCTCAGCGATCCTTCCCAAACCACACCAAGTGGCTTTGCTAATTAGCCCTCTGAGATGGCCTGTTGCACACCAGCACAAGGGCCCTTGGTAACCAGAGAGCTGGCTGCCAGCTCTAGGGCAGCGTGGGGGTCCCATCCACTGCCTCACTGATAGGCTGGTGGCAGAGGGCACTGCTGACAGATTCCTGTTTTCCATCTAGGTTCCTGAAGATGGGCTGGAGGAAGGTTAGTGGGTTCCTCCAGAAGCAGAATAGCCACGTTTCCTTAGCAGGTTTCCCTGAGGGGGAATTTGACTCACTTGGTACCACTTCCAGCTGCCGAGAGACCCTGACCCCCATTAAGCTGGTGGGGGCATTTGAGGGCATGTACATTTCCCATGTGCTGTGTCATGTGTGGGGGAACCAGGGCCTGAGAATCCTGCATAGGAGTGAACTGAAATCACGCAGGCTGTGTCTGGGCTGCCTCTAGCCATGTGAATTATTTAGACAGTGCTGAGTAGCCCTCAGTGACAAGCCTCATCTAGAAACCTGGGAGAAGTGCGCATCTGTCCTCCAGCAGCTGCATGGCAAAAAGAGCATCTCCAAGTGAAAATTTTAAGCCATAATTTATAGAGGATTCTAGGTGTGCCAGCTGCTACATAGAGTATTTTAATTCATTAAATGCTAGCAACCCTAAGATGGAGCCACTATTATTATCCTCATTGTACATATTGAGACTCCTAAATATAGTAGTTACTGAGTGTAAATTTTCGAGGAGGAAGCTAGTAAGTGTTGGAGCCTGCTTACGAACACAGGTCTGCTTGGCTCCAGTTCTAATTCTACCACTTCCCAAACGAACAACACCTGAGAAGAGCTTGAAATACATATATGTGTGAATGTTGAGTTCAATAATACATATGTGTGAATTCAATACATACTTTCATACGTAACGTGCTGTGTTCAGTCACTCAGTTGTTTCCTACTCTTTGTGACCCCATGGACTGTAACCCTCAGGGCACCTCTGTCCGTGGATTATCCAGGCAAGAATACTGGAGTGGGTTGCCATTTCCTACTTTAGGGCATCTTCCCGACCCAGGGATCAAACCCAGGTATCTTGCATCTCCTGCACTGGCAGGCAGATTATTTACCACTATGCCATGTGGGGAATTAAAAAATACACATGTGTGGATTCAAGCACATACTTACATATGTTTTACATGTATACTGTTGCTGTTAAGTCACTTCAGTCGTGCCTGACTCTGTGTGACCCCATAGACGGCAGCCCACCAGGCTCCCCTGTCCCTGGGATTCTCCAGGCAAGAACACTGGAGTGGGTTGCCATTTCCTTCTCCAATGCATGAAAGTGAAAAGGGAAAGCGAAGTCGCTCAGTCGTGTCCGATCCTCAGCGACCCCATGGACTGCAGTCTTCAAGACTCCTCCATCCATGGGATTTTCCAGGCAGGAGTACTGGAGTGGGGTGCCGTTGCCTTCTCCGTTTACACGTATATGTGTATATATATTAGAGTCAGAGCTTGAAATGCATGTATATGTGTTGTGTGGGTGTATTTGGACTTGGGTTAGAATAAAGCCTATGCATGTTGTAATACTAATATCTTACATAGATACAATGCTAGATAGTAAGAAAAATCCATAAGAGCAGACAGTTTCTGTTTTTCCTAGCAACGTATACTTAGGCAGTAGTGCAGTATGTAGCATGAATGTATATTCACTGAGTATTTGTTGAAGGAACAAATAAGAATAAATGAGTGGATGAAATTATTTTTTTACTGAAAAGTTCTGTACTCATTAAAACCTTTTTAATCTCAGGCAGTAGGCAGACTAAAAACTCTTAATTCTCCCCTTACTGCATGGAACTGGAACTTGCATTTTCTGACGTCTGGTTTTTTTTCTCTCCACTTCATTTTCCTGGTACAGCAAAGTAAGCTAGGAGTCTGTCCACCTTAGGTTCCACTGTTACTCTTTATGACACTGGACAAACATTACTGAATGCCAAAGGACAGGAAAATTTCCCAAGTTTCTACTTACATCCTTCAAATAAACTGTAAGCCGGCTGAAATCTTTTCTTAACTTGGTGGAGGGTAGCTGTTTCCATCTGAACATTTAAGCTTTGAACTGAGAACCCAGCACCACAAGTACCATTTTATTTCTGGAACTAGAAATCCTGAGGAGAATCTAGAAATGTTTATTTTGTCCTTGGTGATGCAGAAACTATTCTATGGTTTGATGCATTCAAATTACTCAAGCATTCTAAGGAGTAAATTCTTGTTCAGTATTTTGGGAAATGAATAGCAGGTATAGATATAAACATATCTATAGCTCTAGATATAAATAGAGGTTGATAATTGACTCTTATTTCACATTTTCCACAGGCAGGATGGGCCATTCTCAGCCTGTCTTATAAGGAGCATCTCCTGTAGCCACATGTGAAAAAAGGCCAAGGCAATGAGATACCAAGAAGTCAAACATGACCTTTGTTTATCTGCCAAACATTGTAATGAAGGGCGCAGAAATGGAAAAGACCCATCGGGAGCCACAAAGATTAGTTTGGCTCTATTACCACCTAAAAACCTTTTGAGGAAGGAGAGAACTTAATTAACTGATTTCTTCATTTTCTGAAATAGAGTTATATCTCTTGAAAGATGCTGTTTGGGACCATTACAGATTTGTGAACTCACCCTCTTGGGATGCGCTCCTTAGGATTCTGTGGTGGTTTAGTCCCTAAGTCATGTCTCACTCTTGTGACTCATGGACTATAGCCCACCAAGTCTCTTTTGTCCATGGGATTTCCCAGGCAAGAATACTGGAGTGGGTTGCCATTTCCTCCTCCAGGGGATCTTCCTGACCCAGGGATTGAACCCATGTCTCCGATGATTCAGGCTGATTCTTCACCATCTTATCCACCAGGAAAGTCCTAAGGCTCTAGCTAGTCCTTTTATTTATGCATCTGATCCTCCAGACTCTTTTCATATTCCCTCTAGCTTCTGTCCCAAAGCAACACCAAACTCCTATTTCTCTTAATGATAGTAACATTTCCTTTGTCTTCGTGATATAAATTTGGAGCTTTTAAAACATTATATTGGTAGTCCATTCATCTTCCACTTTATCCATAGTGTCTGATCAGCTACCAAGTTGATGGATTTGGCTTTGTATTTTCTCTTGATTCTCTTTTCATTCTAACTCCATCCCTACTCTTATATTGTCTTAGAATGTTCTTACTTCCCATCCATAGCCACTGAAATTAAAGACATCTTTTCAGAAAAATCTGAGAAGCCTTCATGTTTATTAATCTTTTCTGAAAGTGTATCTTGCCCAGTAAATTTGATAGTGCCTTATCCTGAAGTTCTATAGCACATATATTTCTCTTTGCACATGTATTCTCCAGTATACCACAGTTGTCTGTATCCTGTGTCATTCTTCTCATTGAAATATAAGAAATGTCAGGCCCAGTTCTAGCCCTTGAGGATGGGCAGTAAACTGCACCTATTAGCTTTGCACCTAATACAATCTAATAGAGAGATTTGACTATTCTGAATCAGACTGCCTAGATTTGAAACCCAACTTAGACACTTTGAACCTCAGTTGTTTTATCTAACAAAGAATAATAACTATCTTCGAGGTGTGTATTTTAATACAAAACTTGTATTCATGTTGCCTGGAACACAGTAAATGTTTATTCATGTAATTCCTTCAACTGATATTTACTGAGCAAGTACTCTGTGTCAGATATTGTTTTGGGCTTTAAGAATCCATAATGGTAAACAAGACAGACAAGTGCCTTGCTTCTCTATGGTGTAGATTCTAGTGAGAAGAGGCAGAGAGGGATGATGTTAATCTGTTAGAAAATAGTATGGCTATACCAGTTGTTTTCTGATTTGTAGCTTCTCATGCCATATTTGTTTTCAAAGATCATGAGTACAATCCTGGACACAGATACTAAAGATGTTGAAATGGAATGTTTGGATGAAGCACCATGACAGCAAATGCCATATTCCAAAGTGAAATGCAAATCTTAATACACACACACACACACACACACACACACACACACACATATTTCAAAATTGATGTTGGAATCCACATCCATATCTATTAAAATCCTCACCTACAATGAGCATAACTAAAATTAACAGTTATGAGGATTTTTGTCAAGAGCATTTGGGATTCACTGAGTGTACCTCATTTCCTAGGGATGGAAAGGACAGGCTTACTTCCCTCTTCATCCTAAGAGAGAGATACTTTAAGGAGACCAGTCAGAGTTTAATATGATATTTCTTTAGTTTGGGAAGCACAGCATACTTGAGTCTGATTCTTTGTAGAAAATTGAAGAAATGAAAAGTTGGCTGAGTGGCCTGTAGCCCTTGAATTTATTGAGTAACATAGTATTTAAACATGCTTCATGGATAAATGTGCATGAAAACACAGGGCAGGGGCCCCGGATTTAACTTCTGTCAAGAGGGGATGCAGGGAACATTGAACAGACCTCAGGAGAAAGAACTTGACGTACCAGTGGATGCATATGTTCAAAGAAGGAGTAAATGGCCAGCTGCAATAGAGGTGAAGTCATGCTCCTCAGTAATCAAGATTGACTGGGCAGTTAGGTCCTTATTAGCGTATCCATTTATACTTACATACATAAACAGGATATCTTGAGAGAGTAGTAACAGCCATGGAGAAAATAAATTAGGATAATTTAATGGAGATTGACTAGGGTGAGGCGGATGTAACTTGAGAGTGGATATCCAGGAAAGATCTCTCAGAACAGGTAATAGTCTGGCAGGCTTCTGGATATCAAGAAGAAGGCTATTCAGGAAAGGCAGGAGCTAGCTCTAGGGCCACTGGGTGGGAATGAGGTTGACATATTTTAGGAGTTCAAACATAAACAGTGTGGAAGTGACCAGTCAGTGGGAATGATGAACAGAGAGGACTGTAGAGGCAGTTCAAACAGAAAGCTACTAGAGAGTTTTAAGCAGAAAGTAACATGAAATGATTTACTTCTGAGTGAGGTAACAGAAAACTGTGCCAAGTACAGGATAATGCAATGATTAGATATCTCCTGGAGAAGATGTGACTTGAGCTAGATCCCTTCGGGTTCAATTTGGAGAAGCTAGGAAGAATTGGCAGAAAGTGAGTGGAAGAACGTATATAGGTACAGGGCAGGGAATTACATGACCCAAGGCATAGATAATACCCAGGGATTGCAATTTTAAGCTATAAATTGGTTTCTGGGATGGATTAATCCTTAAGGAGGTAACTAGATATCAGGGCCAGCCAAACCAAGTTGAGTGTCCAGTTGTGGTATCTGTCTAAAAGGGACCAAATGAAGTAGATTCCAGGAGTGAGGGAGCGTGACAAATTAGGAAGGATACCCAAAGGTGCTGGGCTGTAGGGTCTGAAGAGGGTCTCACTAGCCGAGACGTGGTAACAGGTTCTAAATTGCCCATGGCCACAGACAGAGGGGACGTTCTTAAGGGCAAATGACAACCATCCTTGCATAACTTTGGTCAGTTGTCCTCCTTTTTCTCTTGGCAATCCCTGGTTTCAAGCTCCTAACATCTAAATGAATCCCTATACAGTAACTTTATGGTGTTTGTCTGAGTTTGTTTTTCCATTTTGTGCAATTATTTTTCTGGCATCTGGAAATTCAGCTTAGGAAAGCCAAATACTTTTCCTGGTTTTAGTCAATAATGTAGCCCCAGCATAATGCCAAGCACATAATGGTTCTTCACATACTTGCTGAATGAGTAAATGCTGCCTCACCTCCTAACCATTTCATGAGTTTGTGTCTTGTCTCTCCTCACTCCAGATAGACTAGTATTTTTCTAGATTGTGAATATACTTTAATGAATTTCTTTCTGATATATACAAGAAGACAGCATATTAAAAAGCAGGAACATTACTTTGCTGACAGAGGTCAGTCTAGTCAAAGTTATGGTTTTTCCAGTAGTCATGTATGGATGTGAGAGTTAGACCATAAATAAGACTGAGTGCCAAAAAATTGATGCTTTTGAACTGTGGTGCTGGAGAAGACTCTTGAGATTCCCTTGGATTGCAAGATCAAGCTGCTGCTGCTGCTAAGTCACTTCAGTCGTGTCTGACTCTGTGCGACCCCAGAGACAGCAGCCCACCAGGCTCCCCTGTCCCTGGGATTCTCCAGGCAAGAACACTGGAGTGGGTTGACATTTCCTTCTCCAAGTCATGAAAGTGAAAAGTGAAAAGTGAAAATGAAGTCGCTCAGTTGTGTCCGACTCTTAGCGACCCCATGGGCTGCAGCCTACCAGGCTCCTCCGTCCATGGGATTTTCCAGGCAAGAGTACTGGAGTGGGGTGCCATTGCCTTCTCTGCAAGATCAAGCTAGTCAATTCTAAAGGAAATTCATCCTGAAGAATCATTGGAAGGACTGATGCTGAAGCTGAAGCTCCAATACTTTGGTCACCTGATGCGAACCACTGACTCATTGGAAAAGATCCTGATGCTGGGAAAGATTGAGGCAGGAGGAGAAGGGGTCGACAGGATGAGATGGTTGGATGGCATCACCAACTCAGTGGACATGGATTTGAGCAAGCTCTGGAAGTTGGTGATGGACAGGGAAACCTGGTATGCTGCAGTCCATGGGGTTGCAAGGAATTGGACATGACTGAGTGGCTGAACTAACTGATATACAAGAAGATTTGATTGGCTCCTTTATGTATTACCCACTGTGAAAGATGCTGAATACAATGATGAGCAGGACAAACCTCCCAGATATTTTCTGAAGAAGTTGACTTTCAGTGAAGAATCTTAAAAATAATTATGCACAAGGATATTATATTACCATTAACATATATGATAAAGAGGAAAATTATAGGTTGCTATGAATAGCTCTGAAGTCCTTTGTCTACCCTCAGAGAAGAAAAGCGTTATCATCTTAAAGGAAAACAGCAACCATAATTTTAGTTTTGATCCATAAATCTGTGTGGTAGCTAGAAAGGCCCGTACATAGTAGTTGTATGCCTGCTAGAGTGAAAAATCAAAGCTGACATACTGACAATACACACTAACCATGCTAATAGTGTGTCCTGTCAACACAGCACTGAAACCATGAAGTTCTTATTCTATTTGTCCCGTGGGTGTGGTGGTCAGGGAATTACTGAAGAGACTCTCCATAGGGTAGGATATTAGACATTTCTTTTCCATCTGTCTATGCACACAGAGATGTTGGCTGTTTGCCTGTGTCAGAAATCAGATTGATCAGTATAGAAGTACTGGAATTAAATGTTTACAGAGAATATCTCTGGTGATTATTAAAAGATTAGAATCTCCTTAGAGTTCTTAAGTTGTGCCAGATGGTCATCTACATAAAAGCACTAAAGAAATTCAAGGGGGAGAAAAAAGAAAATTTAGACACTTAAGCAGATCATGATAGGGAAATGGAAAAATCAGGCTGAGGATTCCAGAATTTGGTGAGTCCAGAGGAAAGTTATTTTCTTGCTTATCTGCCCATGAAACCATATATATATATATTTAAAGATTTTTCAGTGTGCACCATTTTAAAAGTCTTTATTGAATTTGTTACAATATTGCTTCTATTGTTTTTATTCTGTTATTTTTTGGCTGTGAGGCATGTGTAGGGGGGTCTTAGCTCCCCACCTGGGAATTGAACCTGTATCCTCTGTATTGGAAGGCAAAGTCTTAACCACTGAACCACTAGGGAAGTCTGCCAAACTGTGTATTCTTTATGGATACAAGTTGCCTCTTTGTTTGCACTTGCTGTTCATTCTTCCTTGAATCCTTTGCTCTGACTCTTGCTCTAGTTACCAAATTTGTATCTTTTGGATCGCGGCCCAAGGGACTTGCTTGATGACACTTTGTATTATTGAACCCTCATCATGTACTTTCCCATTGGCCTGTTACATCCTTTATAACATCAAAATGTGCATTTATTGTTGATTTATATACTTTTAAAAACCTTAGATTTCTTGAGGGCAGGGTTGAAGGCAAGAGGAGAAGTAGGCAAGAGGAGAAGTAGGCAACAGAAGATGAGACAGTTGGATGGCATCACTGACTCAATGGTCATGAGTTGGAGTGAACTCCAAGAGACAGTGAAGGGCAGGGAAGCCTGGTGTGCTGCAGTCCATGGGGTTGCAAAGAGTCAGACACGACCTAGCAACTGGACAACAGCAGCAATCTGTTCTGTGCTGTTTGCTAAACTGAAAAGTGATTGGGTCGGTCAAGAGCACCACATAAATATGAGGAAAGGAATGATTATTAACTATGGTTGCAAATAAAAAGATGTCATTTTAGATTGGTGGAAATAACTGGAATTTTTCAGACTCTTTAGTTCTTTTCCTTCCCTAGTCTCTTATTTAACTACTCCTGATAGGAGGCTTTTGGGGGCATGTGTAGACTCAGTGTACTTCTCTTTTTAACCCTTGCACTTTGTTGAGGTATACTTGACTTATAAAACTTGTATATATTTGAAGTATACAACATGTTGCCTTGATATATGTGTACACTGTGAAATGATTACCCCAGTCAAGCTAATTAACACTCCCATCTCCTCACATAGTTATGATTGTGTGTGTGTGATGAGAACACTTAAGATCAACTCTCTTAGCAAATGTCAAGTATACAGTACAGTATTATTAAATACACTTTGTATACAATACAATATTATTAAATATTTACCATGCTATACATTACATCTCTGGAATTTATTCATCCTGAATAACTAAAGTATTTTTTTTTTCCTGGTTGAAGTCCTCCAGTGCTTACACTGAAGCTCCCTAGCTATTCTTCAGTCCTCTACTAATAAGAATGGCGTAATATAGAAATGTCGCTTTACTGGCTTGGCTCTCTTTAAACAGTCCATCTCCCCACCCCTCTCTTGTGGTGAGATAGAAAGAACACTAGACTGTGTTTCAGGAAAAAAAAAAAAAGGTGTTTATTTGCAACTGAAAGTTTGGTCACAAATCCCCTCTTCCCAGATTGGTCGTTTGTGAAATGAGAGAAGTGAGAGAGTTGGACTAGATGAAACACAAAATGTATTTTAAGTCTAAGATATTATGATTTGTAGGTATTATATTCAAGTCTTTTATCCCTGCTTTCAAATGATCTTTTTAAAGATCAGAATTGGACAACAGATGCAGAAGGTGGTATTGGCCTAAGCTTAGATTGAGTGGGAGGTACTGTCAGTGTTGATAAAGGTCTTGGTCTTGCTGACCTGGTTGTAAGAGGAGCCCCAAATTCTCTATATCATATGGGAACCTGAACTTTTAAAATTTGTTCATTTCCACTGAGATGCTTCTGGAAACCCAGGCATAGTTTTAAGACTTTTTAGAAGCCATGAATTTGACCAAAGAAAAAATACCAAGGAGTGACTTTTTCAGAAAAAGATAACTTTCAAAACAGGCATAAACGAAGAACTTCTGTGGTTTTTATCAGAATCCAACTTCTACTGAAATATTTCTCCTTTAAAAAAAAAAACATTTTGCCATTGGTTTACATGGAAGAGAGAAGCAGGAGGGACACCAGTGAAGACAGAGGGTCTAGTAGTGAGAACCTGAAGTGAAGTGAAGTCGCTCAGTCGTGCCCGACTCTTTGCGACCTCATGGACAAGAGCCTGCGCCAAGCTCCTCCATTCATGGGATTTTTCTAGGTGAGAGCACTGGAGGGGGTTGCCATTTCCTTCTCCAGGGAACCTTCCTGACCCAGGCATCGAACCCAGGTCTCCCACATTGTTCACTTCAGTTCAGTCGCTCATTCGTGTCCGACTCTTTGCAACCCCATGAATTGCAGCACGCCAGGCCTCCCTGTTCATCACCAACCCCTGGAGTTCACTCAGACTCGCGTCCATTGAGTCCGTGATGCCATCCAGCCATCTCATCCTCTCTCGTCCCCTTCTCCTCCTGCCCCCAATCCCTCCCAGCATCAGAGTCTTTTCCAATGAGTCAACTCTTCGTATGAGGTGGCCAAAGTACTGGAGTTTCAGCTTTAGCATCATTCCTTCCAAAGAAATCCCAGGGTTGATCTCCTTCAGAATGGACTGGTTGGATCTCCTTGCAGTCCAAGGGACTCTCAAGAGTCTTCTCCAACACCACAGTTCAAAAACATCAATTCTTCGGTGCTCAGCCTTCTTCACAGTCCAACTCTCACATCCATACATGACCACAGGAAAAACCATAGCCTTGACTAGACATAGACAGATGCTTTACCGTCTGAGCCACCAGGGAACTTGAAGTCTGAACTTAGCTTAGTGTTTAGATCAGTTCATCTGTAACCTTGGGCAAGTTATTTAACCTCCCTGAGTTCCGTGTTCCTCATCTGATAAAATGTGGAGAACAATAGTACTGGGTCCTAGCTCTGCTTGTCTTTTAAAGGTGAGGTAGTATGTGAAAGCCTTGCCTGGTTCATAATCAAGTGTTGCATAAATATCTGCCGTTACTTTATTACTGTAATACCTTTACCGTGCTGTGTGCTGTGCTTAGTTGCTCGGTCATGTCCGACTCTTTGCAACCCTGTGGACTGTAGTCCGCCACACTCCTCTAGGTTCAACAAATAGTTGTAAACACCATAAGCAATAAGACTCCCAATTCCCTTCCCACCTTCACACACATATTGCTTGTCTAAACTATTAATAAAAGCACTTTAAGAGCAAGGTATACTTGGCAATGCAGAGTAGTACATCAGCTACCTCTAACATGTTATGAATGATTTAAAAATATACCTTAAAAAACTGGGAATAGAACTGGTGATGGAGGAGAGAAAACTTGTTGTTAGTGGGATTCCCTCACCCGACTGATTTCCTCAAAATGTCCTCTTCACTTCCTGGATCAGAATGTATTTATTTATTGTATTCAACTCATGCTGAATAAAATATGGACTTACTATTTTTTTTTAAGCAAGTTCACTGAAGGATACAGTGCCCTCAAAGAGCCTATAGTACAGTGGTTCAGAGCACAGGCTTAAAATTAGGCAAAACTCACCTACATTTCTGGCTCCCTGATCTCTTAGCTACATGATCATAGGAAAATTATTTATTAACTTTGAGCCTCAATTTTCTTGTGTATAAAATGTAAAATCTTCCTTTTATGTTTTTATGAATGCAATTCATATAATGAGCACAATCATTCTTGTAAAACAGAGTTCCTAACACATAAGAACCAATAAATGGCTATCATTAGTAAATTATACTATAGTGGACAATATTAAGGCACCCTAGTTGTGATCATCTTATACATAAAATTATTGACATTTCTGCCCCCTTATTGAGTTAGTCTGAGCTCATAGGCCAGTCAGTAACAACAGTAAAGACAACACCTTCAAATATCATTGGTTTAATACTACAAAATACTATTTGTTATTGAACCAAAATCTTCTGTGGTTCCAAAGAACTCTTCAAGTCAGCTGTCTTCTGTACAATCACTCAGAAATACAAGAATTGTGTTGTATGTCTCAAGCAATTCAACATAGGAGATAACTGTGGGTCCAGAGTGTGACATGAGTATCAGAGAGATCTAGTCCTATCTTCTACAGCCTTCTCCCTGTAGACGCTTAGGTGTACATATTAGACGCCTCATGGAAAAATTAGAGAAAAATGCTGGTTCATAGATACAAAGAGAAACTAAAAGGAATTGAAGGGCCATTTGCAGGGATATTTTATCTTTCTTGCTAGTGTCAGTTCATTTTTTTATAATTGTCCAGAGGGCTTGGCTGAGAAATCTAATCTTACTTATTAGGAAAATTGTTCTCATCACTTTTAATGTCTTCCATAGGCACAGAATGTAGGAGTGGGGCATATATACTACTTTATTTCCATTTCTGGTTTGAATCTACCCTTATACAAATGTTATTTTGAACTATATTTAATGAAAACTGTCAAAGATACCTGAAACAGTAAAACAAGAAATAAAAAAAATAGCAAAAACTTTATCATCAAATTTCAACCTTTCCCCAATGCTGTTTGATGTTTCCACTCCCTACTAATTTTTCCTGTTAAATTTTGAAACATATTTCAGATGTGGTATCATTTTACTACTAAATATTTCAGGACACATTTCTAACTGAGAAAATTATGCTAACATCACCACCATGCCGTTGTTACATGGAAGGATAACAATAATTTACTAAGGTCATCTAATTCCCAATCCATGTTCAAATTTCTCTCTCAAAAATATTGTTTTAGTGTTACTTTTAAAAATCAAACTATAGACCAGGACCAGTTATAACATTTGATTGTTATGTGTCCTTAGTCTCTTTTATCCTATAAGCTCTCATTCTATTTTTATGCCATTGATTTGTTGGAGAAGTTAGATCACTCATTTTGTAGAATGTTGCACATTATGAATTTACCAGTTCCCTCATGGTTTGGCTTATCTTATTTTTCTTCTTATAAACTTGTAGGTGGATAGCAAAATTTTATTAGATTCAATGTCTATTCATTTGGTGTGTGTCTCTTTTATTTTTATGTATTTTGTCTTCAGTTTTATATTTAAGGCATTTCTTTTAAAAGTTTTTATAGGGACTCCTGCTTTGAATAATGGTGTAGACTTCAGTAGACTAAGTTCTATTATTAACAATTACAAATGTCATACTATATATATATATATGTCTATCATATATTTATAATAGTTAGTTGAAAGCATAGAAAAATGACCAAACATAGGCAGAAACTTGAGGGAATAAAATGTTCAAAATGAAGAAAATATGCTAATTTCAATCCATTTGTTTAAATCCAGTAATTTAAATTGTTTTTCCCTAGTGGCAAGAATGGCTAGAAATTGAAACAGAATCCAGTGAAAGAGGAAAGTCACAGAGGGAGGAAGCTTCCAAATCTGCATATGTTTTCCCCTCAATTTTAATATATTCCTAAAGTGTACATGCATGGGATGAGGCGCCCAGAAATTTAAAACCTGAAAGGCTACAAGAACTAAAAATTAAACAGCTTTCTAGCGTTGGAAAGAGTTGGGGTGTTCACTCCTTTTTCAAGTTGAATAGATCAGTAAACACTTGCAGCTTTTGAGTAAAATCCCCAAAGGATCGTGCTTTAGGAATAAGAACAACACAACAGAACTAAGGTCTATGCTCCAGGATTAAGGGAAAATCCAAAACAGACCTTCATTAATAAAGCCTAAGCTATTGTGGATAAAGGTGTTTCATCATCTAATTATCTGTTAGAACAAAGCTCCATTCTTCAGATGGACATAAATAATCCCAAATATCTACAGTGTATCATTATAA
>SJYT01029119.1:233040-243800 GCA_006410635.1 Cephalophus harveyi | reverse complement strand
CTTGTTTTTGTTGACTGTATAGAGCTTCTCCATCTTTGGCTGCATAGAATATAATCAATCTGATTTCGGTGTTGACCATCTGGTGATGTCCACGTGTAGAGTCTTCTCTTGTGTTGTTGGAAGAGGGTGTTTGCTATGACCAGTGCATTTTCTTGGCAAAACTCTATTAGTCTTTGCCCTGCTTCATTCCGCATTCCAAGGCCAAATTTGCCTGTTACTCCAGGTGTTTCTTGACTTCCTACTTTAGCATTCCAGTCCCCTATAATGAAAAGGACATCTTTTTTGGGTGTTAGTTCTAACAGATCGTGTAGGTCTTCATAAAACCGTTCCACTTCAGCTTCTTCAGCATTACTGGTTGGGGCATAGACTTGGATAACTGTGATATTGAATGGTTTTCCTTGGAGACGAAATGTCTAGTATACAATCAAAAATTAGCAGACACCATAAAAGTCAACAAAATATAAGGAGAAACAGTCAATAGAAGCAACACACAGATTGCTACTAATTCCAGTATCTGGGCTAAGATTTAAAATAGCAAAAATAAAAAAAAAAGCAGGAGGACTTCCTTGGTTGTCCATTGGTTTGCAGTCTGCCTGCCAATGCAGGGGACATTGGTTTCATCCCTGATCTTGGAGGATCCCACATGCCAGGGGGCAGCTGGGCCCATGTGCCACAGCTACTGAAGCACGTGTGCTCTAGAGCCCATGCTTCACAATAATAGAAGCCACCTCAATGAGAAGCCCGTGAACTGTAAGTAAAGAGTAGCCCCCCGCTTGCTGCAACTAGAGAAAGCCCACACGCAGCAACAAAAACCCAGCACAGCCCCCCCAAAAGGCATGAAGGTGAAGATGAATCAAGATACATAGATAAATCTGGATTTTCTTTATCATTTATGATATCTTTTATATCATAATCTTTCTAAGGATGTGGGACATAATTCTTATTTAAATTTTTACTTTAAAAAATGCTACTAATTTTGGAAAATGGGGCCAGAATGCATAAAATCAAATGAATGGCAGTGAATTTCCAACTTAGATACCTGAAATTTATGTTAGTTCATCTTTTTTAATTCACTTAAAATAGTTGAGATGCACTATGTGTGTCTATAGCATGCATGTATGCTAAGTCGCTCCAGTTGTGTCCAACTCTTTACTTCCCTGTGGAGTGTATCCTGCCAGGCTCCTCTGTCCATGGGATTCTCTAGGCAAGAATACTAGAATGGGTGGCTATGCCCTCCTTCAGGGGATCTTCCTGACCCAGGAAGCGAACCTGAGTCTCATAGGTTTCCTGAATTGGAAGGCAGGTTCTTCACCATTACTGCCACCTGGGGATTTATGCAAATAATTAGTTAGAGGGACGTGAAGTGGGCTGTGTACAACACTCAGCTAAGTCCTGGAGATACAGCAGTTGGTGATACAGGCATGCTACCTATGTTCATGAAGCCACAGTCCATACATAGGCTCCCAAAGTGACAGCTTACTGAAGAAACTTCAGAAGAGCATTTAAGGACCAGTTCTTGCAATCAAGGGGCCTTTCCCTAAAGACTTCATGGAGATAGGAGGAGATTCTGGTTATCAGCATATAAAAAATAGTAATATCAAATGTGCCTTATGAGAGTAATAATCCTTTCAAAAATATGTTAGAACAAGATGAATTTGCTACTTGAAATCTTGTAAAAAGACTACAGTGGTAAATGATTAGGAGTGAAAAAATTATAGAGTGAATGTCTCAGAAAACTGCTGTAAAAGAACACTGCTCACAACAGAGTAATCTCCTGGGATGACAGATGGGCACTTAGCTTCCTGGGACATTCAGAGGGTCATATTCAAAAACACAGAAAAAAAAAAATTGTAGAGTCAATCACTGCTCTACTGCAAATGAATGAAATTCACTATTTCATCTGATTCCAATTTCTGTTCTAAATGACAACAAATTTAGTCTAGCTTTTAAAAATATGTCTCTCCCCAGTTCCCTGTTTTAAAAAAATTCTATGAATGCTTATAATTGTTGCCTTATGATTTACAGAGCAGAAGAGAATATTTAGAGGGAAATCATGACCAATGACTGATAGGAATAAAAATCTGACTGTGCTTTGTTCAATATGCGTGTGTCTGTGTATCACACTGAAATTAAAATGGTGCATGCTGTTGAGAGGGAATAAATTCTAAATATAGCTGACAATGTAAAAATACTTATATAAACTGTGTTTATTTGAGAAAATTATTCAGAAAGAGAATTATAGTCAAATGCATTATCTAACACTGTACTACACTGGAGCAGACAGAATCAACCACAGAATCTTAGTGGTCAAACATAATAAAGCTTGTTTCTCTCTCCTGGCAAGTGCACTGAGTGTCTGACTCTGCAGGACAATTTGTGTTGCCTCTGTTGTTGTTCTATCTCTAAGTCATGTCTCTCTGTGACTCCATGGACTGCAACATGCCAGGCTCCTCTGCCCTCCACTATCTCCTGCAGTTTGCTCAAATTCATGTCCATGGGTAACAGGGTTGCCTCTATAACAATACAAACTTCTTCAAGCTTGGATGATATGAGAACAGAATATCTGTTGCACTGTGAATGAAATGTTTTGGCCAAGAAGGAGTGTCAGTTCTGCTCACAAAGACATTGTCCAGACCTTGATCAGAACCAGTCACCTGGCCCTTCTTTCTAAGGGTAGCGATTAAGTGATCAGAGAGAGGAGAATGGTGTGTTAGTGAGTTCAAGAAACCCAAACCATGTGTGATGGTCTTCCCCTAATAGAATGTATAAATTCCATGAATGTAAGAATGGTTTCCTGTTTAGTTCACTGCTGCTGTATCCTCAAAGCTTATAATAATTCCTGGCATGTAACACATACTCAGTGTTAACTGAATGAATGCAGGAAAAAAGTCACTTGGAGGTTATTTACTCCACAGCAGATTTTGGGTATTACAGGCACTTAAGCATCTTGAATAGTGAGAAAGTTGGATTGGCTAGAACACAGGCTCTGATTAATCACTATGATGGCCAGTGTCTAGGTTGCATTCAGGTACAAAGTGACAGACTAACCAAGCAAAAAACAGACTTAAACGATTGGTATTTGATATTCTTTTATGTAATAAACATTCTGCAGAACAATGATTGTGGAGAGCTCATCGAAGATCCAGCATCATCTTTCTATTGCATCATCCCCCGTGTGCTGGTGAGGATGACAAGACAGTCACCATCATATCCTTATCCAACAATATTAAAGAAAGAGCGAGATGGGCTAGAAAATTGTCTTCAACAAACTTTTTGGCCAACCCAATACATCCCTCTTTTTATCAGAGTGGAAATCACTTTTCAGAACCTCCCCTGAAAGATTTTATTGCATATCTCAATGGCTACCCCTACATTCAAGAAGCAACAGTTAGAACTGGACATGGAACAACAGACTGGTTCCAAATAGGGAAAGGAGTACGTCAAGGCTGTATATTGTCACCCTGCTTATTTAACTTATACGTAGAGTACATCATAAGAAATGTTGGACTGGATGAAGCACAAGCTGGAATCAAGATTGCTGGGAGAAATATCAATAACTTCAGATATGCAGATGATACCACCCTTATGGCAGAAAGCAAAGAACTAAAGAGGCTCTTGATGAAAGTGAAAGAGGAGAGTGAAAAAGTTGGCTTAAAGCTCAACATTCAGAAAATGAAGATCATGGCATCTGGTCCCATCACTTCATGGGAAATAGATGGGGAAACAGTGGAAACAGTGGCTGACTTTATTTTTGAGGGCTCCAAAATCACTGCCAATGGTGACTGCAGCCATGAAATTAAGAGATACTTGTTCCTTGGAACAAATTATGACCAACCTAGATAGTATATTAAAAAGCAGAGACATTACTTTGCCAACAAAGATACATCTAGTCAAGGCTATGGTTTTTCCAGTGGTCATGTATGGATGTGACAGTTGGATCATAAAGAAAGCTGAGCACCGAATCACTGATGCTTTTGAATTGTGGTGTTGGAGAAGACTCTTGAGAGTCCCTTGGACAGCAAGGAGAACAAGCCAGTCAATCCTAAAGAAAGTCAATCCTGAATATACATTGAAAGGACTGATGCTGAAACTCCAATACTTTGGCCACTTGATTGGAAGAACTGACTCCTTGGAAAAGTCCCTGATGCTGGGAAAGACTGAAGGCGGGAGGAGAAGAGGATGACAGAGGATGACATGGTTGGATGGCATCACCGACTCAGTGGACATAGGTTTGAGTAAATTCCAGGAGTTGGTGATGGACAGGGAATCCTGGTGTGCTGCAGTCCATGGGGTCACAATAATCGGATATGACTGAGCAACTGAACTGAAATAAATCCCTACATTAAATGTCATTACCTAAGTTATGATAGATCTGTCTTAGAGGTAAACCTTTAGAGTCATCACTGTACAGATGAGATTGGAAGAGATCCCCAATGAACTTGTTGTTGCCTGAAAATGATATCAACAGAGTTCTTCAATATTAAGAATTTAGGGAAATGAAGTTCCACTTAGTAACTTGGGGCTAGTTGCTTAATTTTTCTGAGAGCATCTGTTTTTTCAGTTTTAACTTGAGGATGCTATTTAAATGCCCTTATATCTAAATAATCAACATATAACCAAAGTTACCTGGGCCTTTCTTTTCAATGTAACATCAAGGTGATGAGGCTTTAATAAAATAATGCATGTGCTATACATTGTAACTTGGTGATATGTGTTAATTTCCTTTACAGCAAATATTTTATCTGTAAAAATGGATAAGTTTTTGTCCTGCTTAATCCTTCCATGGCTTCCAGTCACACTTGGAGCACAGTTTATCTTTCTCCCACCCACCATGGTGCTCAGCAGTGCCCTGCCTACCTGCATAACCTCATCCCACCCACTATTCCCCTTGCTCTCTACTGAACAACACAGTCTTCAGTTTCCCTTTAGACTGGCTAAACTTTGCAGAGACTTCTTCCTGATCCTAGGGCCTGATCTCCTTTTTCTTAGAGCATTTTCTTTAGGAAACTTGTCATTTTAAATGCTTTTGTCTGATCCTTTTATACGTAAATCTTTTTAAAAGCCTCTTGCCCATTTGGCCACCCAGGACTGACTGTCTTTCTCACAGATATTAAAAGCCGAGAGTCAGCAAATTGGCCTAAATGTTGTTGATTTGGCAGTTGGGGACCACAGCCATTTTCCCCAGTGCAGATGCATGAATTATATTAGCCAGTGGCTGAGAGTGAGCAAGTGACTCCAAGCTGATGCTTTCTTGCTTGGGCCCAACCTTTTAGAAAGAACCGTGGACAGTCATCAGCACAGGTGTGCCCTTTGCTGAGGCAGAATACTGGTTGAGATCTGGCTTTAAGCACTGGTTCTTTCTGGTCCCAGTAAGGGGAGAAAGCAAACCATGCCAGGCCCCAAAACACTTTTTCTGGGATAGCTAAATAACCCAGGTTAAGACTGCTTCATGTTTTATCTTGTTACTTTACTTTTGGAGAGACTTATTTGTACACATGAAACTGAAGAAAGTCCCCCCAAAAGTAAAGTAACAAGAGAAAATGTGAAGCAGTTCTAACCTGGGTTATTTAGATATGGAACTTAAGAAAGGGGTTTCCCACTTGGCAATAATGATAGAGAACTCGCCTGCCAATGCAGGAGACATAAGAGACACTGGTTCAGTACATGGGTTGGGAAGATCCCTTGGAGAAGGACATGGCACCCACTCTAGTATTCTTTCCTGGAGAGTCCCATGCACAGAGGAGCATGGTGGGCTAATATCCATGGGGTTGCAAAGAGTTGGACACAACTGAAGCAACTTAGTACGCAAGCAACTTAAGAAAATCCCCAAGATAAGAGAACCTAGAAACATGGCTGCCACTTAGCTTTAAAATTATCAGAGATATGAATTGTTCCCTGTGATAGATTACCATTGGTTCAGAGGCTGAAATCCAAAAGCAACTTCAGTTGATTTGTTAAGTCTCCGAGTTAACTCTCTTCTCTGTTCCCAACTTTAGTGTCCTATTCACTGTCTTTGTGTTGAGGCCAAGGAGTCAAGGACCTACCTAGGAACTATGATCTGTGCTAACATCATTTGGGACAAAATCCTACTTCACTATCAGTAGCAGGTGCTGCTTCTAAGGTCTAGGTTCAACTCATTCCATTTGTCCTTTGAAGTCACAAGAGAAGCAACTAGATAAGAAAAATCTTCCCCAGGGGATACATGTATATTAGCCAAGAGAATATGAATGGGATGTCTTCGTATTTCACATCCTGGGCATCTGATAATCTCAATAATATTCACAAACATCTCTTGGAATAGGAGGTTGCAGAATATAAATAATATTTCCTGCAGAAAAAAAAAAAAAAAGAATAGAGTAGTAAGCTTAGCAGGAAGAAGAAACTGAAATATAGGGAATGTTGGGGAGCAGAGGTGAAAAAGCCAATGTAACAGCAGCAGCTGTATCTTTCCTGAGCTGCTAGGACTTGAAAAGGAGAAAAAATGCTAAGTGGTGAGTGGCAAGGCAAGTGGTGCCAGGGAAAGGAGTTTTCTCTTCTTTTTTAGCTTCTTAGAAGGGAAGAGAGAAGAAGAGAAAATGATTTGCATCACAAAGGTATAAAGAGTGATGCAGATTGAATATTGGTGGCATGAGGAGTTAATCATAAACAGGACACTTTTCACTTTGTGATAAAATGCAAGAGAGAAAAATCCAAAATTATCATCAAACTGTACAAAGGATTGGTTTCGTTATGGATGTAGCGCCCATGCAGCTATCTGCACATCCCGTCCTCTTGTGCTCATGGGTCTGGGATAATGCAAATCAATATAACACCACTTTGTAAATTTAGCATTGTGATGTAAAAGACAGGTGTCTTTGCAAAGTTTACTCAGTGTCTGATGTCCATCATACCATGCAAGCAGGTGGATCATTGACAGGAGTCACACCTGATTCAGACAGACAAGTTTGCACAAACATCTTGTGAATTGCCAGATGATGCTAAAATCTCAAGCCCTTTCCCACTAATTCTATGCACTGCATACAACCTATAGACATAACTACTTGTGTGCATAACAGTTCTGGCAAAGAGAAGGGAATTATATTTATACAAAGTTTATCAAGCACAAACTTAGTAATGTCATTGCTGGGTCTGACACTGTCCCGTATACTGGGAAACATCAGTGAACCCAGTCCCTGACCTCAAGGAGTATATATTCTAGTGTGTACGTGTTTACTTGCTTAGTTGTGTCCAACTCTTTGTGACCCCGTGGACTGCAGCCCACCAGGCACCTCTGTCCATGGGATTCTTCAGGCAAGAATACTGGAGTGGATTGCTGTTTCCTCCTCCAAGGATCTTCCTGATGCAGGGATCGAACCTGTGTCTCCTGCATTGTTAGACAAATCTTTACCACTGTGCCACCTGGGAAACATATATTCTAGTAGGGAGAGGCTGGGAAAGTTATAGGATGTCTGATGTTACATTTGTTGTGAAGGGAAACCAAGCAGGCTCAGGGGAGCCTAGGTGAATGGGGAGAACTAGTGCTGCTTTATTTAGTGTCCTTAGAGGAGGTCTCTTTGATAAGGTGATTTTGACTGGAAATTTGAAGAAAAGGAGCAGGCTATGCTGAATGACTAAGAAAGAGATATCCAGGCTGAGGAAACAGTAAATGCAAAGACCCTGAGCTGGGAATACAGCAGCATCTTCAGGGTGTCAGAGGTGACAGTGGAGATGATGATTAGATTCAAGGGATTACAGAGTGCCTGAAGAACTATAGACACTTCAGTTCAGTCGCTCAGTCGTGTCCAACTCTTTGTGACCCCATGAATCGCAGCACGCCAGGCCTCCCTGTTCATCACCATCTCCCAGAGTTCACTCAGACTCACATCCATCGAGTCCGTGATGCCATCCAGCCATCTCATCCTCTGTTGTCCCCTTCTCCTCCTACCCCTAATCCCTCCCAGCATCAGAGTCTTTTCCAATGAGTCAACTCTTCGCATGAGATGGCCAAAGTACTGGAGTTTCAGCTTTAGCATCATTCCTTCCAGAGAAATCGCAGGGTTGATCTCCTTCAGAATGGACTGGTTGGATCTCCTTGCAGTCCAAGGGACTCTCAAGAGTTTTCTCCAACACCACAGTTGGACAGAGAGGTTCGTGATATTGTATAGGAGGCACTGACCAAAACCATCCCCAAGAAGAAATGCAAGAGGGCAAAGTGTTTGTCTGAGGAGGCTTTACAAATAGCAGAAGAGAAGTCCATGGGGTAGCAAAGAGTCAGACATGACTTGGTGACTGAACAACTACAACATCAGTGATTTATAAAGTGGGAGCAGGGGTTAGAACAGAACAAGCAAAGAGTCTGGGATAAGATGAGACCAGAGTTGCAGACATAAAGGAGTGAGGCAGAAGGTAAGGGAGGAAAGACGAAAGAGAAGGGAGATGCAGGATCACGAAGTAGGGACTTATGAGTGGGATAAAAGTAGCCTACTGGTACAAATTTTATGTTTAGATTTTCTGTCATCTTTCTATTCCATAAACCACATAGCAATCAACTTTCTTGCCAGACAATGCTAAACTTCAAAAAATCTTGTTTCTAAAATTTATATATCAAATAGAAGAAGATCGACATTCTTCACCCTTATGACCTTTCCAGTCTGTTTACAGAGGACTGGAACTACAGAGTGCTTGTAGGTCTGTTTGTGGGGCAGACCTATTGTAACTCAAATAGCTGGGAGTAGAAAAGTCAAAAGAAAGCTGCTATTCACACAGTCATTCAGGATCATCTCGCCTTGGGGAGCTTATGAGAGATTGGGGCAAGGGCAGCATATCTGAAAATTCCCATATGAGTTCCTTTCAATTCTATAATGATGTCTTGCATTGACTTTTTTTAAAAGATACTTATAGATGGACATGCAGTATTTAAGAATACACAATAAACTTATAAAAATAAATTGATCATTTTGATGACTGTAACAAATTTAACAAATGCATATATTTAATTCCCTCCTGTTAACACCACTAAAATGACAGTGAAGGGAATTTTCAGGGGGATCCTGCATTCCTAATTTCATAAAGTTGCCTTTTTAAATCTTTTTGTATCTTTTTTTTTTTTTTTTCAGATTCCACATACAAATGGTATCATATGATGTTTGTCTTTCTCTGGTTTACTTCACTTAGTATGAAGAATGATAATCTGTAAGCCCATCCACATTGCTACAAATGATATTTCATCTTTTTTATTGGCTGAGTAATATATCATTGTATATAGGTACCACATCTTCTTTATCCGTTCATCTATCAGTGGATATTTAAGTGGCTTTTATGTCTTGGCTATTGCAAATAGTGTTGCTATGAACATAGAGTTGCATGTGTCTTTTTGAATTATGGTTTTCTCTGGGTATATACCCAGGAGTGGCATTGCAGGATCATACGGCAACTCGAGGAGCCTGGTGGGCTGCAGTCCATGGGGTCGCTGAGAGCTGGACATGACTCAGTGACTTCCCTTTCACTTTTCACTTTCATGCATTGGAGAAGGAAATGGCAACCCACTCCAGTGTTCTTGTCTGGAGAATCCCAGGGACAGCGGAGCCTGGTGGGTTGCCATCTATGGGATCTCACAGAGTCAGACACGACTGAAGCGACTTAGCAGCAGCAGCAGCAGTTTTTAAAGTAGCCTCCATACTTTTCTCCATAGTGGTTCTACCAATTTGCCTTCCCACAAACAGTGTAGGAGGGTTCCTTTTTCCTCACACCCTCTCCACTGTTTATTATTTACAGACTTTTTGATGATGGCCATTCTGACAGGAGTGAGATGACACCTTCATGCATTGGAGAAGGAAATGGCAACCCACTCCAGTGTTCTTGTCTGGAGAATCCCAGGGACAGCGGAGCCTGGTGGGTTGCCATCTATGGGATCTCACAGAGTCAGACACGACTGAAGCGACTTAGCAGCAGCAGCAGCAGTTTTTAAAGTAGCCTCCATACTTTTCTCCATAGTGGTTCTACCAATTTGCCTTCCCACAAACAGTGTAGGAGGGTTCCTTTTTCCTCACACCCTCTCCACTGTTTATTATTTACAGACTTTTTGATGATGGCCATTCTGACAGGAGTGAGATGACACCTCATTTCTCTAATAATTAGTGATGTTGAGCATCCTTTCATGTGTCTGTTGGCCATCTGGACGTCTTCTTTGGGGAACTGTCTGTTTATGTCTTCCATCCATTTTTTTGATTGGGTTGCTTGTTGTTTTGATACTGAGTTGTATGACTTGTTTGTATATTTTAGAAATTAAGCCCTGTCAGTCAAATTGTTTGCAAATATTTTCTTCTATCTCATATATTGTCTTTTCTTTTGTTGATGACTTCCTATGCTGTACAAAAGCTTCTACGTTTGATTAGGTCCCATTTGGTTATTTTTGTTTTATTTCTATTGCCTTGGCAGAGAATATTGCTATGATTTATGTCAGAGAATGTTTTGCTTTTGTTCTTTTCTAAGAATTTTATGGTATCTAGTCTTATTTCGGAGAAGGCGATGGCACCCCACTCCAGTACTCTTGCCTGGAAAATCCCATGGATGGAGGAGCCTGGTGGGCCCCAGTCCATGGGGTCGCTAAGAGTTGGACACGACTAAGCGACTTCACTTTCACTTTTCACTTTCCTGCGTTGGAGAAGGAAATGGCAACCCACTCCAGTGTTCTTGCCTGGAGAATCCCAGGGACGGGGGAGCCTGGTGGGCTGCCGTCTATGGGGTCGCACAGAGTCGGACACGACTGAAGCGACTTAGCA
>SJYT01029119.1:183382-233021 GCA_006410635.1 Cephalophus harveyi | reverse complement strand
GAGCGACGTCACGTTCACTTTTCACGTTCCTGCGTTGGAGAAGGAAATGGCAACCCACTCCAGTGTTCTTGCCTGGAGAATCCCAGGGACGGGGGAGCCTGGTGGGCTGCCGTCTATGGGGTCGCACAGAGTCGGACACGACTGAAGCGGCTTAGCAGCAGCAGCAGCAGTCTTATATTTAAGTCTTTAAACCAGTTTAAGTTTATTTTTGTGTATGATGTGAGGAAGTGTTCTGACTGTATTGACTGCATGCTGCTGTTTAGCTTTCCCAACACAATTTGCCTGAGAGACCGTCTATTTTCCTTTGTATCTTCTTGCCTCCTTTGCCAAAGGTTAACTGATCATAGATGTGTGCGTTTGCTTCTCGGCTCTCTATTCTGTGCCATTGATCCATATGCCTACTTTTGTGCCAATACCACTCTATTTTAATGATTGTAGCTTTGTAGTATTGTCGGAAGTCTTGAAGGGTAGTGTCTCCAGCTATGATCTTTTTCCTCAGAATTGCTTTGGCAACTCTAGATCTTTTATTCTTTCATATAAATTTTAGGATTCTTCCTTCTACTTCTGTGAAAAATGTCAGGGGTATTTTGATAGAAGCAAAAGTGTTGGTCACTCAGTCCTGTATGATTCTTTGCAACTCCATGGACTGTAGCCTGCCAGGCTCCTCTTATATGGGATTTCCCAGGCAAGAATACTGGGGTTGGTTGCCATTCCCTTCTTCATAGGATCTTCCCTACCTAGAGATAGAACCTGGGTCTCCTGCATTGCAGATGGATTCTTTACCATCTGAACCAGCAGGGGAGCCCTAATTTGATAGGAATCACATTAAATCTGTAGATTAGTTTGGACAGTATGACCATTTCAGCAATATTAACTCTTTCAATCCAAGAACATGGCATACCTTTGAATCATTTTCAGTTTCCTTTATCAACATCTTATGGTTCTCAGCATAGAAGTCTCTCACCTTTTGGTCGGGTTTATTCCTATTTTTTTTAATGTGATTTTAAAAGGGATTTTTTAAACTTTCCATTTCTCATATTTCATTGATATTGTAAAGAAAGGCAACAAATTTCTGTATGTTAATCTTGTATCCTGCTAGCATGCTGGATTTGTTGATCAGTTCTAATAGATTTTGTGTGAAGTCTATAGAGTTTTCTATATATAGAATCATATTATCTATATATAATGACAATTTTAACTCTTCCCTACCAATTTGGACATGCCTTATTTTTTTTTTATTTGATTGCTGTGGCTTGGATATACCATAGTTTAATTGTTGACCTGTTGAAGGATATACAGACTGATTCCAGATTTAGGCTATTATGAATAAAGCTGTGTTCATGTTTTTCTTTTGTGAAAACATAGGTTTTACTTCTCTGGAATGAATGACTGTTGGCATGCAATTGTTAGATCCTATGGTAGCTGCATGCTCTATTTCATAAGAAACTAACAAACCGTTTTCCAGAGTGGTTGTACCATTTTACCTCCTGTTAGTATCAGTGTGTAAGTGTTTGTTCCCTACAGCCTTGCCAGCTTTTGATATTGTCACTTTTTTTTTTTTTTTACTTCTGATAGTAATACAGTTATATTTCATTAGGGTTTGATGTTCATGTCCCTGATGGCTAACTTTGCTGAGTATTTTATCATGTACTTATTTGCCATCTATTTATCTGTTCTCCAGTTAAATACCTGTTCGTCTCTTTCCCCCGTTTTCTAATTGTACTGTTCTTGTTGTGGTTGGGTGGAGTGTTTCTTTTGTTTGTCTTTTTTTTCTTTTTAACACTTGAGTCTTCCCAGATTTTAGAGACTTGATGTACTTGGATCCTACTTTCAGTTCTGCTTACTGCCTCTGCATCTCTGGTGGGGATGAATGCCTTGACCACAGAACACAGCAGCTTCCTAGACCAGGCTGCTTACCGTGACTGGTTCTTATTTTCCTTAGTTGCCTGCTCTGATGTCTCTGGAAGGTGGAGGAGAGTTGGGGACCACAGGGACAACTGACTGCTCTGCCTGAGCAGCTGCATCTCTCTTTGCTCATTCCTCTTGTCACTTGCATGTGGCAAAAGAGGGAGTCTTGGCCAGGAAGAGGAGAGTGCTTTCCCTGGATCCTTATTTTCAGTGAAACTCTTAATGGATCCTTCATGCCATTTGTGTCAGGCTTGCTTGATGTTGTCAAGGATGGATCCAGGGGAGGAATGAGCTTACCTGAGCTGCCTTCTGTTGCTAAATCGGGGATTGAGAAATGTCAGGTTTGTGTGGCCTTCTGCTGGATGGGGAAGCCAGGAAGCCTTCCCACTGTGCTGTTTCTCCAGTCCTGAGGTCCCACACCAGCTCACTGTCTTAACACCATTCAGACATCTATCTCTCTTGTCTCTGGATCCATT
The DNA here is from genome assembly GCA_006410635.1 of Cephalophus harveyi. NCBI lineage: Eukaryota > Metazoa > Chordata > Mammalia > Artiodactyla > Bovidae > Cephalophus > Cephalophus harveyi. The sequence continues at coordinate 230,637 of SJYT01029119.1, read as the reverse complement.
TTGAGAGTTTGTCATTGTACTTAGTGGGGAGGAACAGAGTAAAATGAGTCTATATCATCATGTCTAGACTGAAAGTTTCAATTTACTTCAAAGAAAGAACTCTATATTTTGAAGTAATTATGTATTCTAAGCAAGTTTCTAAGAAATGTGCAGAGAGCTTCTATGACCTTTACTGAGTCTTTCCCAACATTAGCATCATGTATGATTATACTACGAAGTCAAAGCCAAGGATTTGACCTTGGTTACAAGTCACAGAGCTTATTCAAGTTTTATCAGTTATATATGCACTCCTTTGCATTTAAGTGTGGTATGTGTATGTATTGTTCTATGCAATTTTACTTCAGGGTGATCACTGGGCTCAGTAGCTATGTTCTTCCCCACGTGCATGCCTGTGTCATGACTATGGTTTCTCTGCAAGATTCTCTCCCCACTTGTTTCCTTTATTTAATAAGGAACTGAACCAGGCTTCCATACACCAACTTGATGCTAGTGCCTCAGGGCTTGTTATACAGGTACTTATTATAATCATACAGTGTATATGTTATTCTATTACAGTTGTTTGTTTATTTTGTAGTGTACCACTAGACTTCAGAAGAAAATTTGAGCCACATATTAAAACTTTCTATCCATCATGCTTGCTTGGCACAGGGTTTGATTAAAGAGATGTTTTTGGAATGAATGCATCTGAATCATTTTCTCCAGTGCCTATTCTAATGATTTCAGGTCATGGAAAGGTGTTAACTTCTTTGAATTATTACAAGAGCTATTATCTAAACCATGCATTCTCATTTCTTCTTCGCCTCTCCTTTGTATTACCCTGCAGGAGTATGAAGTATGCATGAAGGTGTATTACTCTTCATGGTCACCTGGCGAGGCAGATGGACTCCACCCAGGGTTTGGTGTGAATGTCAAATCTGCTTGGTAGTAATATTTACTACCAGGTAATATTTACAGTGTTAGCTTATAACTTACTACTAGGACGCACACTGAGACATCTTCTGTCCTTGTTCTCTGAAGCCATTTTGAACTTGCTGAGAAGTCTTCACTGCTCATTCCAGAGACTTTGTTTACGTTAAGTACTAAATATCTGCTTTCTCTCTGTCTCTCTCTGTGTGTGTGTGTGTGTGTGGCCTCATGCCTTACCTTGGGAGCCGTGTGTTTGGGTAAAGGTCCCTCTGCCTTTGAAGAAGACAGTAACAGTTATTCATGTTGCTTGAATGTTCTTCACTCATTACATTATCATTTAATTGGGCACTGGGTCCATCCTGTCTTGATGAATAAGAACAGCTTCCTTTGACTGAACATTTACAACCTTTCTACCTCTTATAATATGACACAGGGGAAAGTTTTCAAGTATTAATGTGTCAGTTCATTCCTACTTCCCCTTAGTTCACTGAATTGTGGATTATCCATGGTTGATGACTATCTCTGTCCTTGTTTTCAATCTGTTTGGACAACCTCCCCCTAATAGCCCAAAGGTTTCATAAGTGGGAGCTAGGACTCCTTGAGGAGAAATGGAGACAAGCGAGAAAAGTGCTACCCTGGCCAGAGTGAGACATACATAGGGCCTTAAAATAACTTACTTTTCCTATTCACAAAATCTTGTAAAGTGATAGTATTAGTCTCCAGTTTTAGAAGAGGAAATAATTAGAATGAAGTATATCTGATTCCAAGCTCTAGTGATTTCTCTCATTCTGCAGTTTAACTTACTATTCTTTTATTATTCTTTTCCTCATTTTCTCCTTTTTCTCCCTCCACTTCAGTCTCACCTTTTCCCTTTAATCTTCCCTTTCTTTCCATCTTCCTTTATTTTTGCCTCCTTGATTGTCTGTTACTTTATTTGTTTCTTCCTGTCTGTTTTTCAACTGCCCTTCTTTTGTCATTTATTGATCATCAGTCATGTTGGGTATTTTCACTCACTGTTAGACATGAAGACAGGTAAGATGCAGGCACTAACCTCAAATGTTCGACACAGTGAACTTTAATAAACCTCACTGTGTTTAGTAAATTTCACTGTGCTTAAAAAAAGAATTTCCTTTCTTGTCAATTGGAGGAGTTGCAGAGTTGGCAACTGGCCCATTTTCCTCCTCAGCATTTTCAAGAAGCAAGGAGTGAAATAGAGTGGGGGCAGATACTTTTATAACCATAGTGGGGCCTCAGCTAGTCGTCAGAGCTGCCTGATGCTCATAAGCTGAATTCACTGTCACACACACTGCACACAAGGAAGAGTGAAGCAGTCAGTGATTCCCTTAAATCGTTCACACTCCCTGGGAACTTTTCCTTAGGCTAGGGATTAGTGTTGGGAGGATCTCCTTAGACATTTCTAATAATCTGTTTTACTCATGGTGGGTAGGAAAAAAAAAAATCAATTAACTTTTAGACCCCAGGGTGTTCAGTCATGAAACTTTAATAAAGAATCCTTACAAATTTGGGCCTGAGCAAGTTTTTTGACCTTCTTAAGATATTTCATTCTTTGGACACACTTTCTACCATTTTCACAAAGGCTGTGGCTGCTTTGGACAATCAATTCAACAGCAATCACAATGCCCCATGCCAGTAAAAGCACAGGCTTTTTAGTTCTAAGAAATATGTTCCATTCAATTCTCCTTAGATTTCAAAGTCTGTCTATAAGAAGCCATTCTTTCATTAGGAACAGAAGTCCCTTTGGCCCCAGGTACCATTAATAGGATATGGAAACTACAAAGTAATCTACTCACAAATCCACCAAACCCCTAAATTAATCCTTTTTGCTAACAACTAAATAAAGCAGTGTCTTTACCATATTAAAGGTTTTTTTTGTTTTTGCACATGCACAATTGAATGATTAAGTTACCAAATGTGCAATTATCCAATTATGAGGAAGGAGGGAAAATTAAGATTAGATATGGTTTTGTTCTTGAAAGAGTAATTAAATTGCTACATCAAGGAGACATGAATAATATTTAAGTCAAAGAAGTAGAAGATATACAGGAAATATTTTATCACAAATACAGAAGCAGAAGGGAATGAAATGGGTCAATATGACTGGGGTAGGAGAAGATAAGGGACCAAAAAAATTAAGGGAAAGAAGATAGAAAAGAGAATGGGAAGCTTATTTGAAGATCAGTTCAGTTCAGTTGCTCAGTTGTGTTTGACTCTTTGTGACCCCATGGACTACAGTACACCAGGCTTCCCTGTCCATCACCAGCTCCCAGAGCTTCCTCAAACTCATGTCCATTGAGTTGATGATTCCATCCAAGCATCATCCTCTGTTGTCCCCTTCTCCTCCTGCCTTCAATCTTTCCCAGCATCAGGGTCTTTTCTAATGAGTCAGTTCTTCGCATCAGGTGGTGGAAGCATTGGAGCTTCAGCTTCATCATCAGTCCTTCCAATGAATATTCAGGGTTGATTTCTTTTAGGATTGACTGGTTTGATCTCCTTGCTGTCCAAGGGACTCTCAAGAGTCTTCTCCAACATCACAATTCAAAAGCATCAATTCTTTGGCACTTGGCTTTCTTAATGGTTCAATGCTCATATTTGAAGATACCAAGGAAAATAATTGGAACACTCAGTAAGAGATATTTATTTCCTTAAGATTACTTCTTGAACAGTATAATAATATATTAAATCACATCCTAGTTGAAATGCTGGGGAGCACAGTTGTTGTTAAGACAAAATAATGAAAGAGTAATCCTGCATGCCTGATTTTTATTTCTTTTATAATCAAAATTTTTAAAAAAGTGTTCTAGAAGAGCTATATTTTTCTGGAGGAAGTGTCTTGTGGTGGCTTGAAGCTCAGCCCATGGGGAAATGATGAATCAGGTAGGCAGGTATTTTATACCAAAAATCTTCAGCCTACCATATTTCTCTTCTCGCCATGCTTTCATTCAAGCATCTCAAATATCTCCTCTTTGTCAAGTATCATGTCGGAAATGGTGTTAAATGTATTAATCAAGAAGAATAGCATTTTCTCTATCCTAATGGGGTCCTACTTTTCTCCTTATGTAAATGACCTCTTTCCCCGACCCTCTCCTAATTTCTAGTGGGACTCAGATCATAGGTTTGAAAAACTGTTTGGATACGATAGAGAGAGATAGATGAAGCACTTGATTTTATACCTACCTTGAGGATTTTGTCCAAACCTCTTTTTAACAGTCACCTGTGATTTCAAAAGCTGCTGCACTTTAACAACTAAGAAGAATTCCCTGATACCTGAAACTTATACTCATTTATAACCTTACAAGGTTTAGCTTTGGGACTATAATATATTTAATATATTATTTTGTTTTATTTTGTATTTCCTGTCTAGCTTAAGAAGCCATTCTTTTTTCACTCTCGGCACATCAGAGACTTGTCATGGATTATCTAACAGGACGCGTGCTTTTAGAGACATACGCATACCAAATGATCGTAGGCTTTGTTCTTTGTGAGCTTACTGGAAATCAAAGCTTCACCAGAAAATAGGTCAAGTTTTCTGAGTCCCTTAGACTTCTATGGGAAGACTGAGGCAGCAACACCCTGAGACAGAGTCCTCTAGGAAAATGTAAGTCAGGAAAGGAGAGTCTTCAATAATCCCAAATAGTAGTTGAAGAAGTCATTAACCAACTTTGCTGATTTGGAAACCAAGAGGATGATAAAATTTAATTGCTACTTGTTACCAGAAAAAAAATGTTCTAATAAAGATCCCTGGGCAAAAGGAGGAGAGACTGACTCTAGGTTACAGATGAAACTCTCTTACTTCCAATTAGGTTGGGTTACCTTATGAAATGTTGATAGATCTCAAATATCAGAGTTCCTAGGTTTCTCACTGGGTGAAATGAAAAAAAAAAAAATTCAGAATAACTCGATAAAGTGTTACTTAATCTGTCTAAAGTTATTGCTCTTCTTCTTAGATTTTATATTTAATATTAAGAGTGAAATTGGATTATGGGAAGGATGACCCACTATGGGAAGTCTTTCTGTGGGGTTGCTGGGCTGGGCCTTGCAAAGTCTAATGCTTTATTGACTGTGGTTCCAGAGGAGTCTATATTCTTTGAACATATCTTAGACATAGATATTTAAGCCTCCCTCCTTTCCCTCTACTATATAAGCTTCTTTTCAATTGGATTTTTTTCTATATTGACTCTAGTTATGGCTCCTGGGTGATAGGTGAAAATGCCACATCAATTTTACATAATTTTTCCTATTGCTATTATTTTAATGATGTGAAATCTGCGCATGCTTTTAGATTTACATAATGTTTTACTCTAAATAGCTCTGGCCAAATGCCAGAGTAGTGATACCACCTCTGCATTTTTAAAGTCTTTGATGGTGAACCTAATCTCCAGTCTCCTAATCTCTTCAATCTCCATCCCCATGAATAAAACTATTGATATATTGGCATACACTGGAGTGGGGAGCCTTTCCAGGGGCTTCCACTGAGTCCTTCTCCATGTGCTAGCTCTCACTCAGTGGGTCAAGGAACAAAACTGAGAGTCCTATAACATCTATTTCCAATATGTTCTAGGACTAGAGAAAGAAACATGGGTCGGTTGCCTGCTGGACGTGCTAGGAGATGGCTTTGGTCATGAATTCGTCTATTACCTGACTGGCATTAGGACAGGTACTTCACAGTAGTGTTTTGGCTCTCAGACGGCTTACTTCAGTACTGAGTCAGTACCTAATAACTCTCGTTAAATTTGTAAATGTCCACAGATCCCTTCAAGGAAGACTTGGATGAATATTTATAATATACACCAAAGGTTACTTGTTGAGATTGTCCTCAGATGGAGGGGAGTTGGGATTTATAAATTAGCTTATGTCTGAAGAGTATGTAAGAGATCATAATCAGCCCCCTAATTTGAATTAGATTTCTTACCATATCATTAATACCTGGGATGTTCTTACTCATATATGTCAAGTAGAAGTCCAAAAACTGTCTATTTAATGTCTAACGACACAATAGCCCACTAACCATTGTCATTTTAACCCTTTACATCAGAACACTCCACCACTCTGTTCCTCGTGTTGCTTATAATAGTTATTATTCCCCCTACCCTCTATTACCATACAATCCTATTATTTCCACTGAGATTAGGAAAGCAATTTTCTTTGCAACTCTAGTTGCAAAGTTTCTAGTCATCTCTAGCATGGAGCGATGGCCAATATACTGATTTCAAAAGAAACCAAAAAGCCTTTTCATGGATGTGTTTTAAAGATTTTGGTGAAGAGTGTGTCCTATTAGTCTCCTGGAGTTGTGACGGTTAGAACATGGCTGAAGAGGGTATATGTATGCAGCCTAGTCTACCATTCCCATCTCCCTAAGCATTCTGACTCGTTCCTGTTTACATCTGTCAGGAAAGTTCTGACATATCAACTTCATTGTCCTTGGGCCATTCTTGAACCCACATTTAATTAGCCAACCAAGACTATTCTTTCTATTCCCAGTGAGGTGAGTGTGCCCATATAATAAATTTTGGCCTAAATGCTGTGTTATATTTTGGCAAGTTTTGCTCCCATTAGTGTCCCTCTCACGGATGCTGCCCCAGTGTACACCTCTAGATATAAATTGGCAGTGTTTTATAGCTCTTTTGTCATATAAACTGTTTCTTCTCAGATAGAGCCTTGAATTTTCTGCCTTGAATACGCTAGGATTTACCTTGTATTGCTTTTTTATTCAGGATATCTGTCTCTGTCAGGGAGATTTAGGGACAAAAAATCCTCAGCCTCGTCTGTGTTCTGCCCACATTTCCCCTTTTCATGATCAGGGTCTCACCCTTCTCCATCAAAGCCATTATATAAAAAATGTGGAGCTGAGTATCTGGTTGGTATCCCAACTCAGTGTTACTTACCACAAGACCTTGGGTTCCATCACAGACCCATTAGCCATATGGATACAGGAGAAAAAGTGCTACTGCAAAGTTATCATCAAGGCTTTCTGATTTTCCACTTGCATTATGAGCTTGGAAATTAAAGACTCCAATTTACTCTTCTCAGGGGTCTATCAGCTCTCTAGGCTGTCAGAAATAACTAACCAACCACCCAAAGCTCCTGATCAATATTGTCACCATAGAAACTTAGAATTACAGGCACTTAATCTCTCCTTCTCTTGTCTTCTATTTGTACTCCATGCCAGTCCATCTTCAGTGATTACTCAAATAATTATAAACGCCAGTGCATCACATGGAATACTGCTGTTTTATTTATCTCTTATAAGGAGAGTATCTATGTCCTCCTCAGATATAGGGACAACTTCATCTCAGAATTCCATCAGCAGGGCTAGTTTCCACAGGCTCTTCCTCTTTCTATTATATCAATTGTGATTTTGGTCTTGGACGGAAACAATACATTATATGAGATAAATTTTAATTAAGTGACTATAAAGTTGTGATCACAATAGAGAGAGGCAAGGCATGTGCTCATGGAACTGCAGCTGGTTCTCAGTGATGAACCTTCTTGTGCATCTTGAACACGTTAATCTTTACTTTCTTCAGGGACGGGGTAATGGCTCAAGTGTTGCCACCTCTAGGCCTGGAGGAGGGGAAAGGGGAGGAAGTCTTTAGCTTAGTTCAGCTTGTAGCTGTGGTTACAAGAGAGGACCTTTTAACAAAATTGATGGTTTGGGTAGATCAGCAGGCGCACCATTGAGACCTAATAGGAAGTGATCCAGAGTCATGAATACCTATACCTCACTTTCCTTGAATCTTCTGTTCCTCTGTGCTTCCTATGAGCCACATTCTCCTGGAGATTAGATACAAGGCAGCTGGCTGCCGATCTGCTCCACAGAGGTCATCTCTCAGAAGTGAGAGCAAGATGGGCAAGTGCAGAGAGTGATTGTGAGGGAGAAACAGAAACAACTGGCTCAAAGAGATACTGTTATATTCCCGTTTGACAGATCAGAAAACAAAGGTTCCAAGAGCAACAGTCACATGCCTGAAGTCCTTCAGCTCATTGAAAACTGGGTTTTCAATGAAAATGGATCTTTCCAATCACTCTTCACTGCCTTGGAAACTGCTTCAAAGAGCAATTGTTTGACCTTTTATTCTACAAAAAACTTTCTTCCTAGTTTGTTTTGATTATCACTAGACACACTTCTGAGCTAGGAATTATTATTTCACTTTATGGGGGTAAAAACTGGGGATTGGCGAGTTTAAACTATGTTCCTAAGCCTCAGACTTCATAGATGGCAAACAACATCCATACAGCAGGTTTGCTGAACTCTCAGTACCAAACCTATGGCTCCGTGTCAGTGGATGATGGTTTCTCTTTTTTTTTTTTTTTTTTGTGGGGGGCACCCCTTTTCTTTTTTAATGTGGATCATTCATAGAACCAGTCAGAGCACTTTCCACCCATGTGTTTTCCAAGGGATAACTTTTGAGAAAATTGTAAAATGGGCAGTTTCTCTTCCCACCTTCCCTTGCGTACTTGTTGCCAGCTTGGTGTTCATCTCATCCTGTGAGCTTTGCCATCTCTTAGGCACTTGAGTGTGGTCTGCTCCTACTCACAGAACAGCAATATGAAAGCAGGAAACTCACCTTCGGCTTTATTGGGACAGACATTTCAGCATCAGCTCTGGGATATTGGGATATTAGATCTACTGGTCTATAAATAAGACCGATTGAAAAGCACAACTATTTTTTGTTTTTGTTTTTTTTAATGGCTGAGGGCTTACCATTGCATCAACAGGGAAAAATAATTAGCAAAAATAAAATGGGATAAATGTTGCTGGAGTATTCATCTAATCTATTTAAGAATCATTGAAATGATACTGTTCTCTAACATTATTATTTTATTTTTGATTACTTTTCTCCTGAGAATTATACTATAAGACTGATTTACCCCTGTCATGGAATTCTGACAATCTTATGTTAAATACTAAAGAAATTATTTGACTTTTTTTTTTGAGGTAGCTGTAAGTTTGAATCATGTCAAATTAGAAGATTTCTTACTTGCAGGTCGATTTCTTTTTGATTTGAGGTCAGTATTATCACTTTCTTTGTTGCCCATTATATAAACAAATGAGCTCTCAATTTAGAATGTCAGATGACAATCTCTACTTCAGTAACTGAGCAAATTTTGCACCTGGTTTTTCTTTCAATTAATTTCTATGTCCAGAATATGTTTGAATAGGAATAAAAATAAAAACCTGAAAACTTCATTTTAACTAACATCATAGGGTAATGTTTCCCACTGTAGGGTTGAAAAATACATTTAATATGATTTTATTGTGTACCCACTATATGCTAGCACTGTACCATATGCTTGAGACAGGGTCCTGTGGCTGGAGCAAGCTGCGTGGAAAGGACAGTTTCAGGAAATGCATTCCAAGCAGTAGGCATGATCTAGGTCATGTGATATCTGGATGGGGAGCACCCAGGACAATGGTGTATCTCTTCTCTCGGTGGTTAACTTTCCAGTAAAATAGATTCGAGTTAAACAAGTAAGGCTGGATGCAAAGCTGGTGCAGAGCTGGGAATGAAGCTGAAAATACTAGCATGTTTTTTCACTGGCATTGAAACCTTGAAATAGCCCTTTCCTTGACTTCAAGCCATGACCAAGAGCCAGCCAAGGCCAGTCCCTGTACTCACATCCTCTCAGACCTTGACTGGTGAGGCCTCAGATGCATGTGAATTCCATCCTAGCTAGAGTGTTGGAAGCATCCATTTCTTCATTTGCAAAATGAGAGCAATAGTTCCTTCCTCATGAAAATGTCATGAGTATTCTCTGCAGCAATTTATTTAAAATGCTCATCCCAGAGCCTTGCACATATTAAGAGATTAATAAATATTTGCTGTTGGAATGATTATATAATGGTTATAAAGGATTTTTTAATCATGGCTGAGGGCTATCTGGGAAATGACATATACAGTCATTTGACATACAGACATATGGGGTCATTTTATGAGAAAAGATAATCAGTTGTAGTGATGATGGTAATTTAAGTAGAGAATTTCTCTTTTGAATAATATGCTTGATCTTATTCCAAGGTATTCTTCAAATATTCCTTTCCTTTGATCCCCTAAACATTAAACTACATTAGCTAATGAAGTGAATAACACTTCCAATGGGCTTGACATTTTCTGGCCAGTTGAAAAAATTAACCCTGCTGACTATAAACAGTCAGAAAATTGGTAACCTTTCAGCCACTAGCATCATTATAAAGCATAAAAAGTAAATAGAAAATGATTTATGTCTTGAAAGTGTATTGCGAAGTCATGCATGCCCATGAGCACAAAACTGGATTTCTACGAAGGCAGTTTACCCAGCAAACTCTGGGAGATAGTGAAGGACAGGGATGGCTGGCATGCTGCGGTCCATGAGGTCACAAAAATGGGACATGACCGAGTGACTGAACAACGACAACTACAGATAGACACTATGTTGTATGGCAGATCTCTCTAAAATGTATTCATCTAGCATAACTGAAACTTTATGCCCATTGAACAACTCCCCAGAGCCCCCCTCCCACCTTCCGGCACCTGTGGTTGTTTCCCTTGCTCCTTTTGAGTTTGAGTATGTTATATTCCTCATGTGAGTGGAGTCATGCAGTGTTTGTGCTGCTGGGACTGGCTTATTTCGCTCAACATAGTGTCCAGCAGGTTCATCCATGCTGTTGCATATGGTAGGATTTCCTACTTTTTAAGGCTGAATAATGCTCCATTTTAAGTATTGTTATATACCACCTTTTCTTTCTTTATTCATCTGTTGTTGGGCTCTTGGCTCCTCCCATATTCTGTCTATCATGAACGATGCTGCAATGAGTATGTGCTAAGTCACTTCAGTCGTGTCTGACTCTGCAGTCCTGTGGACTGTAGCCCACCAGGCTCCTCTGTCCTTGAGATTCTCCAGGCAAGAGTACTGGAGTGGGTTGCCAGATCCCACAGGGGAATCTTCCCAATCCAGGGATCCAGCCCAGGTCTCTCTGTCTCCTGCACTGGCAGGCAGGTTCTTTACCACTAGCGCCACCTGGGCTGCATTGAATATGGGAGTGTAAATATCTCTTCGGTTTTAATGTTTTACTGTTGTAGCTTGGTGCTTGGATATCATGTGTTTATGTTGATTTGTTATTATTATTAGCTTCATTTGTGGATGAGAAAACCAAGGCTTAGAAGAACTGTATTTAGATGTCAGTTTCTTGTATCCTGCCTTGGAGTATTATAGTGAGATTGTGAGTGTGGACTCCAATCTAGAGTGATCTCTGCTTATGTCATATAGTCACATGAAGTGGTGCCATATCATTAAATAGCAGTGATAGGACAAACCTGTATCTTCAGCATTTCAACACAGTAATCGTCATCCGTTTCACCTCTAATTACTTTACTAACAAAAGCAAGACATCATGAACCAAAGTTCCTTCCAAGCCTTAAGCAAGCAGGAGTACTGGTATACTTCTGATTTTCTGTCCATCTCATGGCTCCTCATCCCTATGCTCCAGCCACTTAGTTCTACTTTTTGTGCTGTAATTTACCAACTTTATTTTTACCTCAAGGATATCTCACTTCCTACTTTATCCTGCCTCATTTTCCTCTGAACTTTACCTTACTGTGTCTTTCTTTCATCCACATCTTAGTATAGCTCAGGTCTTACTGCTAGTGAGAAGTCTTTCCTGATACTTCTCTCCTTGAATCTTCAACTGTTTACTCCCTATTTTTTATTTTCAGGATACCATTTATTTGTGTATTTGTAAATTGTCTGTAACCCTTACTGAAATGTACAGTCGGTAAGACAAGGACTCACCTGTCTCATTCAGTGCTGAACCTGAATGCAGTGTACAGTAGGAACTCAGGAAACCTTGTTAAATGTGCAAGGGAATATTGATTGCAGTGAAGAGAAAATATCATGGGAGCAGGTGTATCTAATTCCTCCAAGTAAAATTCAGTTTTTCTAGCACATCAATTGCATCCATACTTGAGAATCAGTGGCTAAACTTGGGAATTATGAAAAAGGCAAAATGAGAGATATAGGCTTTGCTCAGTTATCAGAGACTCTCTGACACTAGGGGAAAATGCATTCCTGGCATTGTAAGACAGCAAAGAAAGCAACAGTTCCGGCTGAGAATCATTGGGAAAATGGTCACAGGTTTAGTGTAACATAGTGTTAAGGGGACTCCTGCAAAGCACCACCTTAAATCTCATGGCAAAACTCATTTCTTTCCTTCTTTTGTTGAGTAGGTCCATAGAATAAAATAATAATAATAATAATTCTGGTACTATAATAAACCCAGAGAATTCTTTCTTTATTTTTTAAACATTTTTATTTTGTATTGGGGTATAGCCAATTAATGTTGTAATAGTTTCAAGTAAGGCAGTGGCACCTCACTCCAGTACTCCTGCCTGGAAAATCGCACGGACGGAGGAGCCTGGAAGGCTGCAGTCCATGGGGTCGCTGAGGGTCGGACATGACTGAGCGACTTCCCTTTCTCTTTTCACTTTCATGCGTTGGAGAAGGAAATGGCAACCCACTCCAGTGTTCTTGCCTGGAGAACCCCAGGGACGGCGGAGCCCGGTGGGCTGCCGTCTGTTAGGTCGTACAGAGTTGGGCATGACTGAAGTGACTTAGCAGTTTCAAGTAAACAGTGAAGGGACTCAGCCATACTTAAACATGTATCCATTCTCCTCCAAACTCCCCTCCCATCCAGGCTACCACATAACATTGAACAGAATTCCAATTGCTATAATGATGCTAAAGCTGAAACTCCAGTACTCTGGCCACCTCATGTGAAGAGTTGACTCATTGGAAAAGACTCTGATGCTGGGAGGGATTGGGGGCAGGAGGAGAAGGGGATGACAGAGAATGAGATGGCTGGATGGCATCACCGACTCGATGGACGTGAGTCTGAGTGAACTCCGGGAGTTGGTGATGGACAGGGAGGCCTGGCGTGCTGCGATTCATGGGGTCACAAAGAGTTGGACATGACTGAGTGACAGAACTGAACTGAGGACCTTGTTGGTTATCCATTTTAAATATAGCAGTATGTACACGTCCATCCCAAACTCTCTATCTCATACATATATACAATGGAATATTACTCAGACATTAAAAATAATGAAATAATGCCATTTGCAGCAATATGGATGGACCTAGAGACTGTCATACTGAGTGAAGTAAGCCAGGATGAGGGGAGGAAGGATGGGTGAAAGGGTACCCAAAGAAGTTTTTAAATGGTATGATAATAGAAAGCACAATGTAAATAAAATCTGCTAGTAGGAAGGGACACTCTCAGATTACGAGGCTCGTTCCTTTCTTCAGTATATGCACACACACACTACTCTCATGCCTTCTTGATTTAGTCTTACTTATAGTAAGCTTCTCATCTGACAGAGAAATAAATTTTTCTCCTGACTAGAGGAGCTTTCAGTGAATTAAAGGCCAGAGGCCCTGATGCCCCTTTAAGAGGACCAGCTTGGAGAAGTGGGTGCGAAAGTGACTTTCTAATATGTTCTGTGACTATAACTTTAATCATGATTACCTTAGTTGCATCAGACCATGTGCTAAGCACAGTGCCCAATCCTTTTTTTCCCATACTTCTTTATCTTATTTTCAAAACACTCTCCAAAAGTAAGTACTGTTGAAATCCACATTTTTAAGGTCAAGAAAAATAAAATAAATAATTCAGGCAGTGAATGTAGGACCTATATGATGCCAATACATGCTCAACTCCTACTGAGTAGACATTGGTACCTCCAATGCCCCAGGTCCCAGGATATCATATCATGATGCTATAGTAATATCACATACAATGCATTTATTTGGTACCTGGCCCTGTTCATAGTTCTCCACATGTTTCAAGTCATTCAATGCTCACAATAACCTATGAGATAAGAATTATTGCTTTTGTTATTTCCATTTTATTTATTTTTTTAATTTAAAAAGTTTCTTTTTAAAAATTTTATTTGATATTGGAGCATAGTTGATTAACAATGTTGTGATACACACACACACACACACACACACACACATGTATCTATTCTTGTTCAAATTCTTTTCCCCTTTAGTTTATGATATAATACTGAGCAGAGTTCCCTGTGCTATACAGTAGGTTGTTGCTAGTTATCCATTTTATATATATTAGTGTGTACATATCAATCCCAAATCCCCTAAATATCACTTTTCTCCAGATAACCATAAGTTAGTTCTCTAAGACTGAGTCTGTTTCTGTTTTATAAATAAGTTCATTTGTATTTTTTCTTTTTAAATTTCACACATAAGTGATATAGTGATATCATATGATATTTCTCTGTCTGACTTACTTCACTCAGTATGACAATCTATAGGCTCATCCATGTTACTACAAATGGCATTATTTCATTCTTTTTAATGGCTGAGTAATATTCCATTGTATATATGTACCACATTGCCTTCATCCATTCCTCTGTCCATGGATATTTAGGTTACTTCTGTGTTTTGGCTATTGTAAACCATGCTGCAATGAATATTGGGATGCATGGATCCTTTTGGATCCATGCACCCTAATATTTTTTTTTTTCTCCAAATGTATGTCTAGGAGTGAGATTGCAGGATCATGTGGTAACTCTATTTTTAGTTTTTTAAGGAACCTCCATACTGTTCTCTATACTGGTTATGTTAATTTACATTCACACCAGCAGTGTAGGAGGGCTCCCTTCTTTATACACTCTCTCCAGCATATATTATTTGTGGATTTTTTGAGGATCACCATTTTGTCTAGTGTGTGTGATACCTCATTGTAGTTTTGATTTGCATTTGTCTAATAAATAGTGATGCTGAGTATCTTTTCATTTGCCACTTGGCCATCTGTATATCTTCTTTGGAGAAATGTCTATTTAGGTCTTTTGCCTGTTTTTGATTGGATTGTTTGTTTTATTGATATTAAGCTGTATGAGCTGTTTATAAATTTAAAACTGGACAGCTGCATGGAAAAAATGAAATTAGAGCATCCTTTAACATCACACACAGAAATAAGCTCAAAATGTTTTAGTAATAGCACTTACTAAACATTTATTATGTACTTGGCCCTGTTCAAAGTTCTCTACATGTATCAACTCATTCAGTGCTCACAATAATCTGTGACATAAGTACTTTTATTATTGTTTTTTTTTTCTTTTGTTGTTGTTCTCATTTTATAAACAGGAAAAAAATGAAGGGCAGGAGTAGTTGAATAGCTTTCCCAAGCCCTCCTATCTAGTAACCAGTGATAGTTTTGAAC
Source organism: Cephalophus harveyi (assembly GCA_006410635.1). NCBI lineage: Eukaryota > Metazoa > Chordata > Mammalia > Artiodactyla > Bovidae > Cephalophus > Cephalophus harveyi. The sequence goes on along the minus strand of SJYT01029119.1, from coordinate 215,495 downwards.
TGTCTGGCTCCAGATTTCATGCTCTTAGGCAGTATGCAATATACTTTGAAAATACAAACTATGGTGTTTTCCTGTCTTTTGATCCCTAAGTCTCATGACCACTGATTTTGAAAGAAAACCTTTCATGATATGAGCCTCATCATGGGGTGCATATTATTAGCCAGCATCATGCCCTAGGTAAAAGAGTTAAGGGTCTTTTCAGAGGAAAGCCCTGGAGTCTGAACTGATGCCCTAGTGGTTTCAGGACACAGGGGACCCCTTCTAGAAAAGCCCAAGCTGGACCTCATTTCCTATGGGGGTATTTGAGTGGAAGGACCTATTTGTTTATATTAGTTATTTATTTGTTAGCTTGTCCATTTCTTATGTTCCTCTCTGGCACATCAGCTTCTTCAGAAAGAGACCTTTTCTGTCTTGTTTAACTTTGTATGCAAAGTTCTTAACCCAGTGACTGAATGGTAGTAAGCATTCAATAGATATTTGTACAAAAAAAAAAAAAAAAGAAATTAATTGGACTATAAAGAAAGCTGAGTGCAGAAGAACTGACGATTTTAAACTGTGGTGTTGGAGGAGACTCTTGAGAGTCCCTTGGACTGCAAGGAGATCCAACCAGTCAATCCTAAAGGAAATCAGTCCTAAATATTCATTGGAAGGACTGATGCTGAAGCTGAAAGTCCAATACTTTGGCCACCTGATGCGAAGAACTGACTCATTGGAAAAACCCTGATGCTGGGAAAGATTGAAGACAGGAGGAGAAGGCGATCACAGAGGATGAGATGGTTGGATGGCATCACTGACTCAATGGACATGGGTTGGAGTGAACTCTGGAAGTTGGTGATAGACAGGGAACGGGAACTAGAACTGACTGGAAATGGCATGCTGCTGTCCACTGGGTCACAAAGAGTCGGACACAACTGAGCAACTGAACTGAACTGAACCTTGGGCAAGGCGCAGAACCTCTCAGAGACTCAATCTCTTCGCATGGGAAATGAAGAATAAGCGTTTCTCCCTCCAGAAGTGATTAGGATGAGTTCATGAATGTGAAGTACTTAGCAAAAGTCTTGTTAATAATAACTAGTATTCTTCCTTGTTCTCTCATCCTTAAATGAACCTAGTGGCAACCATAACATTGCTTGCTTTTTTGCTCTCTTCGCTTGAGAACCCTTAGTTTTGTTGTTGTTGTTTTGTTTGGTTTTTAACAATAAATTCACTTCTCAGTGATAAATATCCTTCTTTGGGTATACACCTATACAAAGATAGGCAAGATGTTTACACTATTTTCAGTAAGTGAAAAAGCCTTATATTAATAGCACAGGATGCAGAATGTGATTTCATATATGTAAAAAAGGTGTATGTTTACATGGGAAAATTGTAGAACTATATATACAAAATGTTAAAAGTAGGACTATTAGTGGTAGGTTATGGTTATTTTCTCTCCTTTCATTTTTTTAAGTTTGTCTTATTTTTCATATATTCCAAGACAAACATGTTGTTATTTTGTATTAAAAAATACAATGCCTCAAATTGTGTGGCTTGACCAGTACAAAGCAGAGGGGAACCATTTCCTTCCATATGGTTGATTTCAGTTTTCAACCAAATTCAGAAAGTGAGGAAGATCTCACAGGAGTGAAAACAGAAGTCATTTCCTTTAGGCCTCCACCTGTCTTTTTCTTTTCTCTTTTTAAACTAACTTCTATCTGTGTGTAGTTGCTTTACACAGTGTCATATTAATTTGTACTGTATGGCAAAGTGAATCAGCTATTACTACCAATGCTCTTTCTGCCAGAACATAACATAGTCATAAATATTTGCCATTGCCAATGTGGGGGGGCAGGCACCAATATCTCTTGCTTAGTTCAGATATTCTCACCCTCTGTTGTAGATTTGCTCCTGGAAAGATTTGTAGGAGTCAAATTTCTGTGAATTGAAAGCTTAAGGGACTCTTCTGTGTAAATGAATTCTGTTGAGGATCTGTATGAGAGATAATTAGCTCCTCCTCTTCCATTCTAATTTCTCTGCGTTCACTTTGTATATTTTTTTAGCTCATGAAATAAAGTTCACTTTGTATATTTTTTTAGCTCATGAAATAAACTTATGAGTGTATTATTAAGCATTGTATATCAGCATTTTTAATGGCTGCTTTGTATTCCATTGAGTGGATATCTCAAAAGTTATTTAAACAGTGTCTAAAGGCTCCGTGTTTAGATTGTTCTGTTCTTTTTCACAGCATTTAGCATTATTGTGATTATAAATTTGAATACTTTTCATAGGTTGTCTCCAAATGACACACGTTTCTGAGGCTCTGGTAATATAGTGCAAATTATTTTGCATTATTGCTATACAAATTCCACTAGCAGCAGAAGAAAGTTTACATTTCTTGCTGACTAATTTTGAATATTATTATTATTCAAACATGCTGATTGGATAGCTGAAAGTGGTCCCTTATATTGGAAGAATTTCCATTTCTTTGCTTACTTGTGTGAATGAAAAATTTCCTCAAAGATTTATATAGCATTGCTATGCCTTTTGATTTTTGTAGTGGATCATAGTACAGACATAGGAAGAAAAACTGTTTGTACATATTCTATTTTATTAGCCAGATGACCTAGGGCAAATTAACTTCTCTGTACCTCATAAGATGGCATTGATGACAGTACCTGATGATAGTGTTTGAGCTGCTGCATAAATGCCACATTTGGAATTCCAAGTTACATCAGTGATCTGAGTTGGATTTCTGTCTTTGGCAACTTAAGGAATCTTGTCTGATTCAGGATAAACAAATTCTGTATCATTTCAGATGCTCAGACTGAGGATGGATGAGACTACTGTTTTAGTAGTATTGTTATCAGGGACTCATGCTTTAGAAAAACTAGGTGTAAAACTAGACCTCTAAGCTACTGAACTGAACTGAAGCTTATTAAAATTCTATGACAGCCTTTTTTGTTATTTCAGAGTCTTACCCAGTTAAATGCACGTTACTTAATGGTTTGCCCTTTTGAACTTTTGAAAAAAGGTCTGTCAGCCTGAAATTTGTAGTCACTTGAGCCAGGGCTTGTGTGGTAAGTATCCTCCTCCATTCCAGATATACTCTCTGCCCTTTCCCACCTTGCTCTGTGTTGGGAGAGCTGTCTGTTAGATTACGTCAGTGGGTTCTCTTTCCTTCTGGCCTGGGCCAAGAACTGACAGGAAAAGGGACACCTGAAGAAAGTGTGGTGCTGGTACTGGTTTTCTTGGATCCATTCCTGTGACATCACCAGTGCTGACTGCTTTCTTTAACCAAGGCTGTAGCACTTCAGGGGATCATTTCAAAAGAGCTCTCTGTCTCCATGTTCTGGTAACTGCTTCCTTTCCTTGCTGTTTTATCTTGATGATTTTGTTCAGTCACTCAGTTGTGTCCGGCTCTTGGCAACCCCATGGACTGCAGCATGCCAAGCTCCTCTATTCTCTACTATCTCCCCGAGTTTGCTCAAACTCTTGTCCACTGAGTCGATGATGCTATCTAACCATCTCATCCCCTGCTGCCCCCTTCTTTTGTCTTCAGTCTTTCCCAGCATCAGGGTCTTGTTTTATCTTAGGGATGATAGTCATGCAACACCTCATAGTTTCCCAGTGTCCTGGCTCCATGTATGACTCTCCTTAGGCTACCCGTTGGTGTTACCATCTGTTTCTTCCTAGGATCCAAAGTGATGCAGAGAAATGTGTTTTCACATTCTCTGGCTAGTTGTCTAAGCCTGTAGAGTTCAAAGGCTCAGTTGTTGGATTCTGGCCCAAGAAATCCTACCACCTATCAAGTTATATCCCAGAACCAATAGCCCTGGAAAAAGCCATTTAGAATTCAGGTCGAAGTTGTTGACAATCCAATTAAACATATCACAATAACATGAATTAACCAATCCAGCAAATAGTCATGAAAAAGAGTTAAAACTGGAAACTTGTTGAGTATTTCTTATGTTTTATATTTTTCATGTATGCTGATCTTGAATAAGTATCACTGTCAATGCTCATGTAGATCTTAATGAGTAGAGTTCTAGAAATCATTAGTATAATATATATTAATATCAATTAATATTAAATTCATTAATTTAAAATTACAGAGAGCACTAGTTTCTGGCTTAAGTCAAACATGTATATGTTTTTAAGCTAGTATATATTAATACTTTAGTTGAAAGTATGACCTTGGATGTAGAAGAATCCTGGATTAGATTTTTAAATCAACTACTAACTAGTTGTGTACTCTTAAGAAATGACATCATTTGCTAAACTTTATTTTCCTCACTTGTAAAATGAAGGTTGTAATAATATTTATTACACATTGTATATAAAGCACTTAGTAAAGAGTAAGTGCTCTATTAAATGTTATCTATTATTAGCATCATTTGACTCCTATAATACTTTTTCCATGAATAGGCATCATTTTGCCTTCCATAACTAAGGCTAATAATCTCAGTAGCCTGTAGGGGTCAACAGGTAGCACATAAGGGAAGTAAGTTACGTACAAGTGTCATTTTGCTGTCTTAATCTCTCCTTTGCAGTCCTGCTTTTAAGAGAGAAAGAGAGAGGATGAGAGAGAGAGAGATACTTCTCTACTGTGTGAAAAAAAAAAAAAAATTCTTCGTAAGCTCGATAACAAATGACAGGTGACTCAGCCTAGTTTCATGATGATTGCTAGGCTTTATCAAGAGAAAAATGATTGATTTTTGAAGAGAATTACAATGTTGAGGTTGTATATGAAACTTCTAGTTTTTGTTGTTTTTGTTAAGGTAATTTTTCATAGCAGTTTTAGTTCACAGAAAGATTAAGGGGAAGGTACAGTAATTTTTCATATATTTCCTTCCCCTGCACCTAGCTCTCCCAGTATTGACATCACCTACCAGATTGGTACATTCCTTACAACTGATGAACCTACATAGTTACATCATGTAGGTTCTAAAATGTTATGTAATTGAAATCATATGATATGTAGCCTTTTGAGATTGGTTGTCTCAGTAACTTGAAGTTAAGTTTCTTCCATGTCTTTTCATGGCTTGATAACCCATTTATATCTACTGCTCAATAATATTCCATTGTTTGGATGTACTGCTGTTTATTTACTGATTAGCCTGCTAAGGACATCTTTATTGTTTCCAAATTTGGAACTTTTGAATGAAGTTTCTGTAACATCAGGTGCAAGTTTTTGTGTGGATGTAAATTTTCAGAGCCTTTGGGTAAATACCAATGAGTGTAGTGATAGCAATGGCAACCCACTCCAATACTCTTGCCTGGAAAATCCCATGGATGGAGGAGCCTGGTAGGCTGCAGTCCATGACGTCGCTAGGAGTTGGACACGACTGAGTGACTTCACTTTCACTTTTCACTTTCCACTTTCATGCACTGGAGAAGGAAATGGCAACCCACTCCAGTGTTCTTGCCTGGAGAATCCCAGGGACGGGGGAGTCTGGTAGGCTGCCGTCTATGGGGTCGCACAGAGTTGGACATGACTGAAGCAACTTAGCAGCAGCAGTGATGCTGGATCCAACTGGAAGGGTATATTTACTTTTGTGAGAAACCACCAATTTGTCTTCCAAAGTGACTGTCATTTTGCATTTCCAACAGCAATGAATGAAAAAGTTCCTTTTGCTCCATATCCTCCCTAGCATTCGCTTTGGCTTTTGGACATCCTAATAGGCGTATAATGCGTCTCACTGTTTTAATTTGTATTTTCTAATGACATGTTATGCAGAGAATCTTCTTATATACCTATTTTCCATCTGTATGTCTTTATGAGATGTGTCTGTTAAGTTCTTTGGATCATTCTTTGAACAGTTTATTGAGATTTTTGAGTTCTTTGTACATCTTGGATAATAGTCCTTTACCAGATGTGTCTTTTGCAAATATGTGTTTCAAGTCTGTCTTGTCTTCTTCTGACATTGTCTTTTGCAGAGTTACTGCAAAAAATATTAAAAAATAAAATTATATTGTAAAATAAAATATTTTTTAATTTTTTTAGGTTCCTTTTTTATTTTAAAAATGTTTTAATGGATTGTGTCTGTTGTATCTGAAGCAATCATTGTCATGCTCAGGGTCATCTAGATTTTCTCCTATGTTATTGTCTAGTTTCTTTTTTTTTTTTTAAGTTTTATAGTTTTAAGCCTGTAATCATTTTTGAGTTCATTTTTGTAAATGATGTCAGATTTGTTTTTGATTTTTTTTTCTTTTGCATATGGTTATCTAGTTATTCCAGCACCATTTGATTAAAAAAAAAAATTTTGCTACATTTTATTGTCTTTACATTTTTGTTAAAGATCAGTTGACTATATTTATGAAGGTCTATTTCTGGGCTCTGTATTCTGTTTCACTGATTTGTCTCTTTATAGTAAGTCTTAAAGTAGTGTTAGCCTTCCAGTTTCATTCTTCTCCTTCAGTGTATTATTGGCAATTCTGGGCCTCTTGCCTCTCTATATAAACTTTAGAATTCATCTGTCAATATTCATCAAATAATTTCCTGGGATGTAGGTTGAAATTTCATTGAATCTTCAGATTAAATTGGAAAGAACTAATATCTTGGCAACATTGAGTCTTCCTATTCATTAACATGGAATCTCTATCTATTTAGTTGTTCTTTAGTTATCCAATATTTTGTAGCTTTTCTCATATAGATCTCACACATATTTTGTTACATTTATACCTAACCATTTCATTTCTTTGGATGTTAAGCCAAATGGCATTGTGATTCCAAATTTCACTTTTTCAGTGCTGATGTACTGGAAAATGATTGACTTTTGTATATTAAACAGGGCTTCTCTGGTGGCTCAGATGGTAAAGAATCTGCCTGCAATGAGGGAGACCTGGGTTCGATCCTGGGTTGGGAAGATTGCCTGGAGAAGGGAATGGCAACCCATTCCAGTATTCTTTTTTTTTTTTTTTTTTTTTTTTTTTTACTTTATTTTACTTTACATTCCAGTATTCTTGCCTGGAGAATTCCCACGGACAGAGGAACCTGGCGAGCTACAGTCCATGGGTTGCAAAGAGTCAAATATAACTGAGTGACTAAGCACAGCACATATTAAATATGTGTCCTGAAATCTTGCTGTAATTTCTTATTAGTTCCAGAAGTTTTTGGTGTTGTTGATTCAGATTTTCTGCATAGACAATATCATCATCTGCAAAGACAGTTTTATTTCTTCCTTCTCAATCTGTATGCCTTTTATTTCTTTTCCTTATTTCAATAGCTAAAACACTGATTGTGAGGTTTAAAAGGCATGGCAAGGGGACATTTTTACCATGTACCTAATCTTAGTGGAGGGCAAGAAAACAACCTCTCAATTTAAAAATATTACTCAATATATTTAAAGAGAATATTAGGAAAATAAAACACTTCTGCAACTAGAGCATAGAGGGCCATTGTGAGTTCTGACCTAGGAGGTTAAAATCACTTGTTTTTTAAAAAAAAGTTTGTTTATTTATTTTAAAGGAGACAAAGATGAATGCTTTTAATGATAAAAGCTACAATTCACAAAGAATATAGGTATCATAAACCATTAGACACCTAGCAGCAAAGAAACAAAGATGCATAAAGCAAATATCAGAAGAAATGTAAGGGAAAAGAAAAATACATATAATCATAGTAAGACATATTAACATTTCTCTGAGACTATTTCAGCAATTGCAGAAAAAAATCACACACACACAAAAAATCTACTTTTTGAAATTGAGTAATGTTTATCTTTGTGCCAGTTACTATAAATGTCCCATGGGCATCTAATAACAACATATGAGATACAAAATTTTAAGTATATTTGTGTAGGATACAAGATTGTTGTTCAGTCACCAAGTTGTGTCTGACTGTTTGCGACCCCATGGACTATAGCATGCCCGGCTTCCCTGTCCCCCACCATCTCCTGGAATTTGCCCAAGTTCATGTCCATTACACCTGTGATGCTATCCAACCATCTCATCCTCTGTCTCCCTCTTCTCCTTTGTCTTCAATCTTTCCCAGCATCAGGGTCTTTGTATTAATCTTATATCCAAGACTCTGATGCTAGGATATAAGATTAATATAAATTAATTAAATATAAATATATTTAAATTATTAATGACACTAGTTTTAATTAGAATGATCTACAGGAAGCAGAGAAGTCAGTGGTTACTTCAGCTTACATGTAATTCTCCTCTGTGTTAGAATGTAGAGTAAGTCAGCCAACTAGACAGTTCTCTGCTTTCCCTGCCCACTTCCAACCACAAATACTCTGTCCCTTGTCCCAACAACGACAGGTGAAGATGAGGCGAGAAGTCCAGCAGTGAATAGATCCTCAGTGTAACACTCATGTCCTCTTGGCAGAGAAGCTAAAAAGGGGACATAAAAAAAATGACCCTGCACCTTAAATAGTTACTAATTTCTTAGCGATCACAGTTAAAGCACACTGATAAATGAGGGGGGGAAAAAAAGATGGATCTTGGTCTGACCTCCTTTCTGTGTTGTTTTTCCATTTGCCTGTGGGCTTTATTAAATGTGTAAGAAACAAGCAGGTCTTCAGAGGCTTGTAGCTGGAAAGCCAGAGAGCAGTGTCTAAAATAGGCATACTGCATCTTCATAGTCGTTTCTAGCTAAGGAAATGCTGGGGCAGGAGGGGAGGCGGGTAGAAATAGGATACCCTTGAAGCTCTTCAACATTCCAAAGACAGGAAAAATAGGATAGCAGCCTGTGGTGGGGATTAGTCGGGGGATGAATACAATCTGATTCTGAGTATTTTTGCTCATTTTAAATAGATATATTTTTATTATTTTTTTTTTTTGGCTTATACTTGCTTTACAATGCCATGTTAGTTTCTGCTGTAAGCAAAGTGAATCATCTATATATATACATATACCCCCTCTTTTTAAAATTTAATTTAATTTTTAATTGGAGGGTAATTACTTTACAATATTGTGATAGTTTCTGCCATAGAGCAATATTTATGAGTCATAGGTATACATATGTCCCCTCCCTCTTAAACTTCCTTCCCACCTTCCTCCCCATCCCACACCTCTAGATTGTCACAGAGCACAGGCTTTGGGTTCCCTGCATCATACACCAAATTTCTTCTGGCTGTCTACTTTATGTATGGTAATGTAAGTGTTTCAGTAATACTTTCTCAAGCTATCCCACTCTCTCCCTCCTCCACTGTGACCATAAGTCTGTTCTTTATGTCTGTATCTCTTTTGCTGCCCTGCAAAAAAGTTAATCAGTATCATCTTTCTAGATTCCATTTATATGTGTTAGAACTAATTCAAATGCATCTCAGAATTTTTATAGCTGAGTGATATTCCATTGTCTATATGCACCACAATTTCTTTATCCATTCCTCTGTTGATAGATATCTAGATAGCTTCCATGTCCTAACTCTTGTAAACAGTGCTGCAGTGAACAGTGGGGCACATGTTTCTTTTTCAATTATGGTTTCCTTACAGTATATTCTCAGTTACTACACAGAGCACTGAGTTGAGTTCCCTGGGCTGAAAGGTAGGTTCTCACTAGTTATCTGTTTTATGTATAGTAGTGTATGTATGCAGAGAAGGCAATGGCAATCCACTCCAATACTCTTGCCTGGCAGATCCCATGGACGGAGGAGCCTGGTAGGCTGCAATCCATGGGGTCGCTAAGAGTCGGACATGACTGAGCAACTTCTCTTTCACTTTTCACTTTTATGCACTGGAGAAGGAAATGGCAACCTACTCCAGTGTTCTTGCCTGGAGAATCCCAGGGATGGGGGAGCCTGGTGGGCTGCCATCTCTGGGGTTGCACAGAGTTGGATGCGACTGAAGTGACTTAGCAGCAGTGTATGTATGTCAATCCCAATCTCCCAATTCATTCCACCACTCCTTCCCCACCTTGGTATCCATACATTTGTTTTCTGTCTGTATCTCTCCTTCTGCTTGTAAATAAGACCATCTATACTAATTTTTTCAGGTTTCACATGTGATTCTGAGTTCTTCTGGAGGGATTTAATTTTCTACAATGCCCTTCACAGATTTCACAGATCTTAAATTAATTTTTCTATATACACCTTATGTTCTTCATTCTCACTTTCCCCTAGATTATCAATTTATTTTTTTAACCAAGTTGTTACTAAGTGAGAACTGTATCCTAGACCCTGTGCCCGGCACTTGGGATACTATGAAAACTAATAAACTGTGTAGGAGATGAGAGAGATTTTAAACAAATGCATATAACATCACTTGAACAGTTCTGGTGGGGATGGGAGTACATTTGGACATGAAGATAGTGGACTGTCCTTATTCTTCTCCTACTTCATTTGATACAAATAGAAGTTTTCACTGTTTTGTAGCTTCAGAATGCATCAGTCTGTCAAGCTCTGCTTTATGTTTGCATATGTCTTCTTTAGCTCTAAAGTCAAATCTCTTGGGTTTCAGGCAAAGCTCCTTCGCATTGTCTAGCTGTGCAACTTTGAGTCCGTTACTTATTTTTTCTATGCCTCCATTTACTTATAACATGGTATTCTAATAATAACTGACTTATGAGAGAATGGAAGTAATCAAAGCAGAGCATAAAATGAGCTTGGTAAGTATCAGGTTCATAGTTAATGTTTATTTTACTAGCTGCTAATAATGGTATACTGTAATTAATTTGTCATCTTATTAATTGTCTAATAAATTAAGTATATAGATCCGAGTGAACACAAGTAAAAAAGAGCTTTGATTGCATGGAAGATTGAGATAATAAGCATACCAAAAAAGCAAAAATACATAGATAATAATGGGGGTTATCATTTGAATATAGTTCTATTTATTTTTGGCTGTACTAGGTCTTCATTGCTGCAAGGGCTTTCTGTAACTTCAGAGAGTGGGGGTGCTCTCTAGTTGCATTGTGCAGGCTTATGATTGAAGTGGCTTCTCTTGTCATGGAACATGGGCTTTAGGTGTGCGGGCTTCAGTAGTATGGCATTTGGACTCAGTGGTTCGCCTCCTGGGATCTAGAATAGACTCAATAGTTGTGGCACGTGGGCTCAGTTGCCCCTCAGCATATGCTCAGCTCCTCAGCAGTTGCTGATGAGCAACTGATGTGGGATCCTCCTAGATCAGGAATGGAACCCGTGTCTCCTTCACTGGCAGGTGGATTCTTTACCAGTGAACCACCAGGGAGAAGCCCTCGTTTGAAGTTTTAGAATGAGCTGTGATGTTAGATTTCCTGTGAATTCAAATATTACCGACAATGAATCAAATTTCAGGTTTCTGTGAAAAAAAAAAAAAAATCAGTGTAAATGCTTCTCCTCTACACTCAGTTTAGCCAGTATTGACAGATAGCTCTAAACTGCTAAGTATATTAGACAAGCTGGTATCATTTGTGAGTGATAGAAGTGGAATTTGGATTAGGTTCCTGTAGGTTTGTATAGGGGAGAACTGACATGGAGGATAAGAGGAACTGATAAACAACTCGCCCACCCCAACTGTTCTCTCTTCTTTCTCTGCTGATCTCTGAACTTTAGCTTTTTTAAATCTCTTCTACTGTAGGTGAATGTTCATCCAGCACAATAAATGGCTTTGTGTTCTCATCTGTTTAGGGAGAATTTCCTTATTCCCAGCTTGATTTTGAAAAATTTGGGCAGAGTCTGATTGGCTTTGCTTAGGCCACATGCCCACACATTGGACCAATAACTGTGATGAGGGAAGGAGGAACCCACTGTGATCCTATCAATCTCAACCAGCACCCTCCCCTGCAACTTACATGTATCTTTTCATAGTATCTGATGCTTGATTTATATCAAAGATATTTGGACTACAATGAATGTTGAAAATTTTACTCTATACTTATGTTTTGGTGGTATGACATTGGACTTCACCATTTCTCAAACATATATCCTAGTTCAGTTTCCCACAATATCTTATTAGTTCCTTAACTCTATCCAGGAAATTCTACCAACTTCAAAAGGAATCATAAATATTATTAATATTTTAAAAATGTGTGTTTTATTGCTAAGAGTAAGACCCTGAGGAAGGAAAGGAAAATGCAGTGCCATTTATCTTTATAATTCCATATCTGAGATAGGCACAGAAATGTTCTGTGTATGGGACAGGTATAAAACATAGTTTACTGGGTGGAGTGTAGTGAGATATCAGTGGGTCTATATTCCCTTCCTCTCTCCCTTCCCTTTCCTCTGATGGAGGCTAAGGCTTTATGACCCAGTTTGCATGCAGAGTTTGTATTCACCAGAACAGGTGTTTTACTCTAGTTTTATACCATGCAGTTATTATAGAAGGGTACTAAAGATTCTTAGACACAGAAAACTCAGAAATATTTTTTTCTTGATGAGCCTTTTCACATTTGTATATCATTTTTACTCCTCTCAAATCTCCCTACACCTTGAACATTCTCCCTCTTAATTGGAAAATAGCAGATCTCCAATTTACTCAAACATTTTCTACAGGTATAATATTCATAAAAATTCATACAGGTTAGATGCATATTATTCAAATATTTAGGGTATGACTACCTGATGTACAGTATAGTCTGATGAAAATTAAATTGTTTGAGTTTATACATTCCAACATTATAAGAAACATTTGGCTGATGAGGAGCTATCTATCTTTAAACCGATTATGATTTTGTTTTATAACCACCCTTTACCATCATCTTTTAACTCGAGGATGAGGCTTTTAAATTTCAATTAAAAATCAAGACTCCTCTGTCTCCAGTGAAATGCTCAATTCAGATAAAATTCATTAAATAGCTACTGTAAGTGGTACTCTGCACCAATAGAATTAGATTGAATGCAGAATAACTCTGTTACCCTAATATCATTATTATTGTGAGACCAGTGGAAGATTCAGACTATTGAGGCAAATGTCTTCATAGAAAATGCAGTTGAACTGCATTTTTAATCAATATAATTTTAGATTTTTGTCAATTTATGACTAAGCTGAAAAATATCGAAAGGAAGTGACATATGGGGTTTACATAAGGTATTTTTTTTAATTATTGGAATATAGTTGATAGACAATTCACAATTTTCCAATGTTATACTCCATGAGTAAGTAGAATATAACTGTAGTTATTATAAAATATTCACTGTATCCCTGTGTTATACAATATATCCTTATAGTTTATTTTATGCCTATTAGTTTGTACCTACTAATTCCCTACCTCTATATTGCTACTTCCCTGTTCCCACTCCCCACTAGTAACCACTAGTTCATTCTCTGTGACCCTGCTTCTTTTTTGCTAAAGTCATACTGAATGGATAAAGATAATGTTATACAGTCACACAATCATACAACACACACACACAGACAATAGAATACTAATCAGACATAAAAAAAGAATGAAATTTTGCCATTTGCAGCAACATGGGTGGACATGAAGGTTATTATGTTAAGTAAAATAAATCAGACAGAGAAAACAAATACTGTATGATATTACTTATCTGTGGAATCTAAAAAATTACCTGTTTTTGAATCCCTAACTTTCTTTTCCTAGTCTCCTCCCGTGGCCTATATCATATATAAGTGGAAGAATACTACTTAATATGATGGATGGAGATTTAAAAATAAATCTTTTCTCTCTTTTTAGAGCTGTGAAATACTGTGATTTGTTGGTTAAAAGCAGATGGATTTAAAATATATATTTTTTTGAGTTTGGAATTCAGTGAGGAGATACATTCTCCTTTTGTTTTGCTAAACAGTACATTTAAGATGTGAATCACATGTTGTGGAAATGTTCCTAAATGTGGGTGGAAAAATTCCCAGACCCAGTTACACAAACATTGAACAAAATAGTTGCTCATTAAAACAACAACAATAATAATAATAAAAGTAGAATGACTCGTTCTGCCAGGATAATTAACTGTTGATTATATTTCAGTGTTAAAGTTATTTCTTGGAATGAATTTAGATTTCTTTTTCTCTTTGTGTGCATTTTTAACTGTTAACCCAAAGCATTTATGTATAGTAGCTGAGGAAAAATGGTGTTTAAAATAAAATTACAGTTACAGGGCATCAGTTGGGCAAAAACAACTTGATTGCAGACTTCTCTAGGGCAAGGAGAATGAACAATGCATCTTTATAACCTTTTTCAGAACTGTTAGTATATGTCTTTCTCATGAAGGATATTCAGAAAAGAATGGTAAATGAGTGAATACATACATGCATGTATTAAATAAAAATTAACAGAGAAATTGAAGATGGTTTAAATATTGAATTGCTTAAAAATAAGAATGTGGAAAAAATCTAAATGCCCATCAACAGATGAATGGATAAAGAAAACATGATATAGGGGCTTCCCTGGTGGCTCAGTGGTAAAGAATACACCTGTCAATGCAGGAGACATGGGTTCCAGCCGTGGTCTGGGAAGATCCCACATGCTGTGAAACAATTAAGCCCGTGTACCGCAACTATTGACCTGTGCTCTAGATCTCAGAAACGGAAACCACTGAGCCCATGTGCTGTGGCTACTGAAACCTGTGCACCGCAGAGCCTGTGTTCCACAGCAAGTGAAGCCACCGCACTAAGAAGCCCACACAGCACAACTAGAAAGTAGCCCCTTATCACTGCAACCAGAGAAAACCCACACATAGCAAGGAAGACTCAGTACAGCCATAAATAAATAAATAACCTTTCAAGGAAGGGGCTTCAGTCAGTTGGGTCAGATATTGTTGATAGCGAAGTTAGATGAGTACAGAGACATGATCGTTGGATTTAGCAACATGGAGGTTGTTAGAAGCTTAAAAAGATGTAGTTTACATGCACAATGGAATATTACTCAGCCATAAGAGAGAAGGTGTGTGCATACTCAGTTGTTTAGTTGGTCTGACTCTTTGTGACCCCGTGGACTGTAGCCTTCCAGGCTCCTCAATCCATGGGATTTCCAGGCAAGAATATTAGAGTGGGTTGCCATTTCCTTCTGCAGGGGATCTTCCTGATCCAGAGATTGAACCCTTGTCTCCTGCTTGGCAGGTGGATTCTTTACCACTAAGCCACGTGAAAAACCATTCCCCTTATAGAAGTCATCTAAAATAGCCCAACACATAGAATTAGAGAGTAGAATGGTGTTTCCAGGGGCTGGAGGAACAAAAAAAATGGAATTTTTTGTTCAGTGGGTATTAAGGTTCAGTTAAGTTAGATGAACAAGTTCTAGAGATCTGCCCTACAACTTTGTGCATACAGTTAACAATATTGCGCATGTGAAAATTTGTTAAGAGGACAGATCTCATGATGTGTTTTTGCCAAAATTAAATAAAACTGAGAGGAGCAATATAGAAACTTCTGTGGATCTGAGCTCATAGTTGATTTCAGAGAACAGCTTAATGGATGCCAAAAATTAAAGAAACCAGAGCTCTGTAGGTTATGAACACCCAGAAAATGAAGCCGTTTGAAGTTCTCATTCACAGTTAGCTCTACATTCCTCATGTAAATGCTCATGTGGATCCATTCCCCGACTGGTGTTCACAGGACACTTTCCTCAAGATAGTGACAAGAGAGCAATGTGGAAAGGGTTCCCTGCTTTCTAAGTTTAAAGACAGCAACCTAAATGCAGATAAACCCAAAAGTACAGATTTCTTTATTACAGACTTCTAAAAGATTCTAATACACTAACATGAAATATGAATCTCAGAGAGGGGCTAGAGATAATCTCTTTCCATATTGCTTGAACGTAGAATTTTTTTGTCCGTGATGTCTATTGGTTTGTGATGCATTACTTTGCCAACAAAGGTCCATCTAGTCAAAGCTATGGTTTTTCCAGTGGTCATGTATAGATGTGAGAGTTGGACTATAAAGAAAGCTGAGCACCAAAGAATTGATGCTTTTGAACTGTGGTGTTGGAGAAGACTCTTGAGAGTCCCTTGGACTGCAAGGAGATCCAACCAGTCCATCCTAAAGGAAATTGGTCCTGAATATTCATTGGAAGGACTGATGCTGAAGCTGAAACTCCAATACTTTGGTCACCTGATCCAAAGAACTAACTCATTGGACAAGACCCTGATGCTGGGAAAGATTGAAGGTGGGAGGAGAAGGAGACAACAGAGGATGAGCTGGTTGGATGGCATCACTGACTCAATGGACATGAGTTTGAGCAAATTCCAGGAGTTGGTGATGGACAGGGAAGCCTGGCGTGCTGCAGTCCACGGGGTTGTAAAGAGTCAGAAATGACTGAGCGACTGAACTGAGCTGTGATACATCCACTGATATCTCCTAAAATTAGATTTAAGCAAAATATAAACAACTAGTCTAGAATTTGGTTGCGAAATACTGGTCTAGAGAATTAGTGCTAAATTTAGCCATTTGGCAAATTCATCCATGTTTGCAAATGTCAACAGGGTTAATTTATCTATTTGATATGTGAAATAACCAATCTAGAGAAAGAAGTTACAGTCGGCAGAATCATGGTGATGATGATTAAAGACAAACTTAATTGAATAATTGCCATATGCTTCAGTTCAGTTCAGTCACTCAGTTGTGTCTTCAAGGTTGGATCTCCTTGCAGTCCAAGGAACTCTCAAGAGTCTTCTCTAACATCACATTTCAAAAGGATCAATTCTTTCTTTTTTTCAATTGAAGTATAATTGTTTTACAATGTTGTTTAGTTTCTGCTGTATAACAGAGTGAATCAGCTATGTGTATACACTGTCTCTTATACACATCTTTTCATTCTTCTCCTTCAGTGTATTATTGGCAATTCTGGGCCTCTTGCCTCTCTATATAAACTTTAGAATTCATCTGTCAATATTCATCAAATAATTTCCTGGGATGTAGGTTGAAATTTCATTGAATCTTCAGATTAAATTGGAAAGAACTAATATCTTGGCAACATTGAGTCTTCCTATTCATTAACATGGAATCTCTATCTATTTAGTTGTTCTTTAGTTATCCAATATTTTGTAGCTTTTCTCATATAGATCTCACACATATTTTGTTACATTTATACCTAACCATTTCATTTCTTTGGATGTTAAGCCAAATGGCATTGTGATTCCAAATTTCACTTTTTCAGTGCTGATGTACTGGAAAATGATTGACTTTTGTATATTAAACAGGGCTTCTCTGGTGGCTCAGATGGTAAAGAATCTGCCTGCAATGAGGGAGACCTGGGTTCGATCCTGGGTTGGGAAGATTGCCTGGAGAAGGGAATGGCAACCCATTCCAGTATTCTTTTTTTTTTTTTTTATTTTATTTTTACTTTATTTTACTTTACATTCCAGTATTCTTGCCTGGAGAATTCCCACGGACAGAGGAACCTGGCGAGCTACAGTCCATGGGTTGCAAAGAGTCAAATATAACTGAGTGACTAAGCACAGCACATATTAAATATGTGTCCTGAAATCTTGCTGTAATTTCTTATTAGTTCCAGAAGTTTTTGGTGTTGTTGATTCAGATTTTCTGCATAGACAATATCATCATCTGCAAAGACAGTTTTATTTCTTCCTTCTCAATCTGTATGCCTTTTATTTCTTTTCCTTATTTCAATAGCTAAAACACTGATTGTGAGGTTTAAAAGGCATGGCAAGGGGACATTTTTACCATGTACCTAATCTTAGTGGAGGGCAAGAAAACAACCTCTCAATTTAAAAATATTACTCAATATATTTAAAGAGAATATTAGGAANCCCGCCCCCCCATATCACCCTTCTTGGTTGTCAATAAACTCATATTTTCATAATAATCTCAAAAATAACTTCTTTAGCTGGATTGTTCAGCCAGTATGCAATCAGTGATGACACACTGCATTTGGTTTATAATATCTCTTTTAAAATTTTGATCTTGAACACTCTCCAATCCTCTTCTCTTCCTTATTCTGGCTTCCCTTCTGGACACCTCCCTCGACCCCCTGCCTGCCTTACTGACTTCTTGAAGAATTCAAGCCTGTTATCCTTTAGAGATGTCCCACTTTCTGGATTTGTCTGATATTTCCTTTTATTTCTTTATCTTGTTTTTGCTTTTCCTGTAAATGTAAATTGTATCTAATTCAGATAAAAATTTTTTTGAGCAGGATTGCTTTAGGCAACACTATTTATTTCATGATGCATCATATTAGGAGGCATTTAACACATACTTTTCCATAATTAACAGTGATTATATGATTGGTCAGTGGGTTCAGGTAGTGAAGGCTAGATTCCTCCATTATAAACTCTCATTCTCCACTTTGTGTCTGAAAACATTATGGTTGATATTTTACATCTTGTGAGTATGCAATGTTCCAATAACTTTTTATTTATTTCTTTAAACATTCATCTGTGCTTTTTCCTGATTTATTTTATTGACATTTATTTTCTAATTCTTTAGTTTTTTAATTATTCTTTCTACATTTGTTAATTATATTTCTTCTGTAAGGAAGCGCTATTTCTCAAAACACTAGAGCTGTTTGGTTACCCTGAATTCTTGTAGCCATTATAAGGCAAGATAAACAATTGTTTCCATTTATGTATAATTGTTTAGAGAATGATTGATAGCATATGAGGATTTTTTATGGGTTTGTTTTGGCTTCTCTTTTAAGTATAATTATAGAATTAAGAATTTTAATATATTAATGTGTTCTGATAAGTTACAGTTTTCTTAATATACAAATTGTCTTCATTGAATTGTCTCCTTTCAAGTATCAGCTTTATCCTTTTAATACAGTCCAATCAGTCTCTGAAAATTTTCTTGCTTTCAAACAAAAGATGTTCCCAGTACATTTAGGACCTTCCCTTCTTTAGATTTGGAAACAACTGTTTCTCAAAGGAACTCAAATTCTACTAATAGGAATGTTAGATTATAATTAAAAAGTACTAAATGAATTTTATCTTTTTGTAAAATTTTTTGACTTTGTACATTCAGTTTAAAAATTGCATTCTGAAGGGACCCAAAATGATTACTCTGTGTTATTAGGGTAATTTTGTTATTGACTATTTTTATTATTTTATTAATATATAAAATTTTGTCATAGCTCAAGAGCAAATTCTGTATGAAATGGGACTCTCAGGCAATTCTCATTTCCTTCTCTGTTGCCATCATGCCAACTCTCCCACCTCCTACAGGTAGCATATTTTATTAGTTTTTGATTTATCTTTTCATTGATTCTTTTCCCAGCACAAGTCTATATACATACATATTATTTCTTCTATTTTTCTAGACAAAATGCAACCTAATAAATAATCTTCTTTATAGGTATAATTCATATATACTTTTTCAGGTTTACCTTTAGTACAGATTCCTAGAAATGGTTTTGCTGGTCAAAGGGTAAATGCATATGTAATTTTGTTAGATAGCACCAGATTTCCTTTCTTTGGGAAGATTTATACTCCTACCAGCTATGTCTGAGCATGATCCTTGTATCAATTTGTGTTGCATAAAATACTACTCAGTTTAATTTAAGACAACCACCATTTAATTTAATTAGTTCACAATCATGCAGGTGAATAATTTAGGTGAGGCACAACTAAATAGATCTTCTGCTTTCTTGAATGGGCTCTGTCATATTTCTGAGGTCAACTGCAGGTCAGCTTTTGAGACTGGCTGGCTCTTGTTTGGATTGAAGGGAGGTGACCAAGTCAAGTAACTCTCATCATCTAGAAAGTTAACCCAGGCATATTCACATGGTGGCGGGGCAGAGGACAAAGAGAACAAGTGAAAGCATGCCGTCTGCTTGAGGCTTAGGCTGGGCCTGGCCTGATGTTCATCTCCTATATTCAGTTTGTCAAACTCAGTGGCACAAGGGCAGCCCAGATTAGGGGAAAGAACACAGGGAGAAGAATCACTGTGGATGGTTTTACAGTCTACCACATGCCAATACACTGTGTTGTTATGATTATGGATTCCTGCCACTCTTTTTGTAAGAACAGGCATTTTAGTGGATTTTAATTTGCATTTCTATTGTTACTAATGAAGTGGAACATCTTTTTCTATGTACAGTCTTTTCGTATTCGTCCCTTTTTTAAAATCAAGTTGTTATTCTTTCCTGATTTTTAGGAGAATTTTTTATATATTGGAAATTAGTTATTTATCTATACTATAAACTTCCTGTGTTGTTATGTATTTTTCACCTTTATTAGTGATATTCTATTTTCTGTGCTAAAGTTTAAGTATTTATATAGCTTATCATTACTTCCTTTATGGCTTCTGGATTTTTGATTCATAGTTATACAGATTTTCTCTATCCTCAGATTTTAGCGTGGTTTATCATGTTTCTTTTTAGGTCTATTAATTTTAGAACCAGCTTATATCCCAAAGTTAACAGCTGTGCTAGAGTTTCTTATAACTTCATAAAGTAGTGAGGTATTTCAAGCTCATTCTCTGAAGGCAACTTCTTGTTGGAGAAAGTACAGTGTAATTTTTTTCTGCAGGTTGCTGAGAGGAAGAGAGGCAAATAATAGAGTAACCTTGATCCAAAACACAGATTTCCTTCCGAAAGCCTCCTTTCAGTGTTTGTTGATTGAGACTAAGAACATCAGTTCCCCTAGAAACAATGGTAAAAATGATGATGTGGTTTTTCTTGCATCTCAACAACTTTATTTTACCTGCATCATAGAATGAACCACACTGTGCTTTGAGCTCTATTACCTGTTCTGATTCCCATCTCTAGACCTGAAGAAGCAGGGGGAAGATATACCATTAACAGTGCCTTGTGAGAGCTGAAGTGTGGACTTTAGGCCACCCAAAGGAGTTGAGGTCGTAAAGAAGTATGGCCACTGCTATAATGCAGTGCTGGAGCAAGAGAGAGCATGGGAGAGGTAGTGGCTCAGTCCCTTCCTCTGATATTGTCACACCCAAGTGGAATTGAGAGGGCACAAATCCCAAGTGATTGGGTCCACAAAGGTCAAGGCCTATGACCTAGAGAAAGGAAGAAGGCTGGATACAAACAGAATTCCCATACAGTTAGAGACTGCAGCAGTCAGGGTGAGAATTTCAGTATACCAGGATCTATATACCATTGTAAATAGTAGGATATTTCATGGTTTGAATTGGCTCCCTAATCTTTACTTCTAGGGTAGGAAGTTCTCCAGGCCATCTGTGTATTCCTATTGCTTAATTCAGTTTTGAAAACATGAAGAGTTTAAAACATGGGAAGGATTGAGGGCAGGAGGAGTAGGGGGTGACAGAGGATGAGATGGTTGGATGGCATCATCGACTCAATGGGCATGAGTTTGAGCAAACTCTAGGCGATAGTGAAGGACAGGTTAGCCTGGCATGCTGCATCTGTGGGGTCATAAATAATGGACATGACTGAGTGACTGAACGACAACAGAGAACATGGAGGAAGCACACAACACATGTAAGAGTGAGCAGTAACTGACCGAACGTCAGTTTTCCTTTCCAGTGCTTCTCCTTTCCACTTTTTTTGAAAGGTTTTGGAGTTAAAAGGCTCTGTGTTCAACTGCTGGCTCCTACTTATTAGTTTTGTGAACTTGGGTACATTTTTTTTTTTCTGTCTTTAAAATTTTTATTGAACTCACACTGCTGATTTACAATGTTGTATTAGTTTCAGGTGTGCAGGGATGTGATTCAGTTATACATATGCATACATTCACCCTGCTTCAGATTCTTTTCCCATATAGGTTATTACAGGATATTAAGTGGAGTTCCCTGTGCTACAGAGTAATTCCTTATTAGTTATCTATTTTATTGTAGTTCAGTTCAGTTCAGTTGCTCAATCGTGTCTGACTCTTTGTGACCCCATGAACTGCAGCACGCCAGGCCTCCCTGTCCTTCACTGACGCCTGGAGTCCACCCAAACCCATGTCCATCAAGTTGATGATGCCATCCAACCATCTCATCCTCTGTCATCCCCTTTTTCTCCTGCCCTCAATCTTTCCCAGCATCAGGGTCTTTTCCAATGAGTCAGCTTTTCGCATCAGGTGGCCAAAATATTGGAGTTTCAGCTTCAACATCAGTCCTTTCAGTGACCACCCAGGACTGATCTCCTTTAGGATGGACTGGTTGGGTCTCCTTGCAGTCCAAGGGACTCTCAAAGAGTCTTCTCCAGCACCACAGTTCAAAAGCGTCAATTCTTTGGTGCTCAGCTTTCTTTACAGTCCAACTTTCATATTCATACATGACCACTGGAAAAACCATAGCCTTGACTAGACGGACCTTTGTTGGCAAAGTAATGTCTCTGCTTTTTAATATGCTGTCTAGGTTGGTCATAACTTTCCTTTCAAGGAGTAAGAGTCCTTTAATTTCATGGCTGCAATCACCATCTGCAGTGATTTTGGAGCCCAGAAAAATAAAGTCAGCCACAGTTTCCACTGTTTCCCCTTCTATTTGCCATGAAGTGATGAGACCCGATGCCATGATCTTCGTTTTCTGAATGTTGAGCTTTATTATAGTAGTATATATTTATTAACCCTAATCTCCTAATTAATCACTTGCCCTCATGTTTCCCCTCTTTAACCATAAGTTTGATTTTTATGAGAGCTGTGGGCTTGTTTCTGTTTTGTAAATAAGTTCATTTGTATAATTTTTGCTGGATTCCACATATAAATGATATCATATTATATGTCTTTTTCTTACCTCAGTTAGTATGATAATTATAGTCCATCCATGTTGCTGCAAATAATATTTTGTTCTTTTTATGGCTGAGTAATATTCCATTGTATACATGTACCACATCTTCAGCCATTCCTCAATCAATGGACATTTAGGTTGCTTACATGTCTTGGCGATTGTAAATGGTACTGCAGTTCTTAAACTCTCTAAGTCACATCGCTTTGTCTGTAGAACAGAGATACTAAAAGAATTGAATGTCCTCTAAGCATTCTTGTGAGAATTAAATGAAGTAATTCATGTGAAGTTCCTGTTACCTAAGTGTGAAAATGAAATCTGCAAAATGCATTAGTGACCTAAATATCAGAGCTAAAGCCATAATATTTTGGCCACTTGATGCAAAGAGCTGACTCACTGGAAAAGACCCTGATGCTGGGAAAGATTGAAGGCAGGAGGAGAAGGGGATAACAGAGGATGAGATGGTTGGATGGCATCACTGACTCGATAGATGTGAATCTGAGTAAGCTCCGAGAGTTAGTGATGGACAGGGAAGCCTGGCATGCTACAGTTCATGGGGTCACAAAGCATCAGACACGACTGAGAGACTGAACTGAAGTGAACTGAAAACNGGAGGAGAAGGGGATAACAGAGGATGAGATGGTTGGATGGCATCACTGACTCGATAGATGTGAATCTGAGTAAGCTCCGAGAGTTAGTGATGGACAGGGAAGCCTGGCATGCTGCAGTTCATGGGGTCACAAAGCATCAGACACGACTGAGAGACTGAACTGAAGTGAACTGAAAACCACAATAAGAAAGTTAAAAGGAGAAAAGATAGGGATAAATTGTGGTGAACTTTCACTTGGCAACAAATTCTTACATATATCATGAAAAGCATGAGGAACAAAAGAATTTTGGGGGTACTTGGATCATAACATCATAAATGTGAGATGGTTACATAAAATATGAAACATATTTAAAATAGTGATATTAATCTTTATCAATTTTTAAAAATAATTGCAACAAAGGACATTATCAAGAAACTAAAAAGACAACCATCCTACAGAATGGGAGAAAGTATTTGCAAATCATATAAGTTTCTAGGATTCTAACTATGTAAATAACACTTAAAATTCAACAACAAAAGAGAGACAATTAAAATAGATAAGGACTTCAGGAGATATTTTCTCAAAGAAAATGTACAAATAGTGAACACATGAAAAGATATTTAGGATTGTTAATCATTCAGTTCAGTTCAATCACTCAGTCGTGTCCAACTCTTTGTGACCCCATGAATCACAGCATGCCAGGCCTCCCTGTCCATCACCAAATCCCGGAGTTCACCCAAACTCATGTCCATTGAGTCGGTGATACCATCCAGCCATCTCATCCTCTGTCGTCCCCTTATCCTCCTGCCCCTTCACCTCCACTAGCTTTGTTCATAGTGATGCTTTCTAAGGCCCACTTGACTTCACGTTCCAGGATGTCTCTCTCTAGGTGAGTGATCACACCATTGTGATTATCTTGGTCATGAAGATCTTTTTGTACAGTTCTTCTGAGGCACCTCTTTACACTCACTGTGCTTAGTCCCTCAGTTGTGTCCAACTCTTTGTGATCCCATAGACTGCAGCCCACCAAGTTCCTCTGTCCTTGGCAATTCTCCAGGCAAATATACTGGAGTGGGTTGCCATGCCCTCCTCCACGGGATCTTCCCAACCCAGGGATTGAACCCAGGCCTCCTGCATCGCAGGTGGATTCTTTACCATTTGAGCTACCAGGGAAGCCCAAGTGTTCTACACTCACTAGAACAGCTATAATACACACACACACCAGGAAATAATAAGTGTTGGTAAAGCATATAGAGAAATTGGAACATTCATACATTGTTAATGGAGTTGTAAAATGGTTCATCCATTATGGAAAACAGTTTGGTAGTTGTTCAACAAGTTAAGCATAGCATTGCCAGATAACTCAGGAATCCCATTCCTCGATTTTCTACTCTAAAAGAATTGAAAAAAAGGTGTTCAAACAAGCACATATTCACACATGTTCACAGTAACAACATTCACAACAGTCAAAAAAGTCAGACATAAAAGGTCACATATTGTTCATTCCATTGTAACGAAATATCTAGAATAGGTAAATCCAAAGAGAGAGAACACAGATTGGTGGTTGCCAGGGGTTGGGAGGAGTGGAGATTGGGATCGATGGCTCAGTGAGCCCAGAATTCCTTTTAGGGTGATGAAAATGTTTTAGAACTAGATAGGGGTGGTAGTTGTACAACATTGTGAATGTACTAAATGCCACTGATTGTTCACTTTAAAATGGTCAATTTTATCCTATGTGAATTTCACCTCAATTAGAAAATAAAGAATAGAAGACAGGAGGAAGGAAGTGAGTGGTAATATTGGGGGAAAATATTGACTATGACTTAATAATAAGTATATAAGGGTTCATGTACTATTCTGTAGTTTGTATATGTCAGAAGTTTTGCATAGAAGTTAAATGAAAGTCAGAATAACAAGAATTAATACTGCACCTGATACAGCTTTTCATATTTTAATCGACCCATTGCAGAACAAATTGCAATCTCAGAGCTTTCCTTCTGTTTTATATTTTTGCCTCAAGTATGCAGCTTTGGTAGATTTTGTAAAATGGATTAAACACACCCACCCTTCAAACATTTTATCTCATCTTAATTCATCTAATACCAAATAATTGTCCCACTCTCCAAAGTTATATTATGTCATTTTCTTCTCACACTTCCTGAGGTAAGGCTCTGCATCTGGGTTTCCAAGCAATCCTGAAAAACATGAAAATATTTGCAACATTTGTGTTTTTGTATTATTAATATATACCTTTTGAGTGAAGCAGGGCTTGATAGCTTCCATCAGATTCTCAAAAGGGTCTGTTAGTACCATGTAGAAGCATAAATACATCAGCAGAGAAAGAAGAATTAAACATAGATGGAGAATTAATGTACACATGTAAATAACAGAAAACCCATTAAACTGAATTAATTTATCAGGGAACATCTTGGTGGATATAACTAACAAACAGGGGTGGTTCAGCCTCAGGGATGGATTCACCTAGGGACTCAAACATTGTCATTGGGACTGGCTCTTTATCCCAGTCTCTCAGCTCTGTGTCCATTTGCTTTGCTCTCTTCTCAAGCTTGGGCTTCCCTCATAGTTCAGGCTGTAGAGAATCTGCCTGCAATGAAGGAGACCTGCGTTTGATTCCTGGGTTGGGAAGATCCCTTGGAGAAGGAAATGGCATCCCACTCCAGTATTCTTGCCTGGAGAATCCCATGGACAGAGGAGCCTGGAAGACTACAGTTCATGGGGTCAGACATGACTTAGCAAACTACACCACCACCACCACTTCTCAAGCTTTCTCTTGTGTGGATATTAANGATCCCTTGGAGAAGGAAATGGCATCCCACTCCAGTATTCTTGCCTGGAGAATCCCATGGACAGAGGAGCCTGGAAGACTACAGTTCATGGGGTCAGACATGACTTAGCAAACTACACCACCACCACCACTTCTCAAGCTTTCTCTTGTGTGGATATTAAAGGAATCACATATTCCCTCTTGACTTAGGCAGTAGGAAAATGTTCACCCACAACACAAGGATAAGAGTGAAAAAAAAAAAGTGAATCCTTGAAAGAAAGCTGGTATATTAGCATCTTATTAACCAAAATAAAAGGAAATGGATGCTGGGAGAGTAAAC
This sequence comes from Cephalophus harveyi, assembly GCA_006410635.1. NCBI lineage: Eukaryota > Metazoa > Chordata > Mammalia > Artiodactyla > Bovidae > Cephalophus > Cephalophus harveyi. Next base: position 189,337 of record SJYT01029119.1, on the reverse strand, counting down.
ATAATACATGTTGGCTGGAAGTACCAATGGTGAGTCTTCATATGGACATGAGAGCAGACCCAGTCTTTCTATGCTGTTTGGTATCTAGAATTTTCTCTGATTGGGAATACTTGCAATTAGAAGCAGAAATGCCCTCTGAGTGGACAGCAAAGTGAAAATTGGAGTTCAAGCAAAAGCCAGCAGTGGTAGCATTGCTGAAGGAAGCAAGAAAAAGGCAGATTGTTCTGGCTAACAATCTTGACCCAGCCAGCAAAGGGAGAAGTGAGTCAGTCAGTTCAGTCACTCAGTCATGTCCGACTCTTTGTGACCCCCATGAATTGCAGCACGCCAGCCGTTCCTGTCCATCACCAAATCCCGGAGTTCACCCAAACTCATGTCAGTTGAGTCGGTGATGCCATCCAGCCATCTCATCCTCTGTCGTCCCCTTATCCTCCTGCCCCCAATCCCTCCCAGCATCAGAGTCTTTTCCAATGAGTCAACTCTTCGCATGAGGTGGCCAAGGTATTGGAATTTCAGGTTTAGCATCAGTCCTTCCCAAGAACACCCAGGGCTGATCTCCTTTAGGATGGACTGGTTGGATCTCCTTGCAGTCCAAGGGACTCTCAAGAGTCTTCTCCAACACCACAGTTCAAAAGCATCAGTTCTTCAGCACTCAGCTTTCTTCACAGTCCAACTTTCACATCCATACATGATGGCTGGAAAAACCATAGCCTTGACTAGACGGACCTTTGTTGGCAAAGTAATGTCTCTGCTTTTGAATATGCTATCTAGGTTGGTCATAACTTTTCTTCCAGGGAGTAAGTGTCTTTTAATTTCATGGCTCCAGTCACCATCTGCAGTGATTTTGGAGCCCAAAGAAATAAAGTCAGCCACTGTTTCCCCATCTATTTCCCATGAAATGATGGGACCAGATACCATGATCTTTAATTCTGAATGTTAAGCTTTAAGCCAACTTTTTCACTCTCCTGTTTCACATTCATCAAGAGGCTTTTTAGTTCCTCTTCACTTTGTGCCATAAGGGTGGTGTCATCTGCATATTTGAGATAATTGATATTTGTCCTGGCATCTTGATTCCAGCTTGCGTTTCTTCCAGTCCAGCATTTCTCATGATGTACTCTGCATATAAGTTAAATAAACAAGGTGACAATATACAGCCTTGGTGTACTCCTTTTCCTGTTTGGAAACAGTCTGTTGTTCCATGTCCAGTTCTAACTGTTGCTTCCTGACCTGCATACAGCTTTCTCAAGAGGCAGGTTAGGTGGTCTGGTATTCCCATCACTTTCAGAATTTTCCACAGTTGATTGTGATCCACACAGTCAAAGGCTTTGGCATAGTCAATAAAGCAGAAATAGTTGTTTTTCTGAAACTCTCTTGCTTTTTCCATTATCCAGTGGATGTTGGCAATTTGATCTCCGGTTCCTCTGCCTTTTCTAAAATCAGCTTGAACATCTGGAATTTCATGGTTCATGTATTGCTGAAGTCTGGCTTGGAGAATTTTGAGCATTACTTTACTAGCGTGTGAGATGAGTGCAATTGTGCGGTAGTTGGAGCATTCTTTGGCATTGCCTTTCTTTGGGATTGGAATGGAAACTGACCTTTTCCAGTCCTGTGGCCACTGTTGAGTTCTCCAAATTTGCTGGCATATTGAGTGCAGCACTTTCACAGCATCAACTGCCAGGATTTGAAATAGCTCAACTGGAATTCCATCACCTCCACTAGCTGTGTTCATAGTGATGCTTCTTAAGGCCCACTTGACTTCACATTCCAGGATGTCTGGCTCTAAGTGAGTGATCACACCATCGTGATTAACTTGGTCATAAAATCTTTTTTGTACAGGTCTTCTGTGTATTCTTGCCACCTCTTCTTAACATCTTCTGCTTCTGTTAGGTCCAGACCATTTCTGTCCTTTACTGAGTCCATCTTTGCATGAAATGTTCCCTTGGTATCTCTAATTTTCTGAAGAGATCTCTAGTCTTTCCCATTCTGTTCTTTTCCTCTATTTCTTTCCATTGATCGCTGAGGAAGGCTTTCTTATCTCTCCTTGCTATTTCTTGTAACTCTGCATTCAGATGCTTATATCTTTCCTTTTATCCTTTGCTTTTTGCTTCTCTTCTTTTGTAAGGCCTTCCCAGACGGACATCTTGCTTTTTTGCATTTTTTCCATGGGGGGTGGTCTTGATCCCTGTCTCCTGTACAGGGTCTCAAACTTCTGTCCATAGTTCATCAAGCACTCTATCAGATCTAGTCCCTTAAATCTATTTCTTACTTCCACTGTATAATCATAAGGGATTTGATTTAGGTCATACATGAATGGTCTAGTGGTTCCCTACTTTCTTCAATTTCAGTCTGAATTTGGCAATAAGGAGTTCATGATCTGAGCCACAGTCAGCTCCTGGTCTTGTTTTTGCTGACTCTATAGAGCTTCTCCGTCTTTGGCAGCAAAGAATATAACCAGTCTGATTTCAGTGTTGACCATCTGGTGATGTCCATGTGTAGAGTCTTCTCTTGTGTTGTTGGAAGAGGGTGTTTGCTATGACCAGGGTGTTCTCTTGGCAAAACTCTATTAGCCTTTGCCCTGCTTCATTCCACATTCCAAGGCCAAATTTGCCTGTTACCCCAGATGTTTCTTGACTTCCTATCTTTGCATTCCAGTCCCCTATAATGAAAAGGACATCTTTTTTGGGTGTTAGTTTTAAAAGGTCTTGTAGGTTTTCATAGAACCGTTCAACTTCAGCTTCTTCAGTGTTACTAGTTGGGGCATAGACTTGGATTACTGTGATATTCAATGGTTTGCCTTGGAAACAGAGATCATTCTGTCATTTTTGAGACTGCCTTCAAGTACTGCGTTTCAGACTCTTTTGTTGACGATGATGGCTACTCCATTTCCTCTAAGGTATTTTTACCCACAGTAGTAGATATGATGGAAATCACCCATTCTGATGTAAATTCACCCATTCCATTCCATTTCAGTTCGCTGATTCCTAGAATGTCGACGTTCACTCTTGCCATCTGCTGTTTGACTACTTCCAATTTGCCTTGATTCATGGACCTAACATTCCAGGTTCCTATGCAATATTACTCTTTACAGCATCAGACCTTGCTTCTATCACCAGTCACATCTGCAACTGGGTATTGTTTTTGATTTAGCTCCATCCCTTCATTCTTTCTGGAGTTATTTCTCCACTGATCTCCAGTAGCATATTGGGCACCTGCAGACCTGGGGAGTTCCTCTTTCAGTATCCTATCATTTTGCCTTTTCATACTGTTCATGGGGTTCTCAAGGCAAGAATACTGAAGTGGTTTGCCATTCCCTTCTCCAGTGGACCACATTCTGTCGTACCTCTCAACCGTGACCTACCCGTCTTGGGTGGCCCCACACGGCATGGCTTAGTTTCATTGAGTTAGACAAGGCTGTGGTCCGTGTGATTAGACTGACTAGTTTTCTGTGATTATGGTTTGTGTGTCTGCCCTCTGATGCTTCTCGCAACACCTACCATCTTACTTGGGTTTCTCTTACCTTGAGAGGAACTACTCCACATTCAAGGTCAGGAGGGGCAGCTGTGAGGAGATACCTCTCGTCCACGTAAGGAGCAGCGGCTGTGCTTTGCTGGAGTAGCCATGAAGAGATACCCCACGTCCAAGGTAAGAGAAACCCAAGGGAGAAGTACTGACAGCAAATCAGAAGGAGTCCACGCTTAGCAACAACTCACAAAAGAAATGAAGAAGGAGATCTGAATTTAGAAACAGGTGAGAGGGAGTCTCATGAAATAGTCCTTCAGTGGACATAATTGTAATAATAAAAATAAGTACCATTAAACATTTCCTATATGCCAGGCACTTCACTTGTGTATGTTATCTGCACTGCAGACTCCTGTGAGGTAGATATTATTATTCCCATTTAATCTGTGAAGAGATTAAGTCTCTCATCATGTTTGCCTCAGGCCATGCTGTCTTATTACTAAGCACACTCTCATTGTTGCTTGCTTGGCAGAATGGCTCCTTGAGACCAAAAAATGCACTGTACTGACAACTGTTTGCTTAAGGCTCTGAGTCCTGCCTTTATAAAACATGAGGGAGTATTACAAATGCTAGAACTGAAAATCTGCTGTGTAAGTGCTGTGCTAAGAGCTTCATGAACATTACCTCATTTTATCTTTGCAAGAACTCTATCCTCATATGACCAATAAGGAAACGAAGTGTGATTTCCTAAAGTCACACTGGGAATCAGGAAATCTGATCCAAAAGCTGGTTGTCATTCTTTCGATCAAAAGATCATTAGAAACAGAAGTTTTGGATAGTCCTCATATCAGTGAAATTTCAAGGCCTGAATTCATCTTTGCCATCAAGGACATCTTTGTATAGTGATCTCTCTCCATCAAGCATGCATATGTTATCAGGGATCGAAGTCGTAGAAAGAAATACTATAAATTATTTTTTAACTTGGAGAAAAATGATCAGAGTTGTTCTGGTTTTTATTTTGCCCTGAAGTTTTCACTGGTTTTTCTTTATTAGGTCTGTCCCCTGATGCCAGAAGTTTGATGTTTTTCTCCATGTTTTTTTTCTTCCTGTATATGCTTTGATATGATTTGATATTGATATGTCCTTTGATTCCATTAGCTAATTTCTTCCTGGCTTATTGATTGGTGCTGTGTGTAAAATCCCACAGATATGTATCAGAAAACAACTGCTAGATTCTCACATGCCAGTAAGGAGAAAGTCCATCTCCAGTCCCCAGGGGTGCCCCAAATTTTCCCATACCCTAGGCACTTTGTTTTTGATACTGTTGTCCTTTAGCAAGATAAAGAGGCAGAGACCATTGCATATAAGTACTGTGTGATAGAATTAACAATAATAAGTATTAATATTATTAAGCTAGTGTTATTAATACTAAGTATTAATATTATTATACATACTGTAATTCAGTTCAGTTCAGTCACTCAGTCATGTCCAACTCTTTGCGACCCCATGAATCGCAGCACGCCAGGCCTCCCTGTCCATCACCATCTCCCGGAGTTCACTCAGACTCACGTCCATAGAGTCAGTGATGCCATCAAACCATCTTATCCTCTGTCGTCCCCTTCTCCTCCTGCCCCCAATCCTTCACAGCATCAGAGTCTTTCCAGTGAGTCAACTCTTCGCATGAGGTGGCCGAAGTACTGGAGTTTCAGCTTTAGCATCATTCCTTCCAAAGAAATCCCAGGGCTGATCTCCTTCAGAATGGATTGGCTGGATCTCCTTGCGGTCCAAGGGACTCTCAAAAGTCTTCTCCAACACCACAGTTCAAAAGCATCAATTCTTCGGCGCTCAGCCTTCTTCACAGTCCAACTCTCACATCCATACACGAGCACAGGAAAAACCATAGCCTTGACTTGACGGACCTTAGTCGGCAAAGTAATGTCTCTGCTTTTGAATATGCTATCTAGGTTGGTCATAACTTTTCTTTCAAGGAGCAAGCATCTTTTAATTTCATGGCTACAGTCACCATCTGCAGTGATTTTGGAGCCCCCCAAAATAAAGCCTGACACTGTTTCCACTGTTTCCCCATCTATTTCCCATGGAGTGATGGGACCCGATGCCATGATCTTCGTTTTCTGAATATTGAGCTTTAAGCCAACTTTTTCACTTTCCTTTTTTACTTTCTCAAAAGGCAGGTTAGGTGGTCTGGTATTCCCATCTCTTTCAGAATTTTCCACAGTTTATTGTGATCCACACAGTCAACAGCTTTGGCATAGTCAATAAAGCAGAAATAGATATTTTTCTGGAAATCTCTTGTTTTTCCACGATCCAGCAGAGGTTGGCAATTTGATCTCTGGTTCCTCTGCCTTTTCTAAAGCCAGCTTGAACATCAGGGAGTTCACGGTTCACGTATTGCTGAAGCCTGGCTTGGAGGATTTTGAGCATTACTTTACTAGCATGTGAGATGAGTGCAATTGTGCGGTAATTGGAGCATTCTTT
>SJYT01029119.1:35683-182707 GCA_006410635.1 Cephalophus harveyi | reverse complement strand
AAAACCCTCAGATAACTTGCATTCTAGCAGAGAAAAATGGATAACAGACAATAAACATGTTGAACAGAATAAAAAGAGGGGATATATGTACATTCATAGGTGATTAACTTTGCCATACAGTGGGAACTAACACAACATTGTAAAGCAACTATAGTCTAATAAAATTAATTTAAAACAGTGTATTGCTTAGTGATAAGGCTATTAAAAAGGATGACTAAGGAAATATTTTAATAAGGAAAATTTGGTGTATAAGATGGCTGCAATATTGATAGTATGGTTGGTGCAAACATCACTGAAAAGGTGAGATACTACCAAAGAGTGGTGATGAGGGAGTTGTAAGTGTAAAGACAGGGGAAGAACATCCCGTGCAGAGGGACAGTTGTGCAGAGATCCTGAGGCATAAGCATGCCCAGCATGTTCTTGCATGAGAAAAGAGGCCTCTTTTCCGGAAACCAAATGAGAAGAGGGGGCAGATCAAAAGGAAATAAAAGACATAACAGGTTGCTAGAGCATGTGGGTCTAGCATGTACAGATTTGGTTCTTTTATTTTGATTTAAATAGGATTTTAAAAAGAAGAGGGACTTAATCTATCTTTTATTTTAAAGGAATTACTTTGAGATTAGACTATAGGATTGTGAAGGTGTTAGCAGGAAAATCTATTGGTAGATTATTACCAGAACCCAAGAGATGGCTCAGACTAGGTGACAACAATGAAGATAATAAAAGATGTCAAGTTCTGGGTAGATCCTCGTGTTCCCTGATGGATCTGATGTGAAATGTGATGGACGGGGAAAATTATTGGTGGAGTAATTTGGGGAGGAAGATCTTGATCTCTAAATGCATTCTTTTACTTATTCATCCATTCATTTTTCATTTATTAAGTGCTTATAGCCAGGCATTCTCTCACTAATTTTCAGAAGTCTTATAAGTGAGAAAACCCGGGCTCAGAGCATTTAAGCCTTTGGCTAGACTTAGTTCTGCTAATCAGTAGCATTGCAAGTCCAGTCGGAATCTTTGTGATTTTACCTTCCAAGCATATCCCACGTGACTTGACTGTACTGACAGAAATGAGAATGATACTGCTTTACTTGTGTGTTGCTAAATATAATACGTTTGTGTAAGTCGGACATTTCTTGTCTGCTCTGACCTATTTTATCTTTCTGTGAGACACAGGACGTCTCCCCCTTCCCAATACTTTTTAAGTCCCTTGTAATCTCCCATTCATAACTTAAAGCAAAAAATGGTTAGATGTTTTGCTTTTATAACGAAGATATACTTGAAGCTTCCAAATATTGAGTGCTTAGCATTTAACAAGTGCTGTGTCTCGATATTTTGGCAACAGTGTAAATTTCATGACATGTTATAGCACCAGTCATTTCTTCATCAGACATGTAAAACAGCAGTGAGAAAGCCACATAAATAGATTTTCCACAAATATTTTTGGCAAAAAAGCAAACAAAAACCCCCAAAACATAAAGTTTCAATAGCGGCAACTGTATCCTTTGGCTATAAACTGTAGGGTTGAAAGGGAATAATTTTTCTTCTGAGAGTAGCTTTTAACAGCTCTGTGGGATGCTCCTCTGGCCCTCAGGCCCTCTTACTCCTTCCTGACGTCCTAAAAGGAATGAATCTCCCCATGATGGTTTTTCCTGTGCTGCTCTGAGTTATGGTTTGGGGCCACATTAATGCTTGTGTTATTCTTGATCGGCTCTGTTGCAGGTAAAAAGGACTTTTAGCCATGTTGGAGGGAAACACATCTCCTTATTCTTTTCTAGCCATTTCTTTTATTTTAACCTTTAGGAATCTATTTAGTAATTTGCAGGGGGCGGGGGTTTACCTCCAGTTGTGATTTTGAGGCTATTCTGTTTGCTTTTTTTTTTTGGAAATGTTTCCAGAAAGTTCCCCTTTCAACAGAGTACATAGTTTGTGAACTTTATTTTCTATACAGTGAAGAAAGCAGCACCTCCTTCATCCATCCATGATGCTGCCTTTGTTCCCCTTGGCACAATTTTGAATTTAATAAAAAGGATACAGCTAATAGCTATAAGAATAGAAAGATGCACTCACAGCATGATCCTACTCTCACCTCCAGTGACATCTGAAGAGAAAACATGAGGAGGTGTGGTGGAATAAGAGGTGAGGGAGTGTGGAGAATTAATCACTAATACTAGGCAAGTAGAACCCATGAACACACAGGGCTCCTCAGAAAATAATAGCAGCATTCATCATGTGTTGGCACAGCCAAGAGTTGTAAAGAAAATGTAGAGATTATTGAAAGAATGACAGGGTTGGCTGAAACACAACCACATGCTGTTCTCATTCTGAAAGCCGAGTACAAAGGTAGAGACTGAGTCCCAACACACAGATTTCTTCCATCAACAGAGGAGCAGTTATGCCATGGCAACGATGATGATGTTTTCATTTTCCCAATGTGTCTCACATGATGTTTGGTCCTTGTCTTTGCAGACCGCTCTGAGAGAATACCCTAGAATTTTTCAGTTGCTCTAGGTGACTTGATTTGGTGGTGTGAGAAAATTTCATTATTTTATATCATACCAATTCTGAATTTGTGTTAAAGGAATAGATGTAAGTTTTAAATTTACTTTTTCACAATGGTCTAAAAAGTGAATTGATTGCTGAGAAGCTATCTCATTCACCTAAGAATTTGACTTTAAACTCTTAAGTTTTTTGTTTTTATGCTAAAAAGTTAACACTATATTTTCAACCTCTGCTTTCTAATTATTAAAGTAGGTGAATTCGTGTTTCATGGCTACTGTAACAAGTTACTACAAATTTAGTGGCTTAAAACACCAGGATTCTCTTATCTTACAGTTCTGTAAATCCAGATTCTGATGTGCATCCCGTGGGCTGAAATCAAAGTGTTTATGGGGATGCATTCTTTTCTGGAGGCTCTGGGGATCCCCTTTTCTTGCCTTTTTCATCTCCTAGAGGCTTCTGCTGCTGCTGCTGCTAAGTCGCTTCAGTCGTGTCCGACTCTGTGCGACCCCACAGATGGCAACCCACTGGGCTCCGCCATCCCTGGGATTCTCCAGGCAAGAACACTGGAGTGGGTTGCCATTTCCTTCTCCAATGCATGAAAGTGAAAAGTGAAAGTGAAGTCGCTCAGTCGTGTCTGACTCAGCGACCCCATGGACTGCAGCCTACCAGGCTCCTCCATCCATGGGATTTTCCAGGCAAGAGTAATGGAGTGGGGTGCCATTGCCTTCTCCACCTAGAGGCTTCCACATCCCTTAACTCATGACCTCCTCTGTCTCAAAGTCAGCAATGCCCAGTGAAATTTGTCTGATGTCTCACCACTCTTTTGCTGTCTTCCTAATTTAAGGACATTGGTAGGCTGTTATCGATAATCCAGAATAATCCCCTTATTTCAAGGTCAAATTAACAACTCTAATTCCATCCTCAACCTTAACTCCCCCTTGCCATAACAGATTCATAAGTTCTGGGATACAGACTGGAATGTCTTTGGAAGCCATTATTTTACCTATCACAGTAGGTCCTTCTGGAGGACCTTCATTAGATAACAATTATAACATTAGATAACATTATCTATTACTTAATGATAACATTAGATAACAAAGTCCAGTACTTTTTTGTATTTCAGTGCCTTGTTGTCTGCTTATAATGTATACATTGCTAATTGCTTACAGCATTCCTTTTAACTGAGACCCAGTATAGTCTCAAAATTCTTCTTAACGGGAAATGCCAAGCATTCCTCTAGCAGTTGATCAGAGTCATCACATGAGATAAACCATTTTGTCATTTCTATCCCAAATTGTTTTACTTTCTCTTAATGAGATCTAATTTCTTAAAACATTCATAAAGCATGTTTCCTGACACTAATTTAGACTGACATTTTCCTCCCTTATCCTAGTCAGTACAGTTTGAATCAGAGTTGTGGAATCACATTTGTTCATGTTTGCTGTATTTGTATCCCTGTACTGGATAACAAAGTCTAAAAAAAAAACCTGACAGTACCAAACACTGGTGAAAATTTAGAGCTATAGGAACTTGAATATGTTGCTGGTTGGAATGCAAAATAGTACAGCCACTTTGAAAATTGTTTGCAAGTTTCTTAAAAAGTAAATGTTCTTATCAGATGACGCAGAAACGACATGCCTAGATCTTTACCTATTAGAGCTGTAAATTTTTTTCATCCATATACAAGGTGTGTATGTTTACAGGAGGTTTATTCTTCATTGCCCTAAACTGGAGGCAACCACACTATGCTTCAATAGGTGAGTGGATATGTATCCATACAATGGAATTCTATCTAGCTATAAAAAGGAATGAACTACTGATCCATATACAAACATAGATGAAACTTAAGTGCATTTTGCTAAGGGAAAGAACCAAAAAGTTACGTATCAAATGAGTGCCTTCATAAGGTATTCTAGAAGAGGAAAGCTGTAAGAACAGAAAATAGATCTGTGGTTGGCAAGGGTTGGGAGAGGAGAGAGTGGCGGATCACAAAAGGTAAATAAGAATGGTTAGGGTGATTGATCTGTTCTATCTGGTATGATGAATACATGACTAGGAAGTTGTCAAAACCCACTGAAATTTACATCCCAGAGAGCAGACTTTAGTGTTCAAATTAAATTAAAAATCAACCAGGAGGTTGCAGAAAATCCAAGGATGAAATGTTGACTGTGACAGAAGGATAATCTGTAGTGCATATGTATGACATGACTTCACAGAGAGGAATGAGGAAATAGAAGTTAACGTAGGTAACTTTTAGAAAATAGATTATCAACTAGAAACTGTAGGACCAAAAACAAAATGTATTGAACACAAACACTGTAGTTAGCAAAGTTGTTTATCATGGGGATATAGGTTAAGCAATTCTGAAAATTTCTTCCTTGTATACTGAAGTCAGAAATAATTAAGTGAATATGGATGGTGGTGAGAGACTTCTTATTGTTGGAGAACAAAGTTATAGATGTGCAAGGGGGGAGGCAAGAATGAGTATTATGGTACTGGATCACAGTAGGAGATATTAGTATTAACATAGGTTTAATTTATCATAATACAGATGGAGAGAACCAGAAATAAGTATAGGTACATATATATGCATGAGTTAGTGTACGTATATAAATTTTTTAGTCCTGTTCACCAAGAATTTAGCCTAAAGGTAGTGACATTCCAGGTAACAATGAGAATATTCAGTGCCTAGATCTTTGTTTCTGGACACCATTCTCTAATAGGTACCTGAGTCTCTTGGAGAAATTGTTAACTTTAGGGCTAAAGAAAAGAAAATACAAGATGAGCCTGGTGCTTCTCATAGTGTTTAAATGTAAGAACATGTTCAAAAGCCGAAAAGATGGGGGCTTCTGGAAGATACACGAGGACAGGTCTGAAAAAGGCCCCAGTGGCCAAAGCTGGAACAGCTTAGTAACACAATTAATAATGTAGGATCCAATCACAAGATTAAATAAATAATTGGGTAAATAAAGGAGAAGAAATGTTTTCATGTAGAAGACTTCCAAATAATTTATGCAGACCCCTTCTTCTCCAGCTGGTAAGACTTAATCTCCTTTCTGCCATTGAGCGATGGGCTGCACTTGGTGACTTGGTTCCAATGAGTAAAGAGTGGAATGAGGAAGCAACAATGGAAAAGCTTGGCAATACTGTCTTGGCCACATGATCCAAGTTGATATCATTGATGATAAGTTATGTTGACAGCATGTCCCCCATGTATGATGACATGGGAAAGGTGCTTTGCATCTGGGATACCTTCCAAACATCCCTAGCCCCAGACCAACCATGAGAGAAACAACCAACTCACACTGAGGGACATTGTACAAAATATTTGACCAGTACTCTTCAAAAATATCAAGGTCATCGCAAGCAAAACAGAAACTGTCATAAACCAGAGAAATGTAAAGAGACATAATGACTAGATTGACTAGTCATTTTGACTAGTTTGACTTTCTGACCTAGATCCTGAAACTACAAAATAAAGAACAGTAGTGTAAAAATGCATGAGATCCAAAGAAAGGTTTGAGTTTATTTAATAATAATTAGAAAGTGTTTTTCTTTTTTACCTTCATTTTAAAATTTTGATAGAGGTACCATAATTATATAATATATTAACAATAAAAGCAGTCAAGTAAGAAATATATATGAATTCTTTGCACTGTATTTGCAACTTTTCTCTAAGTTTAAAATAACTCAAAACAAACCAACAAAATTTGACTTGGTGCCATATTATAAATGGGATGATTTGAGAGAAGAGCATTGAAACATGTATATTATCATATGTGAAATAGATCATCAGTCCCGGTTCGATGCATGAGACAGGGTGCTCAGGGCTGGTGCCCTGCAATGACCCTGAGGGATGGGATGGGGAGGGAAGTGGGATGCTTCTCGTAATGTTTAAATGTAAGAACATGTTCAAAAGCCAAAAAGATGGGGGCTTCTTGAAGATACACGAGGACAGGTCTGAAAAAGGCCCCAATGGCCCCAGTGGTGCGTTCAGGATAGGAACACATGTACACCCATGGCTGATTCATGTCAATGTATGGCAAAAACCACTACAATACTGTAAAGTAATAAGCCTCCAATTAAAATAATTTAAAAAAGAAAATATTTTGACCATGTAATATCACTCTACTTATTCCATTCATGTTCAACACTGTTTTTATTATTGTAGCCTTGTAGTAAGTCATTAAATAAATAATGTAAGTTCTCCATCTGCCTATTTTTAAAAAAAATTTTTTTAGTGTTTTAGCATATCTATATCTTTTGCTTTTCCATATACATTTTAGAAGCAACCTGTCCATTTCTTGTTCAAAGGTCTGTTACAATTTAGATATTTATTGTATGTAGATCAATTTAGAAAGAGTGAAAGTGAAAGTCACTTAGTCCGCAGTATTCTACAAGCCAGAATGCTGGAGTGGGTAGCCTTTCCCTTCTCCAGGGGATCTTCCCAACCCAAGGATTACACCCAGGTCTCCCACATTGCAGGCAGATTCTTTACCCTCTGAGCCACCAGGGAAGCCCAGGAATACTGGAGTGGGTAGCCCATCCCTTCTCCAGTGGATCTTCCTGACCCAAGAATTCAACTAGGGTCTCCTGCATTGCAGGCACATTCTTTACCAACTGAGCTATCAAGGGAAGCCTTTAGAAAGAATAGGTATCTTAATAATACTGAGTCTTTTGATTCAGAAATATTGTATTTGTTATCATTTACTTAGGTCTTATTTAATTCTTTTCAGAAATTTTAAGTAATTTTTGCAAGTTGTATACATTTGTTCCTAGATATTATATGTTTTAGGTGCTATGCATATGTGCATGCTAAGTTGCTTCAGTTGTGTCAAACTCTGCAACCCTGTGGACTGTAGCCTTCCAGGTTTCTATCTCCATGGGATTCTCCAGGCAAGAATACTGGAGTGGGTTGCCATGCCCTCTTCTAGGAGATCTTCCCGACCCCAAGAGAGAACCCGCGTCTCTATGTCTCCTGCATTGGCAGTGGGTTCTTTACCACTAGTGCCGCGTGGGAAGCCCTTTAGTTGCTATGGTAAATGGGGGTAAATGGTAAACGGTTATTTTTTATGTTTCTAATTATTTTTTGCTAATATATAGAAAAACGCTTGTTATTTTTTATATTGACTATGCATCATCTATTTTTACTAAAGTCATTCATTGGTTTTATTTTTTCCTTAAAGATTCCATTCAGTCTTCCTACATATTCAATCATATTACCTATAAACATTCTTATTTCTTTCTAACCTGTGAACTTACTGCACTGGGCAAGACCACTTGTAAAATGTGCATAGAAATCATTAGAATAGTCATTCTGGCCTTGTTCCTGCCTTAGAGAAAAAATTTTCAGTATTTTACTGTTATATATCATGTTAGACTTCAGGATTTTATTAGGTGCCTTCTTTCAATTGAGCAAGTTTCCTTTGACTTTTAATTTACTGAGAATTTTATAAGTGGATACTGAATTTTATCAGAAAATTTTTACATGTATTGTTATAACTGCATGATTTATATCCCATATTGTTTATTATAATGACATATATTGACTGCTTTTCAAATGTTGCACTAAACTTGCATTATGGGATAAATATCACTTAATTATTTTGAATTTGATTTGCTGACATTTAAAACATTTTAATCTGTCTTCCTCTTACTGCTTTTATGACTTCCTCATTGTCTTTGGTTTCTATCAGTTGACTATGGTAATTTTAGATGTTCTTTACTTTATTCTTTCTTCTTACTGAGCTTCTTGTGTCTTAGGTTAATGTCTTCTGCCTATTTTAGAAAGTCTTTGACCATTATCTGTATAGTTTACCCCTTTCTCTCTTTTCTTCTGAAACTCTAAGTATTAGACTAATTGATGTTGTCCCATAAACATCTGATTTTAACCCCTCTTCCCCATTTTTGGGTGTTTCCATATTAATGCTGCCTCTTGACCAGTCTTCAAGTTCTGCCTTTTTCCTGCTGTGTCTAGTCTGCACTTAGGCCTACCAAATGAATTATCCATTTCTAATACTGAATTTTTCACTTCTAGCATTTATTTTTTCATATTTTTAATTGTTTTTATCCATCCCTTCTCTATGAATGAATTGCTACTTTATTGAATTTAGTTTTTTTTTTAAATTTCTTTGCATTCTGAAGTCTTTGATGGGGTGTTTTGTTTTGCTAACTGTGGTTTTGTAGCTTATTGGGTTTGCTTGAATTGTTAGAGTGAGGATGAAAGTCTCTTGTGATTTTTAAACTAACTGTAATGGAAATTTGTAAGTTATTTCATGGAAGCATTTATGGAAATATTACTCTTTCCCTTGTGATATATTATAAACTATGGAATCTTTTAAAGTACACAAACAGTAAGGGATTGGGAAACGTTTCTCAAGAGATTATCTGGGCGCAGTCTGTAAATAGTACCTCACAAATAGTATCTATACTTGATCCTTATATGGGGTATATCATCAGAGATTTTATAGGTGATGGGTCCTGGTGTTTGCCTTCCCTAAATTCAACAGTATTCTCTTCACTTGTCTAAGAAGAGACACATCTCTCTGAGCTTGGATGACTAGAAGGCTAACTCCAACCATGCTTATAATGTGTGGCTTTGGAAATCACTTCCCTTCCTATGGTTGAAGAACTACTTGCTAAACAAGATAACACAGTTAATTTATAACATATAATGTGTCTGTGGTTACAGTAGTGAAGTGGTAAATTAGTTGTTAGGGTCGATACGAGCACATGTGAATAATAACTTTGAGAAGGCTTTGATGAAGAAACAGAATTCTCTGTCCTTTATTGTATGCATTTGTTCATAATCCCATGAGGTAGACACTATTATCATAACATTTATATTTTTGCAAAAACTGAACCTTTGACTAGTGGAGTCATTTGCAATAGTGACGATCTGTTATATTTTCCTTTCTAGCTTCAACTCATTCTTATCTGCTTAGGGTCATAACAACATGCAATTTTCCCTGTGGGAGCAAAATCTTCAGAGTTCTCTGCATGGTGCAGGTGAAGATTACTCCCTCCTATCCTCAGTGTTGTGCATGTGACCCAGACCTGGCCAATCAGCTTTACAGCAACACAGCTTACTGTGATTGGTTCATAGTGTGTGGACATGTGGCATGTGATTCAATTCTAGGGATGCTTTTAAGCTATTAAGAAAGAAAGAATCTCTTTCTTTTAGGTCTGCTAGCAGTAAAGATGATGCACAGAAAGAAAAGCAGAACGAAGTGACAGAGAGAGACCATTTGCTGATTATGTGCTTTGAACTCTTGGACCTCAGTCATGCCTGCAGTCCTTTGATCTCCTGACTTTTCTTTAAGTGTGCCAGTATATTTGTTTAAGCTGTTTGAGTCAGATGTGTCTCCCTTCCTTGCATACAGGATCAAAAAATTTGTTCAACATAAGACATTAACATTGGAAGTCAGGGATCAATTTCAGATGACTGTATATTTGAAACTATGCATGTCCCAGCTTTCTTACCAAAGCTGCTTTGCTGCAGTTTCACTCAGCATTTCTTGAATTAGGCAATTATCTTACCCAACTTGCCTAGGTAGAGAGAAGAGCTAAATGTTAAGAAATTTATTTGTTTAGTTCTTGGTTCCCTTGGGTTAACTCTAGATTGTCATTAAGTGTGGCATTGGGCTAATTTGTTGCCTAGTATTCTTCTGTAAATCCGTTGATGTCACATTAGATTTAACCCAGGAGAAGCAGGGGGCTTTCTTCCTGCAAGCCTAGAGTTGTATGAACTATGCAAATAAGCATTCATATAAGAATGCATGTTTGTCTTCCTCATCGCCATTTCCCTGCAGGTTAACTCTAGCTAATCTAGTAATTAGTGGTAGGAAGCTTGCAGATTTGCAAGCTCATTTACACAGAAGAAAACCATGTTTAAAATGACATTAACTCTCTAGGTTTCTATGTGGAACTTGGCACACAGCTGTTCGTTCCCTTTGGCTATATATCCCCTGTGGTGTTCTGAAATAGGAAAGGGCATTAGGGTCTGCCTTGGAACAAGATGTATGTAATGGGGAAGGAAGTCAAGACTGACTGTTTCTCTTTGATACCACTAAAATCCTAGTAGGCCATATTACTGATTGTAGAAGGGATTAACAGCCCAGCACTAAATAGTAAAGTAGTAATAATGACAAGTCGTCTCAATTGCTGAGTGCTTACTATGTGCATATATATATTGCCTGCAGCATATATGTAATTACATTTTGTCCTCCTCAAATAAATTATCATCCTTATTATGTAGATAGGGAAATAGTGCCTCAGAGACCTTCAGTAACTATTCCAAGTTAACTAGTCTCAGTTCATACACTTAGCGATGTATGGGTGTGTGTGTCAGTCGCTCAGTCATGTCTGACTGTTTTGTGACCCCCATAGCCTGGCCAGGTTCCTCTGTCCATGGGATTTTTTAGGCAAGAATACTAGAGTGGGATGCCATTTTGTACTGCAGGGGTTCTTCCTGACCCAGGGATCAAACCCATGTCTCTAATGTCTCCTGAATTGCAGGTGGATTCCTCACCTGCTGAACCATCAGGGAAGCCCCCACGTACCAATAGCAGAGTCATAGTTACTATGAGGCTCAACTTCTATTTACCAGGTGTGCTGTTGACTGTATTACTAGACTTTGAAGATAATTGTTATCCAAGATGTTACTGGCATTTGTAGTAGAGTCAACCCCATTGTAATAAAGCTTAATATCAGAAACCACAGATACACAAACATCTTACAATCAATTAAAGAAAAAAGATGCCCTTGATCTTATGTCTATTTTCACCTACCAGTTAATTTTTCTATTCGCTTTCACAAAAAACTCCTGGAAAGAACAGGCTATTCTTGTTAGCTCCACATTTTCACCCCTCTTTTACCCTAGACCTACTCCAACAGGACTTTTGTCCTGATGAGACAATGATTCCTGTTAAGGTGAAGAGTGACCTCTAAGCTCCTCCTTGTATCAGCTTCCTTTGACAGGTTAGGTTTCTCTCTTTTACTTTAAAATCTTTCTTCACCTGCTTCTGGGACACCACCCTCTCTTACTCCTTTGGCTACCTTACTGACTATCCGATCTCCTCTGCTGACATTTTTCTTAGGTTCCAAATTTAAAACCACTCTAGAATGTACCCTTGGGCTCAGTTCTTAGACTACTTATCTTTTGTCTTTATGTTGCATTCCTTGCTATTCAGTCACTAAGTTGTGTCTGACTCTTTGTGACCCTATGAACTCAGGCACACCAGACTTCCCTGTCCTTCACTATCGCCTGGAGTTTGCTCAAACTCATCTTCATTGAGTCGATGATACCATCCAACCATCTCAGCCTCTGTTGTCCCCTTCTCCTCCTGCCTTCAACTTTCCCAGCATCAGGGTCTTTTCTAATGAGTTGGCTCTTCACATCAGGTAGCCATCATCAGTCCTTCCAATGAATATTCAGGGTTGATTTCTTTTAGGATTGACTGGCTTGATCTTCTTTCCTTAAGGCCTATCAGTTCCAATCCTTAAGACTCATTAGCTAAATCTTTAACATGTCTTGTAGGGGACCAAAATTTGCTGCCCCAAATTGTGTGCATTTAGCATGTCAATTATTTCAAGCTGAAAACAGTCAAGGCCCCAAAGACTCAGGAAGAATCTTTGACCTTTACCCAACTGCCTAAAAGAATTCATATAGTTCAGTTCAGTCAACAGTTCTGTCCGACTCTTTGGGACGCTATGAATTACAGGACGCCAGACCTTCCTGTCCATCAACAACTGTCCAAATCCATGTCCATTGAATTGGTGATGCCATCCAGCCATCTCATCCTCTGTTATCCCCTTCTCCTCATGCCCTCAAGCTTTCCCACCATCAGGGTCTTATCCAATGAGTCAGCTCTTCGCATGAGGCGGCCAAGTATTGGAGTTTCAGCTTCAACATCAGTCCTACCAATGAACACTCAGGACTGATCTCCTTTAGGATGGACTGGCTGGACCTCCTTGCAGTCCAAGGGACTCTCAAGAGTCTTCTCCAACGCCACAGTTCAAAAGCATCAATTATTTGGCACTCAGCTATCTTTATAGTCCAACTCTCACATCCATACATGACCAGTGGAAAAACCATAGCCTTGACTAGATGGACCTTTGGAGAAGTAATGTCTCTGCTTTTTAATATGCTGTCTAGGTTGGTCATACTTTCCTTCCAAGGAGTAAGCGTCTTTTAATTTCATGGCTGCAATCACTATCTGCAGTGATTTTGGAGCCCCAAAAAATAAAGTCTGACACTGTTTCCACTGTTTCTCCATCTATTTCCCATGAACTGATGGGACCAGATGCCATGATCTTAGTTTTCTGAATGTTGAGCTTGAAGCCAACTTTTTCCCTCTCTTCTTTCACTTTCATCAAGAGGCTCTTTAGTTCCTCTTCACTTTCAGCCATAAAGGTGGTGTCATCTGCATATCTGAGGTGATTGATATTTCTCCCAGCAGTCTTGATTCCAGCTTCTGCTTCTTCCAGGCCTGCATTTCTCATGATGCACTCTGCATATAAGTTAAATAAGCAGGGTGACAATATACAGCCTTGACGTACTCTTTTTCCTATTTGGAACCAGTCTGCTGTTCCATGTCCAGTTCTAACTGTTGCTTCCTGATCTGCATACAGATTTCTCAAGAGGCAGATCAGATGGTTTGGTATTCCCATCTCTTTCAGAATTTTCCATGGTTTGTTGTGATCCACACAGTCAAAGACTTTGGCATAGTCAATAAAGCAGAAATAGATGTTTTTCTGGAACTATCTCGCTTTTACGCTGATCCAGCAGACATTGGCCATTTGATCTCTGGTTCCTCTGCCTTTTGTAAAGCAAGCTTGAACATCTGGAAGTTCATGGTTCACTAATTGCTGAAGCGTGGTTGGAGAATTTTGAGCATTACTTTACTAGTGTGTGAGATGAGTGCAATTGTGTGGTAGTTTGAGCATTCTTTGATACTTCCTTTCTTTGGGATTGGAATGAAAACTGACCTTTTCCAGTCCTGTGGCCACTGCTGAGTCTTCCAAATTTGCTGGCATATTGAGTGTAGCACTTTCACAGCATCATCTTTCAGGATTTGAAATAGCTCAACTGGAATTCCATCACCTCCACTAGCTTTGTTCATAGTGATGCTTTCTAAGGCCCACTTAGCTTCACATTCCAGGATGTCTGGCTCTAGATGAGTGATCATACCATTGTGATTATTTGAGTCATGAAGCTCTTTTTTGTACAGTTCTCCTGTGTATTCTTGCCACCTCTTCTTAATATCTTTTGCTTCTGTTAGGTCCCTACCATTTCTGTCCTTTATTGAGCCTATCTTTGCAAGAAATGTTCCCTTGGTATCCCTAATATTCTTGAAGAGATCTCTAGTCTTTCCCATTCTGTTGTTTTCCTCTATTTCTTTGCATTGATAACTGAGGAAGGCTTTTTTATCTCTCTTTGCTATTTTTTGGAACTCTGCATTCAGATGCTTATATCTTTTCTTTTCTCCTTTGCTTTTCACTTCTCTTATTTTCACAGCTATTTGTAAGGCCTCCTCAGACAACCATTTTGCTTTTTTGCATTTCTTTTCCATGGGGATGGTCTTGATCCCTGTCTCCTGTACAATGTCGCGAATGTCCGTCCATAGTTCATCAGGTGCTCTATCAGATCTAGGCCCTTAAATCTATTTCTCACTTCCACTGTATAATCATAAGGGATTTGATTTAGGTCATACCTGAATGGTCTAGTGGTTTTCCCTACTTTCTTCAATTTAAGTCTGAATTTGGCAATAAGGAGTTCATGATCTGAGCCACAGTCAGCTCCTGGTCTTGTTTTTGCTGACTGTATAGAGCTTCTCCATCTTTGGCTGCAAAGAATATAATCAATCTGATTTCGGTGTTGACCATCTGGTGATGTCCATGTGTAGAGTCTTCTCTTGTGTTGTTGGAAGAGGGTGTTTGCTATGACCAGTGCATTTTCTTGGCAAAACTCTATTAGTCTTTGCCCTGCTTCATTCCGCATTCCAAGGCCAAATTTGCCTGTTACTCCAGGTATTTCTTGACTTCCTACTTTTGCATTCCAGTCCCCTATAATAAAAAGGACATCTTTTTTGGGTGTTAGTTCTAAAAGGTCTTGTAGGTCTTCATAAAACCATTCAACTTCAGCTTCTTCCATGTCCTAGCTATTGTAAACAGTGCTGTGATGAACATTGGGATACATATGTCTCTTTCAATTCTGGTTTCCTCAATGTGTATGCCTAGCAATGGGATTGCTGGGTCATATGGCAGTTCTATTTCCAGTTTTTTAAGGAATCTCTACACTGTTCTCCATGGTGGCTGTACTAGTTTGCATTCCCACCAACAATATAAGAGGGTTCCCTTTTCTCTTCACCCTCTCCAGTATTTATTGTTTGTAGCCTTTTTGATAGCAGCCATTCTGACTGGCGTGAGATGGTACCTCATTGTGGTTTTGATTTGCATTTCTCTGATAATGAGTGATGTTCAGCATCTTTTCATGTGTTTGTTAGCCATCTGTATGTCTTCTTTGGAGAAATGTCTGTTTAGGTCTTTGGCCCATTTTTTTGATTGGGTCATTTATTTTTCTAGAATTAAGCTGCATGAGCTGCTTGTATATTTTTGAGATTAATTCTTTGTCAGTTGCTTCATTTGCTATTATGTTCTCCCATTCTGAAGGCTATCTTTTCACCTTTCTTATAGTTTCCTTCGTTGTACAACAGCTTTTAATTTTAATCAG
Source organism: Cephalophus harveyi (assembly GCA_006410635.1). NCBI lineage: Eukaryota > Metazoa > Chordata > Mammalia > Artiodactyla > Bovidae > Cephalophus > Cephalophus harveyi. The sequence goes on along the minus strand of SJYT01029119.1, from coordinate 167,475 downwards.
GTCCCATTTGTTAATTTTTGCTTTTGTTTCCTTTACTCTGGGAGGTGGATCATAGAGGATCCTGCTATGATTTATGTCAGAGAGTGTTTTGCCTGTGTTTTCCTCTAGAAATTTTTAGTTTCTAGTCTTACATTTAGATCTTTAATCATTTTGAATTTATTTTTGTGTATTGTGTTAGAAAGTGTTCTAGTTTCATTCTTTTACAAGTGGTTGACCAGTTTTCCCAGCGCCACTTATTAAAGATATTGTCTTCTCCATTGTATATTCTTTCTTCCTTTGTCAAAGATAAGGTGTCCATAGGTGCGTGGATTTATCTCTGGGCTTTCTATTTTGTTCCATTTAGCTATATTTCTGTTTTTGTGCCAGTACCATACTGTTTTGATGAATGTAGCTTTGTAGTATAGTCTCAAGTCAGGCAGGTTGATTCCTCTAGTTCCATTCTTTTTTCTCAAGATTGCTTTGGCTATTCAAGATTTTTTGTATTTCCATACAAATTGTGAAATTATTTGTTCTAGTTCTGTGAAAAATACTGTTGATAGCTTGATAGGGATTGCATTGAATCTATAGATTGCTTTGGGTAATACACTCATTTTCACTATATTCATTCTTCTGATCCATGAACATATATATTTTTCCACCTATTTGTGTCATCTTTGATTTCCTTCATCAGTGTTTTATAGTTTTCTATATATAGGTCTTTTGTTTCTTTAGGTAGATTTATTCCTAAGTATTTTATTCTTAATGGTGAATGTAATTGTTGCTTAATTTCTCTTTCTGTTTTCTCATTGTTAGTGTATAGAAATGCAAGGGATTTCTGTGTGTTAATTTTATATCCTGCAACTTTACTGTATTCATTGATTAGCTGTCTTATCATTCAGATCTGACCCTACTGGTCACTTCTTCAGAGAGTGACCCTATAATCCAATCTAAAAAACTTCCTTCCCAAATCCTTACTCTCTGACCTTTTACTTGCCTTATTTGAATGTTGAGCTTAAGCCAAGTTTTTCACTCTCCTCTTTTACTTTCATCAAGAGGCTGTTGAGTTCCTCTTCACTTTCTGCCATAAGGGTGGTTGAGACCCAAAGTTAAGATGGAGTTGGTCATACAAAAATATGAAGTCCAAGACAGAGGAGACAGCATATATATCAGTATTAAAGCAGAAAGGAATGTGTGGTTTTATAGAAACTGAATGGCCGTCAGTGTAGCTGAAGGTGAAGCAATGAGGGGAGAGTAATATATGTGGAAACTAAAGAGATAAGGGTCTAGGCATGTCCATATCAGAGTGTAACAAGTCACTGGGGCTTTGTGCAAATATAAACTTGGACTTAAATATAAGGCAATACTTCAGATAGAGCTTGTTCGATCTTAACATTCAGATCATGAGCCTCACCTGTAACCTTCTGAATCAAAATCTCTTGGGATAGAAACCAAGGAATCTTCATTTTAGCACAGTCACCTTATGATTGTTACATATTTAAATTGTAATAGCCACTCTTCAAAGGGAAGCAACAATGGTGCATTTTATTATAGTATTATTATTACAGATATCAAGGTGGGTTTCATGTACCTCTCAAGAGCTGACATAGGAAGAATAGTGAATTATGTTTTCCACAAATGCAAAAGATAAAAGAGTTAATAAAGTTACAAAATTGTCAGACTTCACTGATGTTCACATATTCTAAGTTTCAATTAACCTACTCACCTCCATCTTAATTACAAAATGAAGAATGCTTGTAGTGGGATACACTGCTTATGGGTGTTGCCCAGCTTCTGCCCCTAGGAAGTTCTTGTTTTTTGTTTATACTTATTTTAAAATAAGAGAAAGGCCTTTATTCAGGGAGGAATGCAGGAAGTGTGTTTTCAGCTGTGCTGTAATTGGTGGATGCACAGTCTGTTCATGCCCTTCTAAATTGGTCATAGTGTAAGTTGATAAGATGTGACAACTGTTAACTTTTTATCTACCAGTTCCAATTGCATTAGCACTCAACTGAAATAAACAAAAATATGCAGAATGTCTACAGATTACAAAGCATTCAGTGTGTTAGATGTTAAAAAAGTCTTTGGGCATGACTTTGGAAAGTGTGAAATGTCAGAGAGCATAGAGAACTCCCTAAGAACCAAAAAAGATGGCAGGTAGGCTGTTATGTGTGAAGATTTCTGGAGAATCATTATCACTTTGCATCTCAAGCTCTGCCGAAGGGAAATTCCTGATTCTTCCCAAATAAACATTTGAAGCCAAGAGTGAACTGAATCTTAGTAAAGATACAGTAGAAATCATACTCAGGTTGATCACAGATTAGCAACATCAAAAAAGAAATCATGACGTTTTGTCTAGGTGTAGTATTGCTTGCTTCGCTTTATATTGTTCACAGAGTATCCAGCATTAGATTTTTTTAAAAAAGCGTAATATGCATAAAGAAGCAAGAAAATATGAAACATGATCAGGAGAGGAAAGTATCAAAGGGATGCAAAAATGATTTAGATAATTGGAATTAGAGACAGATGAGAACTCTAAAATAACTTAGAATGTTAAAAAATGCTGTGGGAAACGTAGACAAAATGTGTGAACAGATTGAAAGTTTCAGCAGAGAAGTAAACTATTAAAAAAATACCAAATGGAAACAGTAGAAATAATATCATTGTTAGAAGAAATGAAAAATTAATATGAAGATCTAAACATAAGTCTGGACATAACAGAAAAGGATAAGGAAGCTTGAAGATTATCTAAGTGGGAACATTTGGAGGAAAAAAAATGAACCATAGCAGTTAAAGCCAATGAAGCAACATGAATCAGTCTAATACCATCAATCATTAGTCCTATTTGATATTTACAAATATGGCATCAAAGCTGCAGAATACAATTTTTTCAAGTGTATATGGACTAGTCACCAAGAGAGTTCATATGGTGGGCTACAAATCAGGTCTCAACAAATTAATGAATGAAATCATACAGAATATGTTTTTGGTCACAACAATAAATTAGAAATAAGTAATAATGAGATATATATATGACTCAATTATTTAGAAATTCAATAAAATCCTTTAAATAACTCATGAATCACAAAATGAGTCAGAAGAAAACTCAGTCAAAATATGCATTAAGAGGGAAATGTGTTGTTTTATGTGCTTGTATTCTACAGATAATGGATTGGGCATATGATAAATTCATGAAAATAATCAAAAATTTAGATGAAGTGGACACATTCTTTGAAAAAAAGTTTTAAAAAATAGATACAAGGAGATAGAAAAAAATACACACTAGACCTTGATCTATTAAAGGCATTGAATTTATCAAAATTAAATTAAAACTTTCTTAGCAAGAAAGTTAAGGCCCAGATGACTTCTCTAGAGAATTCTTTCAAACTTTTAAGAAAAAGTAATTGCAGTCTTACTCATTTTTTGTTAAAGAAAACAGAAGAAGAAACATTTCACTACATGTTTTATGACTTCAGCACAATTCTGACCCCAGCCCCCCAAAAGAAGACAGTCAAAGGCTAATAACCCTCATGAAAAAGGGTCAAAAGTCCTTAGCAAAAGATTAGCAAAGCAAATGCAATGATGTATTACAGGATCCTCAAATCTGTACACCTGTTCTTGCCTCTGCTTGGCCTGGTCCTAAATCCCTTCCTGCTTTATTTGCATATCTGGATATCTGATGCCTTGTCATTTTGAGGTCACTGTTGAAATGTAGCTATTTCGTATCCCCCAAAGAGCATCTTAGATCAGTTAACCTAACTAGCCATATTATATAGTATCTCATGCCCTATGTGTTTTCTTTATAGCACTCACAATCATGTAAATGAAGGGAAATTTCCTTTTCTTCCCAGAATATAAATTTATGAGCAGAGATTTCTGTCCTTTTGATGCCCTCTACTTTGCTATGGGATCGCACAGAGTCGGACACGACTGAAGCGACTTAGCAGCAGCAGCAGCAACCGTGCTAAAATGTCTGACAAAATGAGTAGTAGCAGTCACTCTAATATATTTATTAATTGAATAAATGAATGAAATGCAAGGGGTCAGTGAAACTAAGCTACTTAGGGTCTACATCTGTGAGTTCTGGACATCTCTGGAGTTCCTGCTTCATTTCTGTAAAGCTCTATCAGTCAGAACAGCCTTCTTCACAAACTGAATCTTTGCTTTAGTTTATAAAGCTACTCTGTGGGGACCTGTATTATATCAGGCAGGTGCTTTCCCTAGGGAATTATGTATCTTCACACCAGATGCCCAAGCATGGAAAGTCACCTCTTTCTTCCATACAGTTTCTGATATAAGTAGCCTCTTACAGTCTTGCAATGGTTTCCAGGAAATGCAAAATATTGGGAATGTTTTGTTAATAAAGACTTTTAAAGAGACAGGCATGTGTCCTTGCAGTGGTCTGAATTAAACTACTGCAACTCATTCCCTGCGCCTGAGTGAGACATAGCTGACTGCTTAGTTAAATGGGAGGACCTGTGCCAAAAAGTCAGGAGTCCGGATGAATATCTATGTCATCTGATTCCTGAATCTAATAATTCTTAAACTCTTAAATTTGACTGACACAGTGACTGCATCTCATTTTAAAACAAAAATGTCATGTGATTGCAGTTCAACTTTGGTTCAGTAGACCCAAACATTATAAGTTTTATTAGGCTGTCACTCTGGAGAAAGAAGCTGAGAGAGAGAGACAGACTGAGACTCAAGTATTCACCTCGCTCTTTTGTAATAATGGAGAATGTTCTCCTCTCCTTTGTCTCTGGAATATTTTTACATGGTCATGAACTAACCAGCAAAACAGCAAAAGCCCACGGAAGACTGTTGGCTAATGAAGGTTAATATTTTTGACCGTCTAATATGTGTGCCATAAGTAACTCAGGGACCGCAAGCACACAGACTGACAAATTACATATTGGGGACAGTCACCTCATTTCTCAGTCTCTCTCTGCCACCAAAACAATCATTTCAGGGCTGTACAAGTATGAGGTGAGGCTCCTTTGCCAAATCACCTTGTTTAAATCTCCATAAAACATTGCTGCCATCAGCAGCTAGAAACTTTGAGAAGCAATTTAAGGTTGATATAATTTGCAAGTAATTTATCACTGCAAGGGGATGGTTTTATTAAACAGCTGCAGGGTGCCTATGTAAAAAACAAAATTAAAAAAAAAAAAGGTTATATTACCTGTGTTCATCTTCCCTCTCATCCTTTCTTGCTTCCATTCCTTTTGTTTTCTGATGTAGTTATTTAAACTGAACTTCTAGATTGGAGATTAAAGAAGTAGACCATCCCTAGAATGCATTGCAGAGAAGGCATAGGCATCCCACTCCAGTACTCTTGCCTGGAAAATCCCATAGAGGGCGTAGCCTGGTGGGCTGATATCTATGGGGTCGCACAGAGTTGCACACAACTGAGGCAAATAGCAGCAGCATGCATTGAACTAAAGAGATCCTTAAGTGTATGGCAATACCTTCCCTGCTTTAATAAAAGCAGATTCATGCAAATAAAAGGCAAACAGAAGCTAGACCAGTAGAGAAAATATTGTGGAGGAGATGGGGTTTGAGTTGGATGAGAGATGACAAAAGGAAAAAGAAACTTCTTTAAGACAGAGCAAGAGTATGTGCCAAGGTCCTGGGGCCAGAAGTGAAGAGGCAGTGAGGAGACTTTCTTTTTTTGTATTTATCATCATTGCTTCATAGTTAACATACTAAATTTATCGATTTATATATTAAATAGGTGATTTAAAGTACCTGTAGGTTAATTATGAATACATCTACATGTGATGTATCCAAATTATTAAAAATTCCCAAGGCTAACACTTTTTCATCTATTCAACAAAGAGAACATAAGCTTCTGCTATCTATCACACAATGTGTTAAAAACTAGGAGTGCAAGGAAGATTGAATCACATTGTATAGAAATCAACCTATTAAAATTGTGTTTTAGTGGAATTTCTGTTTGAAGTTCTGTGTGGCATGGGACAGAGTGAGGCATTTTGACAGACAGCCACCAGCTTAGGGTGGGTATGGTTAAGACCGCATTATCTCATAAGCTTCTGCTATCTATCACACAATGTGTTAAAAACTAGGAGTGCAAGGAAGATTGAATCACATTGTATAGAAATCAACCTATTAAAATTGTGTTTTAGTGGAATTTCTGTTTGAAGTTCTGTGTGGCATGGGACAGAGTGAGGCATTTTGACAGACAGCCACCAGCTTAGGGTGGGTATGGTTAAGACTGCATTATCATGTTTTTAGTAATTCTTCAAGCATTGACTATCCAAGTGAAGTTTCTGTGAGAATGCAGAGGGCGATGGGACCAGCTTGTAGGCAAAAAGGCTTTCAAGAGCATGTAAAGGCTTCAATAACACATGAGTTAGTGAACTAAGAATAATTATCGTGTATGGATTGCAGGTTCTCTAAAATTTGTATTAATTCAAGAGGGTTTGGTTATGGTTGTATGCATATATTTTATGGAAGCACATTTATATTCTGGATGATTAATTGGACTAAAAATGGATAAACCATAAATTTTTAAATGAGTTATTTGGCCTATAAAAAGGCAGCCACTGGAGAATAAGCAGCTAACAAAATTAATCTGGTTTTCAAAAGAAAAGAGTTGTCACTACTCAAAACCTGGTGTTGATTTGCAAGCAAGACTCCTTTCCCCTTACCCACATCATGGTCATCTGGCCTTCCTGTCTGTCACTCACGTCTTTGGATTTTGATCATATTTCCATGCAGCCTTTTGATTCTGGAAGTGGTGATGGAGACTTTGTGGCAGCACTGTTGGATAACCCAAAAGTTGTTCTCATATTTACATATGTAAGTATGGCCAAGTCACTAACCTCTTTCTAAATCATCAGCTCTGCTAAATTCAGTACAGTCTGCAAAACTAGATAATGCTCCCTGCTTCAGTGGAGATAGCACTATTGGCTAATATTTTTTGAAAGAAAGGTAATGATTAAAAGAAAGGAACATGAATTTTTTGAATTGAATTATTTGAGACATTTAAGGAAAGCTGATTTAAAATGTTTTGCTTTTTATTTTTTTCCAGTTTGTTATCCCATGGGCTATGACCATTGGGAGATTTTTAAAATTTTCTTTTTCCTCAAATAAACTCTTATTAAGATTTGTTTGAAATAGTTTTTTAAATAAATACATATATACAAATACATAGTTTATCTTCGAATACCATAGAAAGACAAAAATATTATTTTTTATCCCTTAAGGAAGCAATATATGGATTCTTACTGGGTGGGTTGTGAATAAGCTGTACTCATGGAAAATATTTGAAATTCTAGGAATCTTGGTGCTCATATTTGGCTCTGTCCCTTATTAATGATTCCCTAGTCAAGGAGCTGCGGGCAACTGTATGTAGATCTTAGATTTAGTCATTTATCCCTCATCAGTATTGGATACATACTAGTTTCCTTGCCCTTCAGTATTAAGAATGGATGAATTAATTAATGAATAGTTCAAAACCCAGGTTTTCTTTGATATTGCTCTCTGATTTTGTCCTGTATTCAGATTTGTGCCTCAACCACAGAAGATTGGAGCAAGGAGACTAAAATTTATAGCAGGAGCCACTCTGGTGAATAGGGGAGGGATCACAGTCTGCTGGGAAAAGACCCAAAGTTATTGGGCCCTCAATGTACTTTCCTCTTACCCTAAACGGTTCATGTGAACTAACTCCAGGGTCATGGGTAATGGAAATTTTACCCTGATGATTCAAGCTGAGATTGTTCTTGGCTGTGTCATCGAAGTGTTTTACTATTTATTAAATTACCTATTTCATGGTCAACACTATTGTTTAATAATCTTTAATTAAAAATTAAAAAAGAACTCTTGAGAAATAGGTTTAAATTTGACTGATTGATTTAAAATAGAAGAAGAAACTGAGGGCCAAAAGGAGTAGCAAGCATGCTCTAGGACATTGAGAAGGTCGGAGGTGGGGCCACTGTTGAGCCAGTAGTGTTGCCTCAGTGTCTTTGGGTTGATGTCTTGGAGCTTTCTGCTGTATACAAATGGCCTCTTTACAAACAGGTTTGAGCTCAAAGCCAGATAAACTGGAGATTATTGATCACACTATCATGTTAAGTCATTATTTGTATGAAGTAATGCTGGAGCCTGGGAAGAGGGCAAATGAGAGAAAGTATTAAGTGGGTTAACACAGTGTTTTCCCTTATCTGTGAGATACATTCCATAGCTAGAAGAAAACATACATGCTATCTGAAATAAACTCACTCATGACATAATATGGGTAAGACAGCAGCTGCTAGTAAAGAAAAGTCATCAAGAGAAGAGTTGTAAGTAGGATTTCTGATCTTTAATTGCTATGAGACACAATCAGGGCTCTTTGGTGTCTATCATTTTCATGTTCACTGTGTCATTAGAGATCCCTACAGAAACCTTGAAAATGAAAAGTGAGATTCCAGCTCAGTAGCAAATGAATTTAGCATTGATTCTTTGTATGCTTATTTCTATGATAAAGTAGATAAACAGACAAGCTGCTCTTAATAACAAAAGTTAACATGAATTATGGACCAACTAGGTAAGAAATAGGTGAGTAGATTTTTCATTTGAAAAGAAAAATGCAGGTATATTAGTTTTATAGGATGTTAGTAACCAGAAACTTTACCTTTATGTTGGGATATTTACAGGTCCTGATACTATATAGCTCTATAACTTTTCAGGATGAAATTTTCTATGCCTCAGTCTTCTCACAACAAAATGGAGATAATGGTAGCACCTATCCACCTGTGAAGTAGTCATGCTCCATATACATAGAGTCTGGCCTGCTGTGAGCCTTGATACGTTGTAATCAACAACTGTGATTTATCACTATGATTAACCACTGAAATAGTGTGTATGAAGATAGAAATACCTATGTGAAGAATGTCATATAGAAGATGCTCAACAGATGCATGTCAAATGCATGAATGGTTGCCTTCTTCACCAACTGAAAAAGGTTAAGAGCAGCTGGTGTACTTATGCCCTGGCATTTTTAGCCAGGTATATACAATTGAATTATTGTTTCACTGGGGTTCAAATTCATCCTTGTGCCATGAGGCAGGTGTACAAATTGAAAATCATGTTAATTTTATTAGGTCTTCCAAAAAGAAGTAGCTTTGCTTTATAAAAGCCCTTAGATCATGTTATAATTATTGACTTATTTTACCTAAAATTTGACACATAATAGCTACTTAACAGTTTTGAGAAGTCACTCCCATGTCTAGTGTTTGTGATTTAATAGAGGACGTAAGCTTGTGAATCCTGTATCTGAAAGCCAAAGGAAAGCTGTTCCCCACTGGAGGGTCTAAGATCTCCACGAAGGAAAATAATATCAAGTTTGAAGACAGTCTGAGCTGAGTTCAAATCTTGATTCTGTGCTGATTTAACTTCTCTGTGACTCAGTTTTCTTACATGGGAAATGGGTGTGATAACATCCACATCTCTAGGCTGGAACATGAATATAAACAAGGCTGTTTAGCCTAGAGTCTAAACAGGCTGGAGTCTAAACGGTGTAGATGTCGGAGCAGGCATCTTACACTCCACAATACTTATTATTATTGCTGTATTTGAGAACACTCTAGGTATTTAAAGGTAGATATACAGTCAGTTGCTTATGGGGAAGGTGCGAGATGTGTATAAGAGACAGCATCCATACATGACCACAGGAAAAACCATAGCCTTGACTAGACGGACCTTAGTCGGCAAAGTAATGTCTCTGCTTTTGAAAATGCTATCTAGGTTGGACATAACTTTTCTTCCAAGGAGTAAGCGTCTTCTAATTTCATGGCTGCAGTCACCATCAGCAGTGATTTTGGAGCCCAAAAAAATAAAGTCTGGCGCTGTCTCCACTGTTTCCCCATCTATTTCCCATGAAATGATGGGATCAGATGCCATGATCTTCATTTTCTGAATGTTGAGCTTTAAGCCAACTTTTTCGCTCTCCTCTTTCACTTTCATCAAGAGGCTTTTTAGCTCCTCTTCACTTTCTGCCATAAGCTACTTAACAAATACTCCATAAATTGAGGGATGTTTTTTGTAAAATATTTGTTCTAATATAAGCTTAAGGTGAAGTCACTCAGTCGTGTCCGACTCTTTGCGACCCCGTGGACTGTAGCCTACCAGGCTCCTCCGTCCATGGGATTCTCCAGGCAAGAATACTGGAGTGGGGTGCCATTTCCAAGCTAGGTAAGCATATAAAATGTGTCTCTATGCACAAAACTAATCAACTGGGACTTAGGATATTTGCACAAGATTTGTTGATTGCTTTCATAAAACTATTTAACACAGTGATAGTGATTCTTATTTTGTCAAATACTCTCAGTAAAGTTCTAAGGTGACAGAATAGATACTTTGATGTTGTTTTATGACTCAGTATTCACTAAAATCAAGAAATGTAGTCCATTAATATGCTGCTAAAAATGCCAGGGCATAAGTACACCAGCTGCTCTTAACCTTTTTTTTTCAGTTGGTGCAGAAGGCAACCTTTCATTCATTTGACATGCATCTATTGAGCATCTTCTATATGACAGGGACTGCCCCAGACCCTGGGCATAGAGGAGTGAACAGGATATGCAAAGTCTTTGCTGTTTTGGGCTTGTGTTCTAGTGGGGCTTCCCTTGTGGCTCAGCTGGTAAAGAATCCACCTGCATTGCGGGAGACCTGGGTTCGATCTCTGGGTTGAGAAGATCCCCTGGAGAAGGAAAAGGCTACCCACTCCAGTATTCTGGCCTGGAGAATTCCATGGATTGTATAGTCCATGGGGTTGCAAAGCGTCGGACAAGAATAAATGATTTTCACTTCACTTCACTTCTGATGGGTGCAGTTAGATAGTAAATAAGTAAAGGAGGGGCAGAAAGTGATGTGTGCTATAAAGAAAATCAAATAAGTTCTTTTTCTAAGTCTGTGAGTCTTTCTGTTTTGTAAGTAAGTTAATTTGTACCATTTCTTTCCATATTCCATATATAAGTGATATCATATGATATTTTAACTTCTCTAGGCTGATTTGCTTCACTCAATATGACACACTCTAACAAACTTAGGGGTAGTTAGGGAATTTGGCGAGGTCATGTCCAGACTGCTGTATTCAAAATGGATAACCAAAAAGGACCTATTGGATAGCACATGGAACTCTACTCAATGTTATGTACCAGCCTGGATGGAAGCCGGGGTTTGGAGCAGAATGGATACATGGATATGTATGGCTGAGTCCCTTTGCTGTTCACCTGAACTACCACAACATTGTTAATTGGATATACTGAAATACAAAGTAAAAAAGTTTAAGGTTTGAAAAAGAAATTAAATAGAAAAGGTTAATAGGGAGTAACTATGATGGGAGCCTATTTCCTTTAACTTGGGTAGCAAGGAGATCCCCTCTGTGTGACACATTATTTTTAGAAGCACGCTTGAATTCTTATGAAGGTTGGAGGATCTAGAAACTATCAAAATGAGAGTCATTTTTAAAGTTTAGAAAGCCTTCGCATAGCTGGATTTATTTTGTTCCTGGATGTCAATAGTTATCAAAAGTGGGAAGCTCCTTCTGTCTTGCATGACTGTCCCCAATTCTTTGATCATTTTGGTTGGATTCATATTAAAGCTTCCCTTATCTCCTGAATGTGATGCTATATCCTTTCCATGTGCTTCTCTAGCATGTACCTCTTTATAATATTAAGGTAAAGAGATTTATTGATCTGTCTATTCCACAACCTACTATCCATACATAGCCCTTTGAAAGAAGAGACTTCTCTTATTTGAGTTTGTATATCCAGTACTTGGCATAGCTACAACTTTCCCTCATGAAAGGTGATAGATGAAACATAGGCTATTTAAATTTTAAGTGTCAGACTCATTTATTAAGTGTTTTTGTATTCTGTACATGTTGTACATTTTCTTAACTGATCTTTGGCTCATGTAAAATTAACTAACACATATGGCTTCGGAAAGGCCCTTGTGTTACAGAACCAGACTTTTGATGTCTTCCAAACAACAGACAATCATAGAGGCTCTGGAAGTAGTATATAAGCAGTAAGTGTTCCCATATGGAGTATAGTTAATAAATAACAATTTATAGTTAATAAGTGGAAAACTTCCTTTTTGTACAGTTTTTCTATCACTCTCTAATTGAGTAACTCACCTCCTCCCTTACCCAGTCCAGTCCCTTATTCTTCATTCAAGACACCTCTTCTTTTAGGACTTAGTTCACATTTGAGTTTACCATGTGAACTTGAAATGCATCTTGCTTTCCAGACTTTCAATCCTGAGAAAAAGTAGTTGAAGGGAGAAGTTGTACTACACTGGGAAGAGCTTGGTACTGGGGATCTGATGGGTAACAAAACCCATCAGAGGAGGATTTAATTTCTAGAGACTGACCTTGTGCCAGCATTTCTAGTAAATTAGGATCAACCTTAACATAGATATAGTAAATGAAATCTTCTAATATGTTCAGCTCAGTGGGCTTCAAAAATCTTTTACATCAAAGTTAATTCATGAAGTTTTGGAATTTTGAGCATTTTTGTTCAAAGCCCCAGTGCTGTGAAATTCATGTGCAGATCCAAGAAAAAAGAATCTCTTTGAGGGAATTTGAAGTACACTCTGAAGTTTTATATAGATATTCTCATGGTACTATATAAATTATTAAGTATATGTATTTCAAAATAAACATATGCTACTTGCTAGTTTCTGAGGATTTTATTAGAATAGATATACAGCAGGTTTAGTGCTATACACATTGTGAGTTCCCAATAAATGCTGTTTACTGATTGATGAAATTTAAGCTGTAATCCTGTGCCGTGATTGAAGCAGATTGAACTCGGCCAGTGCTGACCCAAAACACTAGTTTCATTGCATGATGGCTGATTAGTTAGCATGGTGTCCTGTTTCCCCACTGCCCTTGAATCTTGCCACACCTTTTTCTTCATGTTATAGTTAAGAGAAAGGAGTTACTGTAAATCTATTTGAGAACTTTCTAGTTGTCAAATGTTGATTATCATTGCTAATCAGTTGCTAATTCTGCTGATTTTACTTGTTATATATTCTTGATACTTGTCTACTTAGCTTGACTCCCATTCCTTTCGCTCTATGCCAAGCCCTTATATCATTCATTAAATTCAATAGCATGTGCTTGGCACTTAAAGGGTGCTCAATAAATGGTAGATTTCATACTTTTGTGAATATCTTTCCTTTCTCCCTTCAATCTATCCTGTACACTGCACTCACATTAATCCTAGAGCATCAATCTAATGATGTCACATCTTTGCTCAAATTCTTTAATGATTGCCAAATGCTCGGAGAATAAGCACAGACTCATCCTTTGGTATTCAAAGCCGTCATGGCCTGGTCCCAAGTAGTAACTTGAAGAAACTTTTCTTGATCACGTAGCCTATGTTCCTGCATAGTGTTTAACAATATTGTAAAGTAATTAGCCTCCAACTAAAATAAATTATTTATTTTTAAAGAAAGAACTTGGATGATGGAATCAAATTCAGATTCTGGTTCCATAATTTATGACCTGAATGGCCTAATGTACTCATATGTAAATTAGGGAAAATAATATTAACTACTTTATTGGGTTATATAATAGTGGTCAAGGTCACACATATGATGAAGTATAAGCTATAATGCTATGTTGTGATGAAACAGATTTCTTAGAACTTCTGAGGTGGATTTTAGCTCTTGGCATGTTCAATTTTTTTTTATTATTAATTTTTAGCAACTACTTTGTGCAGAGTGCTGCAATATGTTTTTATGATGGGAAAATCTGAAAGACATACCTGAAAGGCATGCTCTCCCTTCAAAGAGTAATATCCTTTCCACCTATTTGCTGATTATTTTGTGCCAGAAAGGCAGATGTCTAATGGCCAAGGAGAACTGAGCAGCTTCAGCTTAGCTGATAATATTCTTTCTGTAACTTTTCTGTTAGGCACACTCAATGAATGGAGAAGAATAACTCCCCCAAGGAGAGTAATTTTCCTCCATAATCATAATGTCTGTAGAGTCCCTGAGAGTAATGGTACTATGAAGAGATTCCTATGGATTTCCTCATGTCCTAGATGAGGACAGCAGGTGCAAGAGATGGGAGGTTATCCCAGGGAGCAGCCTTTACCTCTTCTCCTTCGCATATCTTCTTCGACATTATTAATGCAATGCCTCCCTGCCCTCTTTTTTTTAAAAATTAAATTCTTAAAAAAATTTTTTTATTTTACTTTTACTTTACAATACTGTATTGGTTTTGCCATACATCAACATGAATCTGCCATGGGTGTACATGTGTTCCCAATCCTGAACCCCCCTCCCACCTCCCTCCCCATACCATCTCTCTGGGTCATCCCAGTGCACCAGCCCTAAGCATCCTGTATCCTGCATCGAACCTAGACAGGGGCACTGGAACTGAATGCCATTAATAATATCTCAGTTATTCTTTCTACATTGATAACCACTCATCTTGGAAATGGGACAAGAATATACACAGAATGTGAAAAAATTTGAAACTAAGAGATGACCATTGTTCTTAACAAGCGTTATAAACATTACTTATTTTGCAATTTCTGCCATCATTTTTTTTAACCTACATTCTTTCCATTCTCACAGTTTTCCAAAGGAATAGCTTGTGTGCATCCTTGCCCTTATCTCCTTGGACATCAGTCTTTCATTAATGCAAAGCCTATCACACTGGGTATCAATCTGTTAATTAAAACTTCAAGGAGAGTCATTCAGAGGTTGAACAACGTCATTCAGGTATTCTCAGTCAGAAGGAGTATTATGAGTAACCTGTTCAGCTTTGTTCAGCTTTTGGACAATGACTATCAGAAAACTCTGATTTTTAATTTATGACAATGGAATGTTAAACATGTGGAATAGACATGGTGCTCTGAGAGCTATTATAGGGTATGGTCCCTGACGAGCAAAGCTCTAGAGCATCCGTTATACATAAATCTATACCCTGTGAACCATGAGACCCCCCTCTCTCCTAGCCACAGACTGTTGACATATAGTCTAAACAGAAGCCGGTGAAGCTACTGACCTAACATGGCCTCTCATAGTAGATGACTACTAACAGATATACTCAGATTTTGTTAAAGTCCTTTGAATATGAGTAGATGTTTACTCATCAAATGATATCTTGTTGACTATCCACTGTGGATTTGCTCACCTTTTTATTTCTATATGGGATTTTTCCTGGTTTAGAATTTTTGGCCATTTTTGGAATATTTTTTCAGTCTCATCTTCTTTCTTCTCTCTTTCTGGGGGCTCCAGTAACACAAATGTTCAAATTCTTATTATAGTTCTAAAGGTATCTGAGGTTCTTTTCATAGATTTTTCAGCCTATTATCTCTGTACTGTTTTAATTGGATAATTTCTGCTGTTTCAAGTTTACTGATGGTTCCCTTTGTCCTCTGTTTTCTGCTGTTGAGCTCATTAAAAGTTTTATATTTAGGTTATTTTATTTTTAAGTTCTAATTTTTTTCTTTTTTCCTAGTATTTTCTGCATCTTTTCTGAGACTTTCTATTTTTCCATTACTTTTAAGCATGTTCATAATTGCCCCCTGGGGCATTTTTCAGTTGGCTGCTTTAAAATCCATGTCACTTAATTTTAACATCTCATTAGAAAAGACCCTGATGCTGGGAAAGTTTGAAGGCAGGAGGAGAAGGGGATGACAGAGAATGAGATGGTTGGATGGCATCATGACTCTATGGACATGAGTTTGATAAAGCTCGGGAATTTGTGATGGTCAGGGAAGCCTGGCGTGCTGCCGTCCATGGGGTCACAAAGAGTCGGACACAACTGAGTGATTGAACTGAACTGAACTGAACATTGGGAGGGTCACAGATGGCATGTTGCTATCCCCATATCACCTTCACTGATACCGTAAAGGACGTCCTTATCATGTGTGTGATACACGACTCCGCACTGAAAAGAACCGAGATATTTTCTTAGAAAAATGGCTGATTTCAGGACTGAGGCAGGAAAAGGCAGGAATGTCTCATTTTATCAAAAATATGGAAGATACATGTCAGAAAGATACAGCAACCAGCTTGAATGGGTTCCCAGTGATAAAGTCTTAAATACTTTAAATGTCAAAGTAAATAATGATAGCAATGAATTATAACCCATTAATTAAAGTCAGAATTACTTGATTTTATCCTGAAATAAATAAGGAAAGCTCTTTCTTATAGTGGAATTGCAATTAATATGTATGGAAGTTGAAACATTATCAATGTAAGCTAGAATTTTTAGGTGTAAGTTTGATCCAGAACAGGATATTTATATAGTATCAAAATAGCCCCCACAAATTGCTTTTTTTTGACTACAAGGGGAAAAGTAACCTTACTGTGTAAGACACTACCTTAATGACGAAGCTAACATTCAATATCACTGATATTGATTGAGATAAACTGACATCAAGTGACTCCTGTCATAATGCATTGCAAAGTCTCCTTTAGTGGCATTCCTATAAAAATGCATATCCTTAATCTAATTCTGTCAAAACATTAGACAAATCCAAAATGAGAGTTTATTCGACAAGATAACTGACATGTACTTTTTTTAAAAAAAATATGAAGCTAAAAAAGAAAGACACCTGTGATATTATTAATTTTAAAAGAAAAATAACTAAATGCACACAATACATTATTCTGAATTATTTCTGACAACTAAATATGATGAATTATCCCGAATTAGCTCCTGCACATAGAAAAAAGATTATAAGGAGCTATTATAAGAGTTAATAAAATTTTGAGTATGGACTATGAATTATTAGGGATAGGAAAACTATAGCATGTGAGCCAGATTCATTCCAGGATCTACTTTTCTATGACTTATGAGCTCAGAGTAGTTTTTATATTTTACAGAGTTCTTAAAAATGAGCACATCATTTTTAAGCACATCGCCACCCCAAAGTATGCAGGAGAGACCCGATGATGCTCTTAATACCTAAAACAGTTATTATCTGAATCTTTATGTAAAACAGCTTGCTAATTCCTGAACGAGAGTACTAGTAAAAGGCTAGAAATGCTTTACTTAAGCTCCTAATACAGCAAGATACCTTCCTCGCCTTTTCATATACATGAACCAACAAATCCCCTTTGTTCTTCCAAAGCCACTTGAGTTAGGGTTCTAACACTTCTAACCAAAAGGCTCTGAATGATGCAAACAACCTGCACAAAG
This sequence comes from Cephalophus harveyi, assembly GCA_006410635.1. NCBI lineage: Eukaryota > Metazoa > Chordata > Mammalia > Artiodactyla > Bovidae > Cephalophus > Cephalophus harveyi. The sequence continues at coordinate 150,326 of SJYT01029119.1, read as the reverse complement.
GCAGAGTGCCCCTACTTCCCTCTATTTTATTTGCTAATATTGGCCACATTTAAGCTGATGAAGTTCTTGAGAGGCCTTATCAGATCTTCCATCATGGTTGGCATAACTGTACTGGTATAGAATTTCCATTTAATCTGTTTTATGTTTCTCTGCAAGTACCATTATACATTCTGCTGCTCTCAGAAGCAATATTGATGAAATGTGTCCAATGTAATTAAAAATGGATTCATAATGGGAATGTCAATTCAATGAACATAACTAATAACACTGTGAGTTCATATAATTACTTTTTAAATGGTCTAAGATCTGATAGGAAAAAAAGAGACTTTGCTGTCATATTACACTATTTCATAAATTTACACCTCAGAAAAATACATAAAACAATTCTTAAGGGAGGGAGTTGAAAGGAGAGAAAGAATGTCAAAATGATTTAGCAAACTAAGAACTTTAGCTTTACAGAGTTAGTTCAGAATCTTATATTCATTCTCCTTTCCACTCATGTCAGCAAACGTGTTGAGCAAGTAATGTGTGCTGGCTCCTGAGGCCACACTAATTAATATGATGCAGGTCTTACAATTGAGGTGATCAAAAGGTGTTCAGTTCAGTAAAGTTGCTCAGTCGTGTCCAACTCTTTGCAATCCCATGAATTGCAGCATGCCAGGCCTCCCTGTCCATCACCATGTCCCAGAGTTCACTCAAACTAACGCCCATTGAGCTGGTGATGCCATCCAGCCATCTCATCCTCTGTCATCTCCTTCTCCTCCTGCCCCCAATCCCTCCCAGCATCAGAGTCTTTTCCATTGAGTCAACTTTTCACATGAGGTGGCCAAAGTACTGGAGTTTCAGTTTTAGCATCATTCCTTCCAATGAACACCCAGGGCTGATCTCCTTTAGGATGGACTGGCTGGATCTCCTTGCAGTCCAAGGGAGTCTCAAGAGTCTTCTCCAGCACCACAGTTCAAAAGCATCAATTCTTCGGTACTCAGCTTTTTTCACAGTCCAACTCTCACATCCATACATGACCATTGGAAAAACCAGGTAAGGGAAATAAATATTATTGTATAATTGCAATGTCATTTAATAAGGGAAATGAAAGTTACACATATCAAACTGTTGCTTAGGTCAATCAGAAAAAGAGACTAGTCTAAAGAACAGAAGTTTCACCTAGGTGTTGAAGGTGAAGAGGAGGTTGCTAGGATAATCTTGATAATGAAGAAAGCATGTGCCCTTGGGAGAAAAATTAATGGAAGTTTTTATAGTCATTTGACTATCTAAGACCCTACACATGGACATCACCAGGTGGCCAACCCCAAAATCAGATTGATTATATTCTTTGCAGCCAAAGATAGAAAAGCCTTATACAATCAGCAAAAACAAGAGGGAGAGCTGACTGTGGCTCAGATCATGAACTACTATTGCCAAATTCAGACTTAAATTGAAGAAAGTAGGGAAAACCACTAGACCATTCAGCATGACCTAAATCAAATCCCTTATGATTATACAGTGGAAGTGGCAAATGGATTTAAGGGCCTAGATCTGATAGATAGAGTGCCTGGTGAACTATGGACGGAGGTTCATGATATTGTATAGGAGACATGAATCAAGACCATTCCCAAGAAAAAGAAGGGCAAAAATGCAAAATGGCTATCTGAAGAGGCCTTACAAATAGCTGTGAAAAGAAGAGAAGCAAAAAGCAAAGGAGAAAAGGAAAGATATTGCCATTTGAATGCAGAGTTCCAAAGAAGAGAAAAGAGAGATAAGAAAGCCTTCCTCAGTGATCAGTGTAAGAAATAGACGGAAAACAAAAGAATGGGAATGACTAGAGATCTCTTCAAGAAAATAGAGATACCGAGGGAACATTTCATGCAAAGATGGGCTCAGTAAAGAACAGAAATGGTATGGACCTAATAGAAGCAGAAGATATTAAGAAGAGGTGGCAGGAATACACAGAAGAACTGTACAAAAAAGATCTTCATAACGCAGAAAATCATGATGGTGTGATCACTCACCTAGAGACAGACATCCTGGAATGTGAAGTCAAGTGAGCCTTAGGAAGCATCACTACAAACAAAGCTAGTGGAGGTGATGAAATTCCAGTTGAGCGATTCAAACCCTAAAAGATGATGCTGTGAAAGTGCTGCATTAAATATGTCAGCAAATTTGGAAAACTCAGCAGTGGCCACAGGACTGGAAAAGGTCAGTTTTAATTCCAATCCCAAAGAAAGGCAATACCAAAGAACGCTCAAACTACAACACAATTGCACTCATCTCACATGCTAATAAAGTAATGCTCAAAATTCTCTAAGCCAGGCTTTAGCGGTAAGTGAAACATGAACTTCCAGATGTTCAAGCTGGTTTTAGGAAAGGCAGAGGAGCCAGAGATCAAATGCCAACATCTGCTGGATCATCAAAAAGCAAGAGAATTCCAGAAAAACATCCCATTTCTGCTTTATTGACTATGCCAAAGCTTTTGACTGTGTGGATCACAATAAACTGTGGAAAATTTTGAAAGAGATGGGAATACCAGACCACCTGACCTGCCTCTTGAGAAGTCTGTATTTAGGTCAGGAAGCTACAGTTAGAACTGGACATGGAGCAACAGACTGGTTCCAAATAGGAAAATGAATACATCAGGGCTTATATTGTCACGCTGCTTATTTAACTTATATTCAGAGTACATCATGAGAAATGCTTGGTTGGATGAAGCACAAGCTGGAATCAAGATTACTGGGAGAAATATCAATAACCTCAGATATGCAGATGACACCACCCTTATGGCAGAGAGTGAAGAACTAAAGAGCCTCTTGATGAAAGTGAAAGAGGAGAGTGAAAAAGTTGGCTTAAAGCTCAACATTCAGAAAACTAAGATCATGGCATCTAGTCCTATCACTTCATGGCAAATAGATAGGGAAACAGTGGCTGAATAATTTTTGGGGGCTCCAAAGTCACTGTAGATTGTGACTGCAGCCATGACATTAGAAGACTCTTGCTCCTTGGAAGAAAAGCTATGGCCAACTTAGACAGCATTTTAAAAAGCAGAGACATTACTTTGTCAACAAAGGTCCATCTCATCAAGGTTATGGTTTTTCCAGTAGTCATGTATGGATGTGAGAGTTGGACTATAAAGAAAGCTGAGGGCAGAAGAATTGATGCTTTTGAACTGTAGTGTTGGAGAAGACTCTTCAGAGTCCCTTGAACTGCAAGGAGATCCAACCAGTCCATCCTAAAGGAGATCAGTCCTGAGTGTTCACTGGAAAGACTGATGTTGAAGCTGAAACTCCAATATTTTGGCTACCTGATGCGAAGAGCTGACTTATTTGAAAAGACCCTGATGCTGGGAAGGATTGAAGGCAGGAGGAGAAGGGGATGACAGAGGATGAGATGGTTGGATGGCATCACTGACTTGATGGATATGAGTTTGGGTGAACTCCAAGAGTTGCTGATGGCCTGGAGTGGTGCAGTCCATGGGGTTACAGAGTCGGACACGACTGAGCGACTGAACTGGATATGAGTTTGGGTGAACTCCAAGAGTTGCTGATGGCCTGGAGTGGTGCAGTCCATGGGGTTACAAAGAGTCGGACACGACTGAGCGACTGAACTGAACTGACTATCCCGGAAGTTGTACGTTCAGGATGAAATACTGAAGGAAAGTAAAGGAAAAAAGTTGAACTTCTAAATGTTTTAGGAGAAAACCTTTGGTTTAAGAGGAGCCACCTTGGACAGATAAATGAAGAATGAAAGTTAAAGTGTTAGTCTCTCAGGCGTGTCTGACTCTTTGCGACCCCATGGATGTAGCCACACTGGCTCTTCTGTCCATGGAATTCTTGAGGCAAGAATACTTGAGTGGGTTGCCATTCATACTATCCAGTATACATGATAAAAAACTGGAAAATGGAAAGGGAAAAGAAGGGGATTAGGAAGAGAAGGAAAGAGGGATAGAAGAAGAAAGAAAGGAACCAGCTGAATGTGGGTTTCCAAAAGTCATAGGCCATTCTGTGTCAGGATACTGCCAAATGCAGGCCTTGTAGGACTAACCAGGAGTGACCTCTGTGTCTCCCTTGATTTTGCATCTGAGACATGATTTGAGACTCCCAGGCTTAACAGACACACCAAACCTTTCTAGAGCTGCTGATTTACATAAGAGAATGTATGGAACCCTAGAGGAAGCTGTAAATGTGCCACAAGTCAGGAGCCTGGTCCTTCTTTGCTGTTTACCATTCCCCATTGTGTGAATAACAGAACTCCTGTTTCACTTGGAACATCATCTCTTCCATGTGACTTGGGTGAGCCAGCTTGATTCACTTCTAGCTAGATGTTCTGTGTGGCCAAGGTCTACATGATCATAACTTTGACTCCTGGGATTTAGTGATTTTTTTTAAACATGTGACCCAATTCTAATTTGAACTTCTGGATGAGATCCCTTTTTATTCACTCAACTGATAATTATAAAAATAAGCCTGAATCTGCCTGGGGTCAGTTCTAGCAATGAACCACCACCAAAAGAAAAAAAAGGTCACAAAAAGGAGATGGAACCACATCATGAAGTGAAGTAAAATCAGATCCTGATGTCATCATGTGCACATCTGAATCTGCTAGCCAAGGATTGCCTCAGTTATTGTTATTTTCTGGAAATGTCTTTGTTCAACCCTTGGTTTTGAAGGATGTTTTACCAGGCACAGAGTTCCAAGTTAGTGATTTTGTTGTTGTTGTTCATTTATTTTCCTTTAACAAGTTAAAAAATGCCATTCCGTTATTTTATTGTTTCCATTATTTCTTTTAAACAAAAAGTGGTTAGTTTTATTGTTGATGCTTTGAAGTTAATGTTTTTTTCTCTTCATTTAAAATTTCCTTTTTGCTTTGTTTTCTACAATTGGACTCTAATGTGCTTAGGTATGTCTTTGCCTAGGATTTGCTGAGCTTCTTAAGGCTGTGGGTTGATTTTTTTAAATCAGTTTAGAAAATTCTCAGCCATTGACTTCAAGTATTTCTTGTATCTCATTCTCTTTCCTCTCTGAGATTCCAGTTATATATATGTTAGACCTTTTCCATATATGTCTTAAGCTTTTATATATATATACATACATACATATATCTATATATATAGATATATAAAAGATGAGCTTTAGGCTTATTTTATTGTCTTTTTTGTTTTAGTCACTTTTCTTGACATGCTTGGTAATTTTAAGTTAAATATCTGTAGGGAAATAGTCCCTATGAATATTAAATATTCAAAAATTCCCTATGAATATTAAATATTTGTGGGGAAATTATAGAGGTTTTAGATAATATTATACTCCTCAATAAATTTATTTACCCTCTTCATTGGCAGTTGGCCACACTAAAGACATATACATTCAATACAATCAGGGAGAGAGTTTCTTTAAAGATCAGTGTAAAGATAAGTATTTCTAAGGACTTCCCTTGTGGTCCAATGGTTAACTATCTGCCTTCCAATGCAGGTAACTCGGGTTTTTGCCTGGTTGTAGAATGGGGATCCCACATGCCACAGGATAGCTAAGCCCCAATGCGGCAACTAAGACCTGATGCAGCCAAAAAATAAAAATGAATAAATATTAAAAAAAAAAGTTTGTTATTTAATAAAAAAGAGAAGTATTCCTAAGGTGTAGGTCTCCAGAATTTCCAACTGAAAGGCAGGAGTTCTCATCACGGTCCCTCCTCCTTGGAATCCTCATCTCCAATTTTATTTCCTCAGAGCTACTATCCTGTGTTAAACATACAGAATTCTTGTTCCTAAAAAGCACACATTTCTTGGTCCTCAGTGGTTGCCTTCTTTAGATGCAGTGTGTCCTTTCCAGCTCACTGCTGTTCTAGCCCACCAGTCCCTACTGTTGCCACATAACTACTTCATTCATTTTCCTCAGCTGTATGAGCTCTGTAATCATTTGATTTCTATCTCCTGAAATCAAGTAGGAGCATAGGATATTCTCTGTTCTTCAGACTTAATAGAGGAAAGAAGCTTTAGTGGCAATAAAGTGGTTTTGTGTTAGATGTAAAGACACAGCTTAAGAACTGGCAAGTGTCTCAAAGGGAAAATACTGAGTTGTAGGCTTATTATGTAGCTTCCCCAATGGCTCCACATGTAAAGAATCTGCCTGCAGTACAGGAGACACAAGAGACACGAGTTCTGTCTCTGGGTCAGGAAGATCCTCTAGAGAAGGAAACAGCAACCCACTCCAGTATTCTTGCTGGGAGAATCCTATGGACAGAGGAGCCTTGGGCTACAGTGCATGGTGCTGTGAACAGTCAGACATGACTAAGTGATTAAGGCTTATGTATCTACCATCTTTCCTCTGAAAAATCTTATTTCCTCTTATACTAACAGCCTTGACATCCTTGAACTTCAGTTTTTGTTTTCCTTTTCCTGAAATCTGCCAAAATCCTGAGGACTTGTCTGCCTCTCTGTAGTTGCTGACTCTATTTTTGCTCCTCAGACTCTCATTTTCTGTAAAAAAGAAAAAAAAAAAGTTAAAAATTCTCCCAAGCAAAAAAGTGGTGCTAGGATTTACACCTCACCCCAGTGAGCTTCCTTTTTCTGAAATACTGCTCTCACAAATCCTGGTTGCAATGGCAATTTTTTTTTCTTTTTTTTTTTTACTGTGCTTCAGAAAGATTGTTGTGTTCATGCATGCATTTGTGTGCATATATGTGTGGGTGCACGTATGTTTGGATTTTTAGTTGCTCTTAATAAGATTTTAGTTGCTACTTCTTAATAGTTTGAAGCCTAAGAATTCTTACCTGCACATTATTGTAGATAGAAGTACATCTCACATGAAAATTCAGACTTTTTTCACTTGAAAAGAAACAAAATATAGCAACACAGAATTACTCTCCTTTCAACTCAGCATGCATTTTATGGAACACACAGTCTTCACCACTCTATATTATCTTTCACCCTTCTACCTGAACTCTTTTCTATCACCTGTCCATCCCTCTGTAATCATTTGATTTCTGCATCTCTTGAAGTGTTTTGAAAGAACAGTATGTTCTCTGTTCTTCAAAGCCACAGTAGAGGAAAGAAGCTTCAGTGGCAATAAGAGGGGTTTTTGTTAGACATAAAGCATTTCTCCCTTATAGGCACTCTCCAAGAAAGGTAAAGCGTGTCTAGTGTACAATACAGATAGACTAGGGCCTCCCAGGTAGCGCTGGTGGTGAAGAACCAGCTTGCTAATGCAGGAGACACAGGAGACAGGTTTGGTCACTAGGTGGGAAGATCTGTTGGAGAAGAGCATGGCAACCCACTCTGTTAGTCTTCCCTGGAGAATCCCATGGACAGAGATGCCTGGTGTGCTACAGTCCCTAGGGTCGTGAACAATCGGACACTGAAGCAACTTAGCATGCATGCACAGATAGACTAGATGCCCCATCCACGTAGTATAAATGAGACTGTTAGAGATCTAGAATTATTGAAAACTGGTTAACTGGGTAGACTTGATAAGTATGACTTCATTAACTTCTGACACAGAAATCAAAGAGCATAAATAAAATGGTAATAATTAGGAATTTTCTGTATGTCATCCTTTCACTCTTTATTCACTCATGATTTATTATATAGCTACTATATGTTAGCATGGTTTCTAGGTCCTCAACATTTAGGATGAGCAGTTTTAGCAGGATAATAAAGACAGTAAGTGCATAAATAAACAGATAAGTAAGGTAATTTCTGAAAGTGTTAAGTACTTGTGGTAGGCAGAATAGTGGCCTCCAATAATATCCATGTCCTAAGGCCTAGGATCTGTGAATATATTACTGTTGTGACAAAGTGGACTTTGCTGGTGTCCTTAAGGCTAAGGACCTTAACATGGAGAAATTACCCTGCATTAATTATCCTTATTAATTTCCTGATATAATGAGTCTATTAAAGTTGAGGATCTTTCCTGGGTACAAAGGGAGGTGTGAGCACAGAAGGATCAGAGACCTAGAGTGTTGCTAGCTTTGAAGATGAAGGAAAGGGGCCATGAACCAGGGATTGTGAATGGCATCTGAAAACTGGAAGAAAATGGAATCTCCCCTAAAGCCTTCAGAAAGAAATGCAACCTAGATTGAATACTGATCTTAACCCAGAAAGGCATGTATTGGACTTCTGACCTACAGAATTATAAAATAATCCTTTTGTGATGCTTTAAGCCACTTGGTCTGTGGTATTTCTGCAGCAGTAGAATGCTAACACAATACTACAAAGAAAGTCTGTGGAGTCTGTGGAATACAAAGTATATAAAGTAGTGAGGTGGCTGCACTGGCTGAGGTGATGACGAAAAACGTTCTGAAGAGGAAACAAGATGGTCAGTTATAGGACAACATGGGAAAAGTCTGTCATTTGAGGACTGGAAAGAATGCCAGTGTAACTGGAGATTAATATGAGAGTGAGATGTGTGCATTTAGGGAGGTCAGGGGGCACAGAGGACAGACTAGGATGCGAGGGAGGAGAAGCAAGCTGCTGACAAAACATGTGGAACATTGTGGATCCTGGTAAAGTATTTGCATTGTATTCTCATTTTGTTTGGAGGATTTTTATCATGAGACTGATGTAATGTTGTTTGCATTCTTGGTCCCATCCCCAGAGAATCTGATTTATTAGTTTTATGAAGGCATTTGAGGGTCTACATTTGTTTACACACCCCTACTGATTCTTAGGCAAGTGGGCTTTTGATCGTACTCGGACAAACACTGCTTCACTTTCTTTTTTAATTTATTTAATCGGGGTATCGTTGCTTTACAGTGTTAGGCTAGTTTCTGCTGCACAGTGAAGTGAATCAGCTCTGTGTGCACACAGATCTCCTCTCTTCAGGATTCCCTTCCCATTTAGGTCACCACAGAGCACTGAGTAGCGTTCCCGTGCAATACAGTAGATTCTCGTTAGTTATCTTTTTTATCCACTCATTCAGTTGCTGTCGTGTCTGACTCTTTGCATCCCCATGGACTGTGGCCCACTAGGCTCCTCTGTCCATGGGATTTCCCAGGCAAGACTACTGCAGTGGATTGCCATTTCCTTCTCCAGGGGATCTTCCTGACCCAGAGATCAAACCCGTGTCTCCTTCATTGGCTTGCGGATTCTTTACTGCTGAGCCACCAGGAAACCCTGTTGATATACAGTAGTGTATATATGTCAATTCCAATCTCCCAGCTCACCCCACCCACCTTTCCCTGCTTGGTGTCCATACGTTTGTTCTCTATGTTCGTGTCTCTATTTTGCTTTGTAAATAAATTAATCTGTACCATTTTTCTAGATGCCACATACAAGTGTTAATATATGATATTTTTCTCTTTCTGACTTAACTTCACTCTGTATAACAGTGTCTAACTTTAATTTCAGTATCTCTTTTGGGGTTTTTCCTCTGGTCTCTTTATATTTGCTCCCTCCCCACTTTCTTGTGGACACTTTCCCAAAATATAATATCAAGACCACAGAACATTTATTAGATTCCTTCCATGTTCCTCAGGGAGCCTAGCCTAATTTAGAGCCTGCAAAAGATATCTTGGTATATACTTATTTAATTGAATCAAGTGATATTTATTTAATATTGCAATTATGGTCACCATTTTTAGGTTGAAAAAAAAAATATATATATATATATGAAAAAGAAAGTGAAGCTGTTAATTCCTCAGTTATGTCCTACCCCATGGACTTTAGCTCACCAGGCTCCTCTGTCCTTGGAATTCTCTAGGCAAGAATACTGGAGTAGGTAGCCAAACCCTTCTCCAGGGATCTTCCTAATTCAGGGATTGAACCCAGGTCTCCTGCATTGCAGGTGGATTCTTTACCATCTGAGCCTTGTATACATATACATATAGATATGTTTAATGACGTTTAAACCATGAAAATTCTATTTCTCTTGGTCTTACCTCACCCCTTGGGAATATGATACTTTTTAAGAGAAAAGTGTTCCTAATGAGGTAATTAGACTTTTATCTATGAGGAAATACTGTGTTGCCTCTCTTGTTGCAGTGTAAGGAATGTAAAAGTGGAGATGTTGGACTAGGAAAGGGTGTGTCTTTAAAATAGCTCAAATCTATAAATTGACTTTAGGAAAATAGACCATGACTGGGGACTGGGGATACTTGTACAAACTGCCCCAGTATTAGACCTCTGCTTCCTATGTAAGTAGCCATCACACTTGATTTGACCTTCCTGATTCTTTGAAGATAACCCTACAAAGCTCTTAGTAGTGCTCATTTGCCCAAGCAACTCTTCATAAGCATCCAAAGCAAGTGGGTGGCAGAGAGGAGTCTCTCATTTTAAAGAGGTAGCCAACTTGGTCTCAATCCATGCTTTCCTGTACTATTGAAAGTCAGCAGTATTTTTTTTTTAATTTAAATTTATTTATTTTAATTGGAGGCTAATTACTTTATAATATTGTATTGGTTTTGCCATACATCAGCATGAATCCACCACAGAGGTACACATGTTCCCCATCCTGAACCCCCTCCCACGGCCCTCCCCGTACCATCCCTCTGGGTCATCCCAGTGCACCAGCCCCAAGCATCCTATATCCTGCATCCAACCTGGACTGGCGATTCATTTCTTATATGATATTATACATGCTTCAATGCCATTCTTTTTATTTTTTTTAAATTTTATTTGTTCACTTTTGGTTGTACTGGGTCTTCACTGCTGTGTGGGCTTTTCTCTAGTTGCAGAGAGCAGGGGCTCTTCTCTAGCTGCGGTACTTGCAGTTCTCGTTGCAGTGACTTCCCTTGTTGCGGAGCACTGGCTTTAGTGCGTGCAGGCTTCAGCAGTTGCAGGCCTGGCACTCTGGAGCACAGGCATCATAGCCGTGGCACGCGGGATCAGCTGCTCTCAGCACATGGGCTCTTTCCGGATCAGGGATCAAACCCATGTCTCCTGCCTTGGCAGGTGGATTCTCCACCCCTGAGCCGCCAGGGGAGCCCAACAGTTGTTCATTTTTCTTGCCTTATGACTATGTTTGTTTCTGGGGGCTGATGATTGCCAGGTAGGCTTCCTTTTTAAGGCATCCCTGTTCCAGGTGTTCAAAATTATCTTTGACCTTACTCAGAACTCAGCAGCTACATGTGGAATTCTTTACTGGCTTCTCATCCAATCTTTTCATTCATCTCTGATTTGGCTTCAGGATTATGCTTGCATTTTTTTCAGAGGAATTATTTTTAAGTGACAGCATTGAATAGAAGTGAGTGAATGCTCTTAAGTAGTGGTCCTGAGGATGTGCCTGCAAAGAGGAGAGTTGAGGCAACTACTTAGGCCATCCAGGCTCCTAAACACTTTCTGTTTTGTATTGGTATGACCCTAAATGTTTTATGTTCTCCTCTGTCCCTGGTGACATACACTGTTTGAAACCCCTCAGTATGTCTTTTCACAAACCTATCCAGGAACTTCTTCTCAAATACATGAAGGGCATCAGGATAGAACAAAAACCAATACCATGCCAGACCAAAAGTCCAGTTATCCATAGTTTCTGCTTCCAGATTTATAATTCATATTCTTTACCACAAGGATCTCTAAAAACTATAGGTCTGATCTTGAAATGTCTCAGCTCAAAATCCTCAATGGTTTCAACTGCTTGTGTTTGGAAGAAAATATAAATTGTTACCTCTTGGTAGGAAATTATAGGGTGACTCTATAATTCATTGTCCAAAATGGAACATCTTGAGAGTAAAGGGAGTGCTATGAATAATTATATTTGTGCAACAGGCGCAAACTCAGACTATTCTGAACAGGAGCAGATGGTTACCCTCACTAAAAACTGTCTGCAAACTCACCCTCCATCCCCCTCAGTCACTCTGCTCCAATCACACTGGTCTCTTTCATGTCCTTAAATGTGCTGAGCTTCCCCCATTATGGCCCTTAGTTATGCTATCCACTTTATCTAAAACCCCTTTCACCTAGCCCCTTGCATCACTGGCTCCTCATCCATTAGGTCTCAGGTTAAACACCATCACCTGTCTCTGATCATCCTCTTTTGTGATAAACCTCACACCTCTATGCTCTATCCCAGGATTCTGTGTTTTTCTTTCAACACTGATTACAGTCATAAATCCTGTTTTTCTGTACCTCTTCCAGCTTCTCAGTCAATAAGCTCTCTGTGCTAGTCAGTCTATACAGAGTCCATATCTTCTGTTGTTACCTTTTAGGGTTTCATTTACCCAGTAAGACTGTGTGACACTCTGCTTGTCCCAAGTCCAAACTCCTGGAAGAGGGTACTGACTGTCCCAGCTGGGTTCAGGTGACCTGCCCTGGTACAGTCAAGTATTATTAAGGGAGTGGGTCAAGGTATGCATTATCTATGCCAAAAGCCCACATTTTTGGATAGGGACAGTTAAAGGGGTGTGGACAAAGGCATGTAGTTTAAAAAGTACCTAAACACATTTCCAGATGGTTTCCTTTCCTCTCTGTATCTGTGGTTTCCTAGGGTAGCATTCTGATACATTCCCACTTCTTTGCTCTTTTAATTTCTGACAACATCTAGTTACATATTATATTCAGCTCTTTTGAATAGAGAGATTTGGAATTGTTTTCTCACTGATTTGTCCAGTTTTACTGAATCGAGTGGTTGTTTTTGGCATCCTGTAAATAACAAACTCTGATTGAAACTAATGAATCATTTATTTGATCAAAACATGTGTCCCATACCAATATTCTGAACTTGACCCTTGACATCAGGCCAAGGGATTTATTCTGACATTAGCTGCTTTTCTTTAGAAATTAGAGGGTTTATTCATTTTTGGTTGTATGTATTTATTTTGTTTGCATTGCAGATTAAAATCAGATGCATATTATGATTCTATTGATTTAGTAGTTCAATAAAACAATTTTCTCCCCTTTGGCACAAAAACCTAATTAAACATGCACCCTCTACTCTGAGTTAGGAGCCTCAAGTATAGACTGAGTCTGTTACTAGCTAATGGAGTGGTAGTGGGAAAGCCCTTTAGCCTGTCAAATTGGCCTTCTCCATGAAATGAAATAATTGATTAAAGTTGTTTCTGAGTTGCCTTTAGCCCTAAAATTCTGAGATACTATAACTTCCTGAAAAGTAGTGACATTATTTTTTGGTTACCAATTAGTTCTTGAAAAGCCTCTGGATAATAAAATACTTCTAAGATAGATTCTTTAGGGAAAGTTTTGGGGGGAGAAAAATGTTGTTATGTTTCAAAGAATTAAACATCATAAGAGGACTTACTCAGATCCTAAAGTCCATGAGTCTCCAAATTGGTTTTCTCTCTAGCAAGAATTCTGCACCGTTTTGCTGCAGGTTGTGAAAGAAAGAGAGGTGAAGTGGCTGAAATGGCTGCTGACTGGATTCCTGTTCGGAACACTCAATTGGAGGGCAGCGCCGAGATGTGGACCAAAGTAAGAGGCATTATGTTTTATAGCAGATTAATAAGAGTGAAGTAGAGACAGTTTTCTGCTCCACAGAGGTGCCACTTACAGTCATATAACATATGGCTCAACACAGAATAAGGGAAATTAAAATGGGCATTGAATGACAAAGGCCAGAAACTGCCACTGATGTCATCCGAGGGGATTGAGGGACACTCTGACCTGCTTCCTTCCCTGCTTGCCATTTCCTCTAATGAGAGTGAGGACCCTTTGCCAGTTGCCGAGTGACTTTCCTGTGAACCTCTCAAAGAAGGTTCACAGCATCTGCTCACCACACAGTCAATGACACAAGCAATATTGCTCCTGGCATAGTCCCTCCCAAGAGGAACATGGCTACACAGTGCTTCTTTCTGAAGACTTTTGATAGCACTTAGCAATTCACAGATGTCTAATAAATACAACTTGGTGAAATGATAGTTATTAGGACACCTGCTGGCAACTTAGCTCATGTGCTTTTAGGCATCCAGATCTTCTGAGTGTATTTTACATATTTTTTTGGTTGTCTTTAGTTTTCAGTGATCTCTATGAATGGAAGGAAGTGGTTAATTTAAAACTGCAAGTTTTTCAAGAGTAATCTTGGCACTGGTGCAAATTTTGATAGAAATTTTAACAAGGCTATGCTTGATACTCTATCAGTTCAGATCAAGACTTACCACAACAAAAAGAGAAACGTAAAAAATAGAACATTTATTATTGCCCCTGACAGTCTCCCAAATCAGAACTCTTTCATCCTTTAAGTTCATTGCTGAGAATATAGAGAATCACATTGTAGAGAGGCAAAGTGCAGGTCTAAAGCATGACTTGCTTATCGGTATCAGAGTCTCTGTACTTTTCTGTTCAGTTCAACAAATATTTATTGAATGCTTACTGTCTGTGAAGCATGGCATGTAAAGGGACATACCTTGCTTTCACAGAGCTGGCAACACACTGGAGGACACATGCGTCTCTGAAAATAACTAAAATGCACCGTGACGAAGTGACACAGAACTTCAGAGCAGAGGCAAGAGTGCAGGTAGGGAAGTCAAGGAGAGTTAGAGAGTAGATGCTATTTGAGCTGAGTTTGAAGGCTCAGTAAAAATCTTTCAGGAAGAGAGGGAGAGAGGAGGGCAGTTTCTATGATGAGGGAACACCATAAACATAGCCATGAATGTTTAGTTTAGTTGTAACCCAACAACTAATTAAAGAACAGAGGATAATTTGATGTGAATTGAAAGAAGTGTCATGAGTAGAATGTTATTGAAAATATCTAAGCAACCAAGTAAATCTCATGCCAGGCATGAATAACTGCTCTCAAGAAACTTACAAGCTAGTTTAAGAAGCGAAACAAGCATAGAAGAGAGAGTTAATAATTCAAGATAACAGATGATAACAGACGGTGTTTATGAGACATACAAATATTCTGAGGATTAACAAGTTTGGGATCCGAGTTTCAGGGCTCTCTGGAGGGCCTCTGTGGAGGCAGAGGGGAGTTGGAGATAAAGCTGAAAACTAGAATGCAAGGCAGGGTTCCAGAGGTTTTAATGGTATCCTTCGTCCACTTCACAGGCTTTCAGATTGTGATCATCTTATTCACATAACACACAGCCAGTAATTTACACAGGATTATTATGTCGCTCTTCCACATACACATGGAAGCCCAGTTTTCAATGTAGGTTCATTGCAACTAATAAAGAAATGCAGAAAAAAGTAAAGAAAAAGAAACTATTCATCATATACCATCCAGAGAAAACTGGTGCTAATATTTTTATTTATGTGATTCCAGACCTTACATAAATATATTTATGTTTCTATACATAAAATTTTAAACAAAGATGGGATTATCTATAGATTTAATTATAAATTTTGATTCTTTTTTTCATTACAGATACCTTTCTGTGTCAAGAAATGTTTACATCATCACTTATAGTAGCTTTTCTTACTCATATTCTATGAATAAATGAGATCTTTTGGGGGTTCCTTTGGTCTATATGTCTATCTTTATGCATATCTCATACTGCTTTGATTACTATAACTTAGTGATATATTTTGAAGTCAGGAAGTGTGATGGTCACAGTTTTTTGTTTCTCAAGATTGTTTTCAGAGCTCTTTGGGGTTTCATATGAATTTTCTAATTTTTTTCTATTTCTGCAAAATTGCCATTAGGATTTCAATAGGGGGTATGTTGAACCTATAGATAACATTGGCAAGTTTTTGTTATTCAGTTGCTAAGTCATGTCCATCTCTTTGCAACCCCATGAACTGCAGCATGCCAGGCCTCTCTGTAGGTCACCATTTCCCAGAGCCTGGTCAGACTCATGTCCATTGAGTTGGTGATGCCATTCAACCACCTCATCACCTGTTGTTCCTTTCTCCTCTTGCTCTCAATTTACACAGCATCAGGGTCTTTTCGAATGAGTCAGGTTTTTGTGGTGGCCAAGTATTGAAGCTTCAGCTTTAGCATCAGTCCCTCAAGTGAGTATTTAGCATTGATTTCCTTTAGGATTGACTGGTTTGATCTCCTGACTCTCCAAGTGACTCTCAAAAGTCTTCTTCAGCACCACAATTCAAAAGCATCAGTTCTTTAGTGCTCAACCTTCGTTATGGTCCAACTCTCACATCTGTACATGACTGCTGGAAAAACCATAGCTTTGACTATCTGGACCTTTGTCAGCAAAGTGATGTCTCTGCTTTTTATTATATTGTCTAGGTTTTTCATAGCTTTTTTCCCCCAAGGAGCGAGCATCTTTTAATTTTGTGGCTTCACTCACTGTCCACAGTGATTTTGGAGCCCAAGAAAATAAAATATGTCACTGTTTCCATCTTTTTCCCCCATCTATTTGCCATGAAGTGATGGAATCAGATGCTATGATCTTAGTTTTTTGAATATTGAATTGTAAGGCAGCTTTCTCACTCTGCTTTTTCACCCTCATCAAAGATGCTTTAATTCTTCATCACTTTCTGCCATTAGGTGTCATCTGCATATCTGAGATTGTTGATATTTCTCATGGCTATCTTGATTCCAGCTTGTGATTCATCCAGCCTAGGCATTTCATACAATGTACTCTGCATGTAAGTAAAATAAGCAGGGTGACAGTATATAGCCTTGACGGACTCTTTTCCTGATTTTGAATCAATCCATTGTTCCATGTCTTGCTCTAACTGTCGCTTCTTGACCTTCATACAGGTTTCTCAGGAGACAGATAAGGTGGTCTGGTATTAACCTTCTCTTTAGTATGAACATTTTAATAATATTAAGTCTACCAGTTTATGAGTCTGTGGAATGTTTTTCCATTTATTTTTGTCTCTCTATTTTATCAGTACCTTATAGCTTTTAGTGTACAAGTTTTTCACCTCTTGGGTAAGTTTATTTTTAAGTATTTCATTATTTTTGATGCTCTTTAGAGTGGGATCATTTTCTTAATTTGCTTTTTGAATTATTTTTTGTTAATGTATTGGAACACAACTGACATTTGTATGTTGACTTTGTATCCTGCAGTGTTACTAAATTTGTTTTTTATTTACAACAATTTTGTGTGGAATTATTAAGAGGCTTATGGAAGCTTCCTAATGGGAGAGACTGACTGAGGAGGAAACTGGGTCTTGTTCTGGTGGGCAGGGCCACACTCAGTAAATCTTTAATCCAATTTTCTGTTAATGGGTAGAGCTGTGTTCCCTCCCTGCTATGAAGGTAATGGCCACCTCCTTCAAATGATCCCATGCATGTACTGCTACACTCATTGCCCACAACCCTGCAGCAGGCCACCACTGACCCACGCCTCCACTGGAGACTCCTGGACACTCCCGGGCAAGTCTGGGTCAGTCTCTTGTGGGGTCACTGCTCCTTTTTCCTGTGTCCTGGTGCACACAAGGTTCTGTTTATGCCCTCCAAGAGTCTGTTTCCCAGTCCTGTATAAGTTCTGGCAGCTCTATGGTGGGGTTAATGGGGACCTCCCCCAAGAGGGCTTATGCCTACCCAAGTCTGCTGCACCCAGCGCCCCTGCCCCTGCCGCAGTCCACTGCTGACCCATACCGCCACCTCCACAGGAGATGCTCAAACACGGTTCTGTCTCAGTCTCTGTGGGGTTCCTGGGTCCTGGTACTCACAAGGTTTGTTTCAGCCCTGTGAGCGTCTCTGGCGGAAATGGGGTTGGATTCTAAATGCGAATTTGCCCCTCCTCCCATCTTGCTGGGGCTTCTCCTTTGCCCTTGGACATGGGGTATCTCCTCACAGCTGCTCCAGCACCATGCAGCCGCTACTCCAGCACCTACCATCTTGCTGGGGCTTCTCTGATGCTAGACGTGGTGTAGCTCCTCAGGGCACTCCAGTGAAGCACAGCTGCTGCTTCCATTAGGAAGCCTCCATAAGCTTCCTATCCTTCTCCATCAGAGGGCAGACAGACTGAAAACCACAATCACAGAAAACTAACCAATCTGATCACATGGACAGCAGCCTTGTCTAACTCAGTGAAACTATGAGCCATGCCATGTAGGACCACCCAAGACAGATGGGTCATGGTGGAGATTTCTGATTTTGACTATCTGGACCTTTGTCAGCAAAGTGATGTCTCTGCTTTTTATTATATTGTCTAGGTTTTTCATAGCTTTTTTCCCCCAAGGAGCGAGCATCTTTTAATTTTGTGGCTTCACTCACTGTCCACAGTGATTTTGGAGCCCAAGAAAATAAAATATGTCACTGTTTCCATCTTTTTCCCCCATCTATTTGCCATGAAGTGATGGAATCAGATGCTATGATCTTAGTTTTTTGAATATTGAATTGTAAGGCAGCTTTCTCACTCTGCTTTTTCACCCTCATCAAAGATGCTTTAATTCTTCATCACTTTCTGCCATTAGGTGTCATCTGCATATCTGAGATTGTTGATATTTCTCATGGCTATCTTGATTCCAGCTTGTGATTCATCCAGCCTAGGCATTTCATACAATGTACTCTGCATGTAAGTAAAATAAGCAGGGTGACAGTATATAGCCTTGACGGACTCTTTTCCTGATTTTGAATCAATCCATTGTTCCATGTCTTGCTCTAACTGTCGCTTCTTGACCTTCATACAGGTTTCTCAGGAGACAGATAAGGTGGTCTGGTATTAACCTTCTCTTTAGTATGAACATTTTAATAATATTAAGTCTACCAGTTTATGAGTCTGTGGAATGTTTTTCCATTTATTTTTGTCTCTCTATTTTATCAGTACCTTATAGCTTTTAGTGTACAAGTTTTTCACCTCTTGGGTAAGTTTATTTTTAAGTATTTCATTATTTTTGATGCTCTTTAGAGTGGGATCATTTTCTTAATTTGCTTTTTGAATTATTTTTTGTTAATGTATTGGAACACAACTGACATTTGTATGTTGACTTTGTATCCTGCAGTGTTACTAAATTTGTTTTTTATTTACAACAATTTTGTGTGGAATTATTAAGAGGCTTATGGAAGCTTCCTAATGGGAGAGACTGACTGAGGAGGAAACTGGGTCTTGTTCTGGTGGGCAGGGCCACACTCAGTAAATCTTTAATCCAATTTTCTGTTAATGGGTAGAGCTGTGTTCCCTCCCTGCTATGAAGGTAATGGCCACCTCCTTCAAATGATCCCATGCATGTACTGCTACACTCATTGCCCACAACCCTGCAGCAGGCCACCACTGACCCACGCCTCCACTGGAGACTCCTGGACACTCCCGGGCAAGTCTGGGTCAGTCTCTTGTGGGGTCACTGCTCCTTTTTCCTGTGTCCTGGTGCACACAAGGTTCTGTTTATGCCCTCCAAGAGTCTGTTTCCCAGTCCTGTATAAGTTCTGGCAGCTCTATGGTGGGGTTAATGGGGACCTCCCCCAAGAGGGCTTATGCCTACCCAAGTCTGCTGCACCCAGCGCCCCTGCCCCTGCCGCAGTCCACTGCTGACCCATACCGCCACCTCCACAGGAGATGCTCAAACACGGTTCTGTCTCAGTCTCTGTGGGGTTCCTGGGTCCTGGTACTCACAAGGTTTGTTTCAGCCCTGTGAGCGTCTCTGGCGGAAATGGGGTTGGATTCTAAATGCGAATTTGCCCCTCCTCCCATCTTGCTGGGGCTTCTCCTTTGCCCTTGGACATGGGGTATCTCCTCACAGCTGCTCCAGCACCATGCAGCCGCTACTCCAGCACCTACCATCTTGCTGGGGCTTCTCTGATGCTAGACGTGGTGTAGCTCCTCAGGGCACTCCAGTGAAGCACAGCTGCTGCTTCCATTAGGAAGCCTCCATAAGCTTCCTATCCTTCTCCATCAGAGGGCAGACAGACTGAAAACCACAATCACAGAAAACTAACCAATCTGATCACATGGACAGCAGCCTTGTCTAACTCAGTGAAACTATGAGCCATGCCATGTAGGACCACCCAAGACAGATGGGTCATGGTGGAGATTTCTGACAAAACGTGGTCCACTGGAGAAGGGAATGGCAAACCAGTTCAGTATTCTTGCCTTGAGAACCCCATGAACAGTATGAAAGGGCAAAAAGATAGGACACTCAAAGATGAACTCCTCAGATCGGTAGGTGTCCAATATGCTACTGGAGATCAGGGGAGAAATAACTCCAGAAAGAGTGAAGAGATGGAGCCAAAGCAAAAACAACACCCAGTTGTGGATGTGACTGGTGATAGAAGCAAAGTCTGATGCTGTAAAAAGAACAATATTGCATAGGAACCTGGAATGTTAGGTCCATGAATCAAGGCTAATTGGAAGTGGTCAAACAGGAGATGGCAAGAGTGAACGTCAACATTCTAGGAATCAGCGAACTAAAATGGACTGGAATGGGTGAATTTGACACAGATGACCATTATATCTACTAATCTAAGCAAGAATCCCTTAGAAGAAATGAAGTAGCCATCATAGCCAGCAAAAGAGTCTGAAATGCAGTACTTGGATGCAGTCTCAAAAACGATAGAATGATCTCTGTTTGTTTCCAAGGCAAACCATTCATTATCACAGTAATCCAAGCCTATGCCCCGACCAGTAATGCTGAAGAAGCTGAAGCTGAATAGTTCTATGAAGACCTACAAGACCTTCTAGAACTAACACCCCCAAAAGATGTCCTTTTTATTATAGGGGACTGGAATGCAAAAGTAGGAAGTCAGGAAACACCTGGAGTTACAGGCAAATATGGCCTTGGAGTACAGAATGAAGCAGGGCAAAGGCAATCGAGTTTTGCCAAGAGAGCACACTGGTCATAGCAAACACCCTCTTCCAACAACACAAGAGAAGACTCTACACATGGACATCACCAGATGCTCAACACCGAAATCAGATTGATTATATTCTTTGCAGCCAAAGATGGAGAAGCTCTATACAGTCAGTAAAAACAAGACCAGGAGCTGAGTGTGGCTCATGTCATGAGCTTCTTAATGCCAAATTCAGACTGAAATTGAAGAAAGTAGGGAAAACCACTAGACCATTCAGGTATGACCTAAATCAAATCTCCTAAAATTATACAGTGAAGTGAGAAATAGATTCAAGTAATTAGATCTGATATGGTGCCTGATGAACTATGGATGGAGGTTTGTGACATTGTACAGGAGACAGGGATTAAGACCGTCCACAAGAAAAAGAAGTGTAGAAAAGCAAAATGGCTTTCTGAGAAGGCCTTACAAATAGCTGTGAAAGGAAGAGAAGTGAAAAGTTAAGGAGAAAAGGAGAGATATACCCATTTGAATGCAGAGTTCCAAAGAAGAGCAAGGAGAGATAAAAAGCCTTCCTCAGTGATCAGTGCAAAAAAATAGAGGAAAACAATAGAATGACAAAGACTAGAGATCTCTTCAAGAAAACTGGAGATTCCAAGGGAACATTTCATGCAAAGATGGGCTCAATAAAGCACAGAAATGGTATGGACCTAACAGAAGCAGAAGATACTAAGAAGAGTTGGCAAGAATACATAGAACTATACAAAAATTTCTTCATGACCCAGATAATCACAATGTTATGATCACTCACCTAGAGCCAGATATCCTAGAAGGTGAAGTCAAGTGGGCCTTAGGAAGCTAGTGGAGGTGATGGAATTCCAGTTGAGCTATTTCAAATCCTAAAATATGATGCTGTAAAAGGGTTGCACCCAATATGCCAGCAAATTTTGAAAACTCAACTGTGACCACAGGACTGGAAAAGGTTAGTTTTCATTCCAATCCCAAAGAAAGATAATGCCAAAGAATGCTCAAACTACTGCACAATTGGACTCATCTCACACACTAGCAAAATAATGCTCAAAATTCTCCAAGAGAGGCTTCAGCAGTATGTGAACCATGAACTTCAAGATGTTAAGTTAGTTCTAGAAAAGGCAGAGGAACTAGAGATCAGATTGCCAACTTCCTTTGGATTATTGAAAAAGGAAGAGAGTTCCAGAAAAACATCTATTTCTGCTTTATTGACTATGCCAAAGCCTTTGACTGTGTGGATCACCACAAACTGTGGAAAATCGTGAAAGAGATGGGAATATCAGACCACCTGACCTGCCTCTTGAGAAATCTGTATGCCTGTCAGGAAGCAACAGTTAGGACTGGACACGGAACAATAGACTGGTTCCAAATAGGGAAAGGAATATGTCAAGGCTGTATATTGTCACCCTGCTTATTTAACTTATATGCAGAGTATATCATGAGAAATGCTGGACTGGATGAACCACAAGCTGGATTCAACGTTTCTGGGAGAAGAATCAATAACTCAGATATAGGAGATCCAACCAGTCCATTCTGAAGGAGATCAACCCTGGGATTTCTTTGGAAGGAATGATGCTAAAGCTGAAACTCCAGTACTTTGGCCACCTCATGCGAAGAGTTGACTCATTGGAAAAGACTCTGATGCTGGGAGGGATTGGGGGTAGGAGGAGAAGGGGACGACTGAGGATGAGATGGCTGGATGGCATCACGGACTCAATGGACGTGAGTCTGAGTGAACTCCGAGAGATGGTAATGAACAGGGAGGCCTGGTGTGCTGCGATTCATGGGGTCGCTAAGAGTCAGACACGACTGAGCGACTGAACTGAACTGATAGATGACAGCACCCTTATGGCAGAAAGTGAAGAAGAACTAAAGAGCCTCTTGATGAAAATGAAAAAAGAGTGAAAAGTTGGCTTAAAAGTCAAAATTCAGAAAACTGAGATCATGGCATCTGGTCCCATCACTTCATGGCAAATAGATGGGAAAACAGTGGAAACAGTAAGAGACTTTATTTTGGGGGGCTCCAAAATCACTGCAGATGGTGACTGCAGGCTTGAAATTAAGTGATGCTTGCACCTTGGAAGAAAAGCTATGACCAACCTTGACAGCATATTAAAAAGCAGAGACATTGCTTTGTCAACAAAGGTCTGCCTAATCAAAGCTATAGTTTTTGTAGTAATCATGTATGGATGTGAGAGTTACACTATAAAGAACACTGAGTGCTGAAGAATTGATGGCCTTGAAATGTGTTGTTGAAGAAGACTCTTGAGAATCCCTTGGACTGTAAGGATATCTAACCAGTCCATCCTAAAGCAAATCAGTCCTGAATATCATTGGAAGGACTGATAGTGGAGCTGTAACTCCAGTACTTTGACCACCTGATGCAAATAACTGACTACTTGGAAAAAACCCTCATCTGGGAAAGATTGAAGTCAGGAGGATAGGGGGATGACAGAGCATGAGATGGTTGTATGGCATCACTGACTTGAAGGATGCAATCTGGGAGTTGGTGATGGACACGGATGCCTGGCATGGTGCAGTCCATGGGGTCACAAAGAGTTGGACATGACTGAGCAACTGAACTGAGCAGATCATTTTACTTCTTCCTTTCCAATGTGGATGAATAGTTAATTATTTTTTCTTTACCAATTGATCTAGCTATGATCTACAGTCCTATATTTAACAGAAGTTGTGGAAGTGGGCTTTCTTGACTAGTTTCTGACCTTAGAGAAAAAACTTTCAGTGTTGACTGTTGAAGGTGATGTTAGCTGTTGGCTTATCATGTGTTACCTTTATTACGTTGAGATGCATTCCTTCTAAACATAGATTACTGAGCATTTTTTTTCATGAGGATTTTGAAATTTTTTGCAGTTTTTTTGCATCTGTCGAGATGATCATATGATTTTTGAGTGTTGATCTGTTAGTATGATGCATTTCACTAACTGATTTGTAGATGTTGAACCAGCTTTATCCCAGCAATAAATCACATTTGCTCATGATGTACTGTTATTTTAATGTACTGTTGAATTCTGTTTGCTAGTATTTTGTTGAGGATTTTTACATCTTGTTCATCTGGGATATAGTGTCATTTTTAGACTTAAATATCAGGATAATTCTGGTCCCATAAATGAGTTGAGAAATGTTAATTTCTCCTCAGTCTTTTGCAAAAGTTTGGCAAGAAGTGCCTTAATTCTGCTTTAAGTATCTTGTAGAATTTGCTAGTGAAGCCATCTGGTCCTGGGCTTTTCTTTGTTGGGAGGTTTGTGATTACTGACTCAATTTCCTTATTTATTATTAGTCTGTTTGTATTTCCTATTTAATCATGATTCAGTCTTGGTAGCTTGTATTTTCTAGGAGTTTATTTCTTGCTTCTGATTATGCATTTTTGGTATGCGGCAGTACATGCTCAGTGTTAGACTCTTTGCAACCCCATGGGCTCCTCTTTTCATGGGATTCCCCAGGCAAGAATACTGGAGTGGTTTGCCATTTTCTTCTCCAAAGGATCTTCCTTACCCAGGAAGTCTGAGTCTCTTGAATCTCCTGCATTGGCAGGCGAGTTCCTTACAACGTTAGCCACTGGGAAAGCAGTGAATATTCATATCAGCCTTTGGTGATTCTTTTTACTTCTATGGCCTCAGTTGTAACACCTGCTCTTTCACTTTATTAATTTGACTGCTCTGTCTGTCTTCTAAAGTTTGTCAGTTTGGTTTATGTTTATGTATATTTTATGGCAGTAAAAAGTACACATTAAAAAAAAAAGCAAAATTCAGTTTTGAAAAATATTTTCTGTTTTTCCACTATTTTATTTCTGTTCTAATCTTTATTATTTCCTTCTTTCTGCTAACTTTGGACTTAGTTTGTTCTTATGTTACTAATTCTCTCAACTGTAAAGTTAGGTTGCTTATTGATCTATTTCATCTTTTTCAATGTTGAAATTAACACTGTAAACTTCCCTTAGTACTGCTTTTGCTGCATATCATGAATTTTGGCATCTTGTGTTTCCATTCTTATTTGTCTCAAGATATTTTCTAATTTCCCTTTTGATTTCTTCTTTAACACATTACCTAGTCAAGACTTCTTTGCTTAATTTTCAGATACTTGTGAATATTCCAGGTTTCTTTTAGGTATTTATTTTTAATTTTATCCCAGCGTGGTTAAAAGAAGGTGCTTGGTATGATTTTAATCTCCTTAAATTTATTAAAACTGCTTTTGTGATCTAATGTGATTTAATCTAGAAGATGTCCTGTGCACTTGTGAAGAAAAGTATATTCTGCTACTGTTGGGTGGAATGTTCTATATATGTCTGTTAAGTCTATTTAGTCTATAGTGTTGTTCGAGTCTTCTGTTTTCTTGTTGAATCTGTCTGGATGATCTGTCCATTATTGGATACTGAAGACTCCTATTATTATTATTCATCAGTTTCTCCCTTCAGTTCTGTGTTTCCTTCATGCTCTGATGATGGATGCAAACAAATAATAGTTCTTACATCTGCCCTGTGAATTGACTCTTTGTCATCATATAATGTCCTTTTTCATTTATTTGAGCTTTTTACTTATGTTTTGGCTAGTATAAGCATGGCCACCCCTGCTCTCTCAATGCTACTCTTTGCATTAAATTTTTTCATTCAGTCTGTGTGTGCCCTATGTCTAAAGTGAGACTTTTGTAAATAGCATGTAGTTGGATCTTTTAAAATTATTTTTCATGCTTCTTTGTTTTATCCATTCACCACTCTATGTCTTCTGATTGGGGAATTAAAACTATTTACATGTAAGAAGTTACTATTGCCATTTTGTTCTTGATTTCTCTCTAGTACCTTCTTTTGCCCTCTTTTCCACTTTTGCTGTCTTTGTGTTGTGTTTTATTGGTGAATTTTTAGCTTATGTTTTGATTCCTTTCTTATAAACTTATGTATCTTCTATAGGCATTTATTTGTGGTTACCATGGGGTTCACCTAAAACATAGACCATAAAACTTATTTTATGCTAATAACAATCTCAGCAGCATATAGAAACTCAACTTTTTTCCTTCCCCTCCTCAATTTTTGTTATTGATATCATAAATAACATTTTTATATTGTATATTTATTAGCATATTTTTATAATTATGTTTAGTTATTTTATACTTGTTTCTTTCAACTTCTGTGCTAGATGCTAGATTTTACCTCCATTAATGTGATAAATTATTTTGTATTTTTCTGTATATTTACATTTATATTTGAGCTTCATGCTTTTTATATTTATGCTTTTACATGTTTTTTTTCTTGCTTTATAGAATCCTTTTACTTGAAGGAGTTTCTTGAGCAATTTTTAAATAAGGCAAATCTAATGTGATGAATTCACTCAGCTCTTATTTATATGGGAAAGTCTTTCATTTTTCAATTTTGAAAGAGAATTTTGCAAGGTACAGTATTCTTGATTAGCTGAAAATGTTCCAAATTTGGGGAATGAAATGGATAGTCAGATTCAAGAAACCCAGAAAACTACAACTCGAATGTATCCTAAGAAGTCCAGTTAGGCATGTATCATAATAAATTGTCAAAAGTCAAAGAGAGAATTATTAAAACAGCAAAAGAAATTGACTCATTACAAAGGAGTTTCCATAAGACTATCAATAGATTAGATTTTTCAGCAGAAACCTTGATTCCAGAAGGGAGTGGAATGATAAATTAGAAGGGTTAAAAGAAAATAATTGCTAGTCTGTAGTCTGTTATACTGCAGGTTTCTTGGAGCAGGTTTCTTTTGGAGTAGACACAAGATGTCCTACTCTTGTCTTAGAAGCCTCCAGGCAACCAGAGTATATGTCCTGTCTAGTCAGCACTCCAAAACGAGTGAGCTAAAAGCCAGTCCTCTGGGCAGTCCTCTGAAAAGCTGAAATGTTGCATGTACATTCCAACTCTTTTCCCTCCTGAGAGAAGCTGGGAGTGGGAGGTTGTTTCCCAAATTATCCCACATTTAGCTATGGATAGGATCTCTGGTGAAGGACGGTATGCTAGTTGAAACTTTTCACCTTTATCTTCTGCAGTTTCCAATCTGGTTTGTTTTCCTGTCAGTCTTTAGATTTATGCAAGACACAAACTAATCCTTCAGGAACCTGCTGTAAAGCTAGAACGGTGCACCTATGTTTTAGTCTTCTTTTTCCCCTCTCTGGAGAGAACCAAAGAACAGTTTTTCCCCAGTTGTGCTTGCAAAGCTGGGTGGGGTTTCTGTGGTGAGTGGGTATTAGAAACTTTTCTACTGGCTACAGTGAAGTTGGGTTTACACTCACTTGTGACACATGAGATTCTTATCTGTTCTCTAGATTTCTCACAAAAGGAATTGTGAATTGTTCTGATATGGTTAATTGAGTTGATCTCTCTGTAGGGGGAAGGTGGGTCTGGCACTTCCTATTCCACCTTCTTGTTGTTGTCAACCTGTGAGTCTTAAATCTTTGGAGTGGATTCATAGGGACTTGGACTATGTGAGGCATTTCTACACCCTATGACTGCTGTACTCAAGTGAGTATGCATCAAATGTTCACTGAAGGGATATACATGTGAATCAAGCTAGACTAGACATCAAATTGTTGAGTACAAACCCTTGGCATCATTTTCTTACTGGGATAACATGAGGTTTTAAATAAGTCTTAAATAAGTATTTAAGAGTGAAATTTGCCATTGTTATGCTATTTCTTCCACGTGAACATTTTAGTTGCTCAGTCGTGTCTGATTCTTTGTGACCCTGTGAACTGTAGCCCACCAGGCTCCTCCACCCATGAAATTCTCCAGGCAAGAATACTGGAGTGGGTAGCCATTCCTGTCTCTAGGGGATCTTCCCTACCCAGGGATCGAACCCAGGTCACCTGCATTTTCAGTTCAGTTCAGTTGCTCAGTCGTGTACGACTCTTTGCGACCCCATGAATTGCAGCACACCAGGCCTCCCTGTCCATCACCAACTCCCAGAGTTCACTCAGACTCGTGTCCATCGAGTCAGTGATGCCATCCAGCCATCTCATCCTCGGTCGTCCCCTTCTCCTCCTGCCCCCAATCCTTCCCAGCATCAGAGTCTTTTCCAGTGAGTCAACTCTTCACATGAGGTGGCCAAAGTACTGGAGTTTCAGCTTTAGCATTTTAGGGGGATTCTTTACCATTGGGGTCACTAGAAAAGCCCTATTTCAAGTTCATTCATAAATTAAAAAAAAAAAATGTTGAACTTTCCAGATTGGTTTAACAGGAACCACTCAACCATATATTTTTTTTTTTTTTTTTTGGTTTATTTATTTATTAATATTTCTGAAAGAAGTTTATTTTTATTTATTTTTTTAATTTATGTATTTTTTTAATTTTTTTTTTTTTTACTTTATAATACTGTACTGGTTTTGCCTTACATTGACATGAATCCACCACAGGTGTAGATGAGTTCCCAACCCTGAACCCTCCTCCCATCACCCTCCCCATGTCATCTCTCTGGGTCATCCCAGTGCACCAGCCCCAAGCATCCTGTATCATATTTCTTTTTAAAAATACTTACATTATTAGCTTCCTTTACAGAGCTAGGGTCACAGGATTATTTGGCCAGCAGTGTAGAGATCACCCTGCCAACTCCTCCCATCCTTAATTTTGCAAATGAAGAGACAGAGCCTGGCAATTTTAAGGGTTGTTCAGAAATATCACTGCTAATTGGAGAGGATGCAGTTACTAGAACTAAGGCCACCTTGAGTCTCGCTCTTTCCAATATACCAAAATCGTATCTCAAGTCTGGAATAATTAAGATGTGTGAGAAATGCCTTAAATTGGTTGAGTTCAAAATGCACTTCAAAGGTGAATTTATTATTCAGAGATCATTATTTCAGACACCCAGCTGTTACAGAACAAGCCGCCTAAAACTCCATTAACAGATGTCTGCTAAACACTTACTACTAATAATTGAAATAGTAAAGACAGTGTTACAGTTAATCTACAAGAACAACAACAAAAAACCCCACTGTTTTTATACTCACTTTTTTGTAAGTGCTAATTCATCTGTGTAGCACCTTGAATAAACATTCTGAATGTAGAAATTAAGGAGAAAAGCTTCATGATACAGTATGTGTGGGGATAATAATTTAAACTATTTAAAAATCATTGCCTAGACAGTACATTTGACTTAGTGATTTGTGGGAAAATATAAAAAAGATAAAACAAAGATGATCTGAGTAGGTTGCTTGTTTACATGATAAGATCAGATGTGAATCCTAGTACTAGAGGGGAAAATGACATAAAGATTAAATGACTAAGCATTTTTAATTTTTCCCTTTTCAGCACAATTTGAGACAAAGTAGTTTATCATTGATTTTAACTATTCGTGCATGTGTGCTCAGTAGTGTCGGATTCTGCTGCCCTATGGACTGTAACCTGCCAAGCTTCTCTGTCCATGGGATTCTCCAGGCAAGAATACTGAAGTGGGTTGCCGTTTCGTTCTGCAGGGGATTTTCCCAACCCAGGGACTGAACCCTCATACCCTGCAGTTCTTGCACTGGCAGCAGATTCTTTACCACTGAGCCACCTGGGAAGCTCCAGAACTCTATTAATATTTTCCATGTACATATTAGAAAGTAAACATATCTGATCTGTATGGCCATTTAATTGTAAAACCTAAATAAAAGTAGCATCAGGTATTCACTTTGTGTCAAGCATTTTGCTTACACAATGCTTAAAAGGAATCTTGAGTCCTAAAAGGAATCTTATAAGGAGTGTTCTATTATTATCCATTGTTATTGATGAAAGACCTGACATGTAAATTAAGTAACTGTCACAAAAGTTAGTATTTTGAAGAGTTGGTCAAAATTCAAGAGTAAAGTCACAAGATTAGTATTTTGAAGAGTTGGAATGAAATCTAGGAGTTTGGATCCAGAATATGTTTTCTTAACCACTGTAAGATACAGACTCTCATAGAGCTACAAAGCAAACAGTGGCTCTTAAAACTGGAATAGGGAGGTTGCTCATAAACTATTTTTGGAATACAATAAAATGCAACTGTTGCCTCTTAAGTGAGGGAAAAATAATGATAAGGCACATACACATGTATTTGAAATATATTTCAGTGTTTTCATGACCTTGTGAGTAACATTTGTGAACCTTGCTTGGGATTAAATGAGAGGATTTTAGGTTCAAGATGAAGGCTGCCTGAAGGAGAAAGCCATCTCTGAGCTCATTATTTCAATGTCTGTGTTTTTATTCCTGAGGAAATCGAGGCACCCAAGATTTACCATCTCTTCCAGGGTCACCTAATGCCCTCCTCTCTCTACCACACTGCCATCCTTCCTACATCTATTTCAACAGGAAGCACTCTTCCTAATAGATAGATTAGAACAAGTTTAAATGTTATATTTCAGTTACTAAGTAGTGTCTGACTTTTTGTGACCCATGGGCTGCAGCACACCAGGCTTCCCTGTGCTTCACTTTCTCCTGAAGTTTGCCCAAGTTCATGTCAAAGTTCAAATGGATTCATGTAAATATACCATCAGCAGGAAATCACAAATAAATTATTTTGGAAAATGAATGAGAAGATATTATGAGAAAATAAAAAATACTCACTTTTCTTTAAGGACTAAGGAAATGGAGTGTGATTAGGGATGCCAGCTAAGATGTTTACACTCTTTGGAAGAGGGAGCTAAGACACTAAAAACATTTGACATTTATTCTTTTCTCTTACTTGCTTTTAAACACTAGTTAAAAAAAAAAAAAACCCAAATTTTGAAATCAGTGTCAATATGAATATTCATAATAATCCTTGTTGGTCTACTTTAATTACAAATAACACTAGACTCAATGGGTTCCTCACATTTCCCACTTCAGTCTTGGAGAAGAAGAATATTTCTATTTTTAAACATTGCACAACCCTGAAAATAACCAACAAATCTGTTGTTTATAGGGAGCTTAAAGAGAATCTCTTTTTTCTCTAAATTAAATAATCTCAGTCTATTATTTATTATGACATTTAGGAACTTTTGAGAACCTTGAAAGGAAATCTGTAAATTCTGATGTTAATTCACACAGAAAAATCGATTTGATAAATGCAGTGTTTGGGTTCATTTTATTTAGGGTGAAATATACTTGAAATATGGGTTGTGAATTTTATTAATCTTTTCATCCTTGGGGCCCAAATGCTGACACTTCTCCATTAGGCACTTGAGAAGTTACAGTGATGGACACTTCATCAGTCAGCCTCAGGCCATGGACCTTTCCAGCAGCCTAGTGGTCCAGTGATCAATATGATATGACCTCGTGAAAGCTCCTACCGATGTTGTCATCGCATTGTAGCTTGCAAAGAATACAAATCTGGATAGTCTGAATTGCTGTGATATTTATTTGTCCTCAGGTTTGCTTTTCTTAGAGGTTTTCTTTTTCCCTCAATGCCCAATAAATTATTACACTTTACACAATATAACATAGCAAAACAATCACGAAATTGTGTTTGGAATCATTAAAAAGCCCCAGCTGTGGGCACTTTACTTAGATCTGTCTGTTTCTGTTTCTCTCTCTCCACCTCTCTCTCAATATAAGTATTACTAGTTTAAAGTTATTGCAAGCCTTAAATGTGCTGAAACATATAAAACACTTAATATAATGCTTGATACCTAAATGATGTTCAGTCAATATTAATTATCATAATATTGTTAACATTTATAAATTTTCAAAAATATTTAAATACCTTGAAAAGGAAGGATTCTTTCTGATGAGATAGAAGAACAAAACAAAACAATGTGTGCGATCAGGAGAGTTCTTGACTTCAAATGAAAACTTCGGGGTTGTTGCCTCAGCATTATCATTAGTTAGTGGGACACAGGCTCCCAAACTATAGATTGGAGGAGATATGGTAGATCTATTTATTGGAAAACATTTGTGAAGCCCTGCTATGCACAAGGCACTGAAATATAGCTGTGAACAAGATACAGTCTTTGCTCCCATAGAGCTTCCATTTTGGTGGGAGAAATGTGTTTAAGAATACATAAATAACATAATTTTATACTACAGGATGATGGTACCGTAAAATAAAAACATGGGTTAGAGAGCAAATAAGGGCAGAAAGGATCTGCATCAGATATAGTAGGCAGGGAATGCCTTTGAGAAGGTGACATTCAAATCAATTAATGATGAAAATAGTCTAGCCATGGAAAGCCCTAAGGAAAGAGCAGGCAGAAAGAACCATGATTTAGGAATAAACTTGATCTGTAAGAAACATAAAGATCAATGTCACTGAAGTATAGTTAAGGCAGAAGAGAAGGTCAAAGGTGAAGCTGAAAAACATAAAGGTCTTTCAATGATACCTAAGCTCTTTTCCTAATCTAATTTTCAAAGTTTATAAGACTGGACAGTAATCCTGATTTTTTTCTGTAGCTTAGAAGGAAATGAGATGACATATTCACTAATAGTTATAAATCCTGGGCTTATTCACTGACAAGATTTTTTACTTCTTTCATGTTCTATAAATAAAAGAGATGGTAAAAATGTGCACTATTTTGGAATCTAGTTTTTGTCTTTCATTAGACTAAATTATAATTATTAAATGGCTCATATATTTCTATTGTCATAAAGACAAAGAAAAGCACTATGTCCTACACTTGTTAGAGCTGAAGGGAAGGAGAGAACCAGAGTAATTCTGTATTTCCTATAGAATAAAAGTATCTTCCTTTCAAATAAATTAAAAGTAAAAACATTTCATAATGCATGACTTGTTTCTGCTATTTGGAATGTTGCTTTTATAGGAGGAGATTAATCTAGCGATACCTATAGATACAGCAATAACTTGTTTATGAGATATTGATTTCTAAAATTAAAATCTTAGTATATTTTCAATCTAAATTAATGCTTCATTAAACTAATTAATTGCATGACAATAACTAGAACATTTAGAGATTGTAACTAATCATAATCACACAGTATTCCTTTACCAATCCATAGGTGTAATGTGATATTTTGGAAATCAGATAATTTTTATGTAGGAGTAAAGTAAGCTAATATGTATTCATGTTGAGGTGAGGTGAGGTGAAGTCGCTCAGTCGTGTCCGACTCTTTGCGACCCCGTGGACTGTAACCTCCTAGGCTTCTCCGCCCATGGGATTCTCCAGGCAAGAATACTGGAGTGGATTGCCATTTCCTTCTCCAGGGGATCTTCCCGACCCAGGGATCGAACCCAGGTCTCCCGCATCAGAGGCAGACGCTTTAACCTCTGAGCCACCAGGGTATTCATGTTATGGGGCACCAATGTTACAGTATAATTAGATAAGTAGAGTAACATAAAGATATTTGTATCTGGGGGAAATGAATTTTGATGCTGCACCTCTTTTATTTCCTCTCCATATCTCTGTCTCTCCATCTCTTTCTCTGTCTCCATCTCTGCCTGTCCCCCACTTTAGAAGGAAATGAGATGACATATTCACTAATAGTTATAAATCCTGGGCTTATTCACTGACAAGATTTTTTACTTCTTTCATGTTCTATAAATAAAAGAGATGGTAAAAATGTGCACTATTTTGGAATCTAGTTTTTGTCTTTCATTAGACTAAATTATAATTATTAAATGGCTCATATATTTCTATTGTCATAAAGACAAAGAAAAGCACTATGTCCTACACTTGTTAGAGCTGAAGGGAAGGAGAGAACCAGAGTAATTCTGTATTTCCTATAGAATAAAAGTATCTTCCTTTCAAATAAATTAAAAGTAAAAACATTTCATAATGCATGACTTGTTTCTGCTATTTGGAATGTTGCTTTTATAGGAGGAGATTAATCTAGCGATACCTATAGATACAGCAATAACTTGTTTATGAGATATTGATTTCTAAAATTAAAATCTTAGTATATTTTCAATCTAAATTAATGCTTCATTAAACTAATTAATTGCATGACAATAACTAGAACATTTAGAGATTGTAACTAATCATAATCACACAGTATTCCTTTACCAATCCATAGGTGTAATGTGATATTTTGGAAATCAGATAATTTTTATGTAGGAGTAAAGTAAGCTAATATGTATTCATGTTGAGGTGAGGTGAGGTGAAGTCGCTCAGTCGTGTCCGACTCTTTGCGACCCCGTGGACTGTAACCTCCTAGGCTTCTCCGCCCATGGGATTCTCCAGGCAAGAATACTGGAGTGGATTGCCATTTCCTTCTCCAGGGGATCTTCCCGACCCAGGGATCGAACCCAGGTCTCCCGCATCAGAGGCAGACGCTTTAACCTCTGAGCCACCAGGGTATTCATGTTATGGGGCACCAATGTTACAGTATAATTAGATAAGTAGAGTAACATAAAGATATTTGTATCTGGGGGAAATGAATTTTGATGCTGCACCTCTTTTATTTCCTCTCCATATCTCTGTCTCTCCATCTCTTTCTCTGTCTCCATCTCTGCCTGTCCCCCACTTACTGCATAGTGTATACATGGCCCTTACAAATCACTTTCTCTTGCTGAATCAATAGTGTATCCATCTGAGAAACAGAGTTGGCCTAAATGACTTCTAAGATCTCTTACATTTCTAGAAATGTCAGTTTGGGAAGATGGCATTCCTTAGGAAGAAGTTGACCTCGGCCGTTCCCACTGTTTCTTTTAATAACTTTAAGCTGACAGCCCCGAATCTGTGTCTCTGTTTCTCTCCTGACATTTGGCCCTTTTATCCAACAACTAACTGGACATTTCAACTTAGATATGTTTGGTGCAGGTGCCTAAATTGCAGCTTGAGTAAAGCTGAACTTTTTATCGTTTCCATCCCATTTACTCCTTTTGAGCTCCCTCTTTGAGTCAATAGTACCAACAAACACACGGTCATTCAGGTCAGAATATGTGGTCATTCGTAGTTCAGTCGGTAAAGAATCTGCCTGCAGTGCAGGAGACCTGGGTTCGATTCCTGGGATGGGAAGATTCCCCGGAGAAGGAAATGGCAACCCACTCCAATATTCTTGCCTGGAGAATCCCATGGGCGAAGAGCCTGGCAGGTACAGTCCATGAGGGTCACAAGAGGCAGACATGACTTCGCGATTAAACCACCACCACATGAATGTGAAAGTTCCAGTCTCTCAGTAGTGTCTGACTGTTTGCGACCCCATGGACTGTGGCCCACCAGGCTCCTCTGTCCATGGAATTCTCCAGGCAAGAATAGTGGAGTGGGTTGCCATGCCCTCCTCCAGGGGGTCTTCCCAACCCAGGGATCAAACCTGGGTCTCCCGCATTGCAGGCAGATTCTTTACCATCTGAGCCAGCAGGGAAGCCATTATAGTGTGGTCATTATACCCCACAGCTGATTTGTCACCCAGTTGTGGATTATAACTCCCAAATGTCTCTCTAAACCACACAGAGTTCCCATATCCCTGCCCTAGTGTTAGGCAATGAAATTATCTTCTCTGAGCTGGGCATCTAAGAGCCATATGACTATTCTCCTACATGCCTGTCTTCCCTGTCTCCAAAGCAGTCCCTCGGAAAGGTGAAACCAATAATATTTCTTCTCTCTCTGCCAAAGTCCCAAATATTACACATGTCCTTCAAGGCACAACTTGGTCTCTACCTACTGATTAAGCTGTATGACTTGCCATTTTCTTCTTTGCCCCTGTGATTCATCCACCCCTCTCTTATCTGTGACTTTTAATATAATGGCTGTTCTTTTGGGAAAATTACTCTTTCCAACAAGATCTTTCTTATTCCATGTATTTACTACAATGTAACTTTAAAATTAGATAGATTATATCCCATATTAAACCCTCCATTGGCTTCCCATTGCAATTAGAGTAAGCTATATATACTCCTTTATTTTCTGAGATAAAATCCATACTTCTGTCAGAGTCAGCATATTCTGTCCCAGCTTAGTTCTGTGTCCTCAGGGTTGACAAAGTTCTTACCTTTACAGAAATATTCCTATCCAAGACTTTACAAGGAGCCAAGATCTTGATTGTTTCTCACTTCTAATTGAAATTGCCTTTTCATCGCTAGTCAATCTCTTCATTGGTTTAACAGTGTTTATCACTATCTGAAATTACTTTTTTATCACTTGCATATTACTTTTTCTCTTTAACTAAATTGGAAGCTTTCTGAGGGTCTTATCTGTTTTTTTCAATATCTTTCCTTAGTTTCAGGAATACAATAGATACTAAAAAAATAATAGTGAATGAAATTCACCACTTATACTTCACATGCTGTGGAAGATGTCCTGATTTCCTGGACCAAAAACAAATACGTTCCTAGCATATCATATCTATATCTGTGCTTATCTTTTGATATGATGAACCACAATGACTATTTTAATAGCTTTATTAAGGTGTAGGTAGTTGATATACAAAAGACTGTACATATTTGTGTACACTTGACAAGTTTAGACATATGCAAACATTTGTGATACTGTCACAATTAAGGTGACAGAAACCTCCCAGAGTTTCCTCATGTGTCCACTTTATGGGTTTATTTTGTTCTTCTTTGTTGTTGTATTGTCATTGTTTGATGCTGTTTGATGATGCTGTTGTTTGTTTTGTAGACACACTTAACTTGAGATCTATTGTCTTAATTTTCTAGTATATCCTACCATATGGTTAACTATTAGGTATAGCAGATCTCTAGAATTTATTTATTCATCATAACTGAAACTTTGCATCTGTTGAATAACAACTTCCCATTCCCTGCACATCTGAACCCCTGGAAACCACTATTGTATCTTCTACTTCTAATAATTCCTCTGGGTACAATTGTGCAGCATTTCTCCTTCTGTAACTGACTTATTTCACTTAGCATAATGTCCTCAGGTTTATCCATGTTGTCAGGACTTCCTTATCTTTGAAGGCTGAAGAATATTCTATTCTATCTTCTCTGTGTCTATCTGTGTGCACACACACACACATACACGCCCATCACATTTTTAATCCATTCTTCTATTGATCGATACTTGAGTTGTTTCCATATCTTGGCTATTGTAAACAATACTGCAATGAGCAGATATCTGTTTGAGATCCTAATTTCAATTCTCTTGGATACCCACTCAGGAAATGGAAGCTGGATCGTAATGTAAGTTAATTTTTAATTTTTTGAGGGGCCTCCTTAGTTTTTGCATAGTGGCACGACTATTTTACATTCCCACCAATGATGCACATGGATTCGAATTTCTCCACAACCTTGTCAATACTTGTCTTCTGTTTTTTTTTTTTTTTTTTAAATAATAGCCATCCTAACAGGTGTGAAGTGATATTTTATTTTGGTTTTGATTTAGACATATATATGTGATATAATGAGGAGATATTATAGTCTATAAGAAGTTTTCAAAGAAAGCAATGAAAATAGTAGGAAATATCAATTAAGGAGATGTTGGTTAGTAGAAGTAAATATATCTTGTGTGTATAGAAGGAATAGAACATTTGAGAATATGAGATCCAGCCCTAATTTCCTTTGGTTCTTGCCAGCTTTCTACTTTCAGTAACATTTTATTGGATGGTGGCGCCTGTCTGGTGGTCTTTGTATGAGGTCTTGTTCCTTGTACTATACCTCTTTTCATAGAGCATCTGAGTAAGCCTCAGTTCTTTGCTGTGAATCAGGCCTTAGGCAAATGAAGACTGAAAGTGAAAGTTTGCTCAGTCGTGTCCGACTCTTTGCAACCCCGTGGCCTATACAGTCCATGAAATTCTCCAGGCCAGAATTCTGGAGTGGGTAGCCGTTCCCTTTTCCAGAGGAATCTTCCCAACCCCGTGATTGGACCCAGGTCTCCCTGCATTGCAAGCAAATTCTTTACCAGCTGAGCCACAAGAGAAGCCCCAAATAAATATGTGGTATGTTCAAAAGGTTCTGGGTGATATAAAGAAAACAGGACTTGAATTTCATCAATATGCTAGTTATTTCTCTGTTTTGGAAGTTAATGTTTATTAGCTCTCATATATTTTCTTTTTAATATCTGTAGAGGCTATCTAGGAATATATCTTTGCAATTTTAATACCATATCAGTGAAAGAATTGGGTTCAGATATATTCCTGGCTTTTGTGAGCCCACAGCCCATCCAGCTGAATTGAATATATGCAGCTTCCTCCAGCTTGGTACCATGGGTGCCATCCCTCAGAAAGCACTCACTGTACCACCCTCCTGCTCTGGATCCCTCCACTTTGAAATCTCTTTCCCACTGAGATTTTAGTTTGTGACTTTTTATGAGCTGTTTTTCTGCTAACTGCAATCTAGTCTTCTTGCAACTGCAGGTTATTGATAGCCCAAAGTAATATTTTCCTTAGAAATCTAGAGGAGGCATTTTTTTAGGCATCCCAAATGCTCTACCAGCAAAGGCTGGTTGTTGATTGATTGATTGTCAGTTTTCTTATCCTACTCAGAAATTATCTCCCACTATCAGGTTGGAAAACCTAGGCAAGAGAGAAAGTGAGTCACTCAGCCTCACGTAGAACAAGAAGTGGAAACTTTCTTCCAACCTAGGGGTCTTAAACTACCTTCCCCAATCCATACTTGATCTAGATACTGATTAGGTGCTGGTGCCCTGAGCCCACATGGCCTCAGTGGAACCATACTCTGTCGCTTACTAAACTGTATTGACCTAGGAGAAATGACGTAGTCCTCTCAGCCTCGCTGTACTCATTTGCAGAATGGAGATAATAATCATAACTGTCTTATAGATTTTTTTGTGAGGATTAATTGAGATGATGTATGTAAATCATCTGGCATGGTGCCTAGTACACATTAAGTACTGAAACATATTTTCTATTACTGCAGTAGCAGTGCATAGCATGATAAATGGCTTATTAAAGTTAAGTCAAATCAGTTATTAGTGTTTGGTGAAGTGCCTCTTCCCAGTGCTTTGTGTCCTAGGAAAATACAAACAAAGTAGAATCCAGCCTTCAGTTTCATGATGCTAATACAGCAGTGGAGTCGAAAAGGCAACCTGTGAAAAGTTAATTTAACAGATATAGTAGTTATTGAGTATTCGGCCTCTGTGATGCAACAAAGAGTCCGACTTTAGTAGAATTTACATTTCAGTTTGGGGAGACTGGCAAATATTGATACTCTTAATAAAAAGCAATATGTAGAGAATGAGGGAATTAGGTTTTTAAAAAAAGAGTAGATTGAGTGAATGCCATTTGAAATAGGGAAGTCAGGTAGGCTTCCATGGGTAGATGATGTTTGAGGAAGACTTGAGTTCAGTTTAACTAGTCAGGCCACTATAGAATCAAAGGCTTATTATTTGGTGGAACACACAATCTGCTTTATTTGGACTCTGGAAGGATTCAAGTCAGTAAGGACTCAAAGGCAAATGTGGATAAGGCATTTCAAGTGGGACACAAAAGCAGGGTTTAGTACTTGGTTTGCTTACATCTTTATTAAACATTGAATAATTATTGATTGGGCTTCCCAGGTGGCTCAGTGGTAAAGAGTCCATCTACAATGCAGGAGACATGGGTTCGATCCCTGGATTGTGAAGATCCCTTGAAGAAGGAAATAGCAGCCCACTCCATTATCCTTGCCTGGAAAATCTCATGAACAGAGGACCCTGGAAGGCTACAGTCCTTGGGGTCGTAAAAGAGCCAGACATGACTTAGTGACTAAACAATAACAACAGCAACACTGAGTACCCCTAATAGCAAAAACAAAAAACAAAAAACAAAAAAAACCTTTTAGGAAAAGGAAATATCCAGAACAAAATTTGATAGTGTGACTTACAGGCCCCTCTACCTTCTTCCCCTTTCTGCATCTGTAACAAAAATTATTATTCAATTATATTAGACCTATTAACACCCTTAGAATCTCAATATATGGCTTCAGAAAGCTAAATCAGTATATCATAGTTGACTTGTGAGATGAGGTCTGTTTTTAGGCAAGCAGCTTAATTCCTGTGCTGCATAAGTGGTATGATCTTGCGAGACTTCATTCACATTTAGGACAGATCTGCTATCAAGAGTTTTCTGACATTCTGGTCCGCTTACAGTTTTTTAATCTATCTTTCCTTAATACTTGTTCCTGTTTTATTTCCAAAATCCTCTCCTATCACTCACCCCAGCAATTTTAGATAATGAGATATTTTTGTTCATAGCAGTTTAGAGCCTTGTGCATACATGTAGTGAGTGGCTGCCTACATAATGTGATGGAGGATAGGTATATCAAGTTATCTGTTCCATGTTTTTTTAATGATAACCAACAATTACAGCTCTGTTCATTTGTGTTGATATGTTTTTACCATGGTTCGTATACCTGATGGGCTACAGTCCATGGAGTTGCAAAGAATCAGACACAACTAAGCGACTTTTACTCATTCACTCAGTGCTTTATAGTTTGATATTCCCTCCATTAATACATCTAAACTTATAATATTGTGCCTTTTATGGTATGCTTCAAACATACAAGTTTATCCTGGTTTCCTGAAGCTATGATGTTGGGAATACTGGTACCTTAAGAACGTATTTTTCACTTGTCCACAGTGACATTTTTCATCCCCATTCTATTAAATTAAAAGGCAAGCAGCTCAACTCTCATACTGCCTAAGTGGCATGCTAAATTAAAAGTGTTCCCACGTTCTGTAAATAATTGTTTAGGACAGAAAATGCAGGCCTGTACTATTGATTCAGGAACTCAGGCTTTTTAAGCACAGTATAAAAAATCAAAAGGGAATCAAAGCCAATTGCTTTGGAAAGGGAAAAAAAAAAAAAAAAAAAAGAACTGAGTTGCCTCATCATTACAGACCATTTTGAAGGTTTTGGAAAAGCTTTCTCCAGACTCATTTATGGTATTTGGTTCAAGAGAATAAAAATGTTTACCACCATGAAGCAAATTTCATTAAGTGAATGTCAAATTTAGGGGGGGAACTAAGTCTCTATTGAAGTTGTTGCCCTGCTTCTTGAAAGTTGAACAATGGTGTTCTGAAAGAAGATGCATATGGGCTATATTTTTAGAGTGCTATATGCCTTCTCTATGTGGCACCAAAATCAGAAACCACACTTTGTAGGAGTTGAGGTATGGTGGAGAGCAGTGCTTTGAAGAGCATTTTGGAAAACCCACACAATCCCACTTGTATCAGGTCTACACAGCAAGGCTACTAGAGAGCTAATCGTATCTGTGTGGTAATTGTGGTGCTCTTGTGTTCAATGATGCATAACTAGAAATATGAATTGAAAATAATGCACACACAAATGCAGGTGCAGAGTGAAAGAAAGGGAGGAGGGGGATGGGGAGGATTCTATAAGCAGAACATAAAATGTAGGAGTAATGGTTACATTTAAGAGAAATCTGAAAACAGGAAGTCTGTGATGGCAAACGAGAAAAATTAGCTTTAAGACTAGCTTACATGGGTATAAGTAAGAGAACGTGTGTATGTATAACTATGTAGATTTCCAGCCTACCACTGGTACTTAAGAGAATGTTTGGTTTATGTTCCTAGGCCCTAGAGGAAAGACCTGCAGTTCAAAGGAGAGCTCATTATATTAGGAATTAAGACTGAAACCTGTTCTACTTTTCTGCCATAATCCAGTGGTACTGTCATGGACCATGGTCTTTCTCACTCTGATTCTCAGCTTTAGTGTTAGTAAACTGAGATCTTAC
The DNA here is from genome assembly GCA_006410635.1 of Cephalophus harveyi. Taxonomy (NCBI): domain Eukaryota; kingdom Metazoa; phylum Chordata; class Mammalia; order Artiodactyla; family Bovidae; genus Cephalophus; species Cephalophus harveyi. Next base: position 109,273 of record SJYT01029119.1, on the reverse strand, counting down.
AGTTCTCACTGTCCTCTATAAGTTTAATTAGGTCCTAATTCAAAAACATGTGTGTTCACATATTTATGTATTCAAGCACTTACTGTGAAGCCAGTATCCTGGCAAAAGGATTTTTTAGAACTTTCTCATGTCGTTCTCACAATCACTGTTAGGGTGAGATGCTATTAGCATTCTCATTCTTCAATTTAGGAAACAAGCTTGAATGGGATTTGTTACCTTACTCATAGTTACTCTGTTTCCAGAGCCAAGTCCTAATACAGGAGTAGTGTTTCTAACTTTACCTATTTCTGACCCTGCAATATTCCATGATGCTATAAAGGTGATTATTTTTATATGATCCAAGCCTCTAAAATATTTTTTTGCACCATCTCAAGGTACATAAACAATAGGGGAATAGATATCCTGGGCCTCTGTAGCTAAGTGAGACAGTTACTATATATGTATATATATATATATATTTTTTTTTTTTTTCTCTGCTGCTGGTTTGAATCTCTTAATAAATGGGAAGAGTCAGAAAATATAGTCTTGCCATTCTGTGGTGGCAAGAGTTGGGGATGAGGAGGTCTTTAATGATGAGAGAATACTGATTTTCAATTGTTAAGCCACATCATGAACACTTGACTATCTGGATACACTGTACATGCCTCTAAACAAGTAGAGATGTAAACATAGAGAACAGACAGGTGGACACAGAGGGGAAGAGATGGGTCAGGATGAATTAGGAGATTGGGATTGACACATATACATTAGGCTCTTGGAGAGTAAGGAGATCAAAATAGGGCTTGATAAAGGACAGAAATGATATGGACCTAACAGAAGCAGAAGATATTAAGAAGAGGTGGCAAGAACACAGAAGAACTGTAAATAATGATCTTCACAACCAAGATAATCATGATGGTGTGATCACTCACCTAGAGTCAGACATCCTGGAATGTGAAGTCAAGTGGGCCTTAGAAAGCATCACTACGAACAAAGCTGGTGGAAGTGATGGAATTCCAGTGGAGCTATTTCAAATCCTGAAAGATGATGCTGTGAAAGTGATGTGCTCAATATGCCAGCAAATTTGGAAAACTCAGCAATGGCCACAGGACTGGAAAAGGTCAGTTTTCATTCCAATCCCAAAGAAAGGCAATGCCAAAGAATGCTCAAACTACCACACAATTGCACTCGTCTCACATACTAGTAAAGTAATGCTCAAAATTCTCCAAGCCAGGCTTCAGCAATATGTGAAGTTGTCAGACTTTATTTTTTGGGGCTCCAAAATCACTGCAGATGGTGACTGCAGCCATGAAATAAAAAGATGCTTACTCCTTGGAAGGAAAGTTATGACCAACCTAGACAGCATGTTCAAAAGCAGAGACATTACTTTGCCAACAAAGGTCCGTTTAGTCAAGGCTATGGTTTTTCCAGTGGTCACGTATGGATGTGAGAGTTGGAGTGTGAAGAAAGCTGAATGCCAAAGAATTGATGCTTTTGAAGTGTGGTGTTGGAGAAGACTCTTGAGAGTCCCTTGGACTGTAAGAAGATCCAACCAGTCCATCCTAAAGGAGATCAGTCCTGGGTGTTCATTGAAAGGACTGCTCCTGAAGCTGAAACTCCGATACTTTGGCCACCTCATGTGAATAATTGACTCATTGGAAAAGACCCTAATGCTGGGAGGGATTGGGGTCAGGAGGTAAAGGGGACGACAGAGGATGAGATGGCTGGATGGCATCACCAACTCAATGGACATTAGTTTGGGTAAACTCTGGGAGTTGGTGATGGACAGAAAGGCCTGGCATGCTGTGATTCATGGGGTCACAGAGAGTTGTACATGACTGAGTGACTGAACTGAACTGAACTGAAAGGAAATCAATCCCGAATACTCATTGGAAGGGCTGATGCTGAAGCTCCAATACTTGGGCCCCCTGATGCAAAGAACTGACTCATTAGAAAAGACACTGATGCTGGGAAAGATTGAAGACAGGAGGAGAAGGGGACAACAGAGGATGACATTGTTGGATGGCATCACTGAATTGATGGACATGAGTTTGAGCAAGATCTAGAGTTGGTAATGGACAGGGAAGCCTGGCATTCAGTGGTCCATGGGGTTGCAAAGAGTTGCGCATTACTTAGTGACTGAACTGAACACTACCATAAGTAAGATAGATAGCTAGTGGGAACCTGATGTGTAGCTCAGGGAGTTCAGCTCAGTGCACCGTGGTGACCTAGAGAGATGTGAGGGACGTCCTAGACAGGGAGGGAGATACATGTATAGATACAACTGATTTACTTTGTTGTATAGCAGAAACTAACGCAGCATTGTAAAGCAACTATGTGCTTGTGTTAGTTGCTCAGTTGTGTCCAACTCGTTGCAACCCCTTGAGCCCACCAGGCTGCTTTGTCCATGGAATTCGCCATGTATTCTTATACCTGAGTGGGTTGCTATCCCTCTCCTCCAGGAGACCTTACTGACCCAGAGATTGAACCTGGGTCTCTTACATTGCAGGCAGGCTCTTCCCTGAGTCACTAGGGAAGCCCCAAAGCAACTATACCCCAACTATATATATGATCTGTGTCAATTTAAAAAAAAAAGGTCTCTCCTCTAAAGCATATTAAAAGGAAATATCTCCGTTAGAAAATGTTACATACCTAATCCAATAATTTTTGTTTTTGCAATTACACTAGCAACACTAGAAAATTATGATAGGGACTTAGAGGAAGTGCTTAAAGCCTGAAAACAGGCTTTTCCAACACTGCTAATGAATTCTTCATCCTCAAAAATTTTGTCCCCGTCCCTTTAACCTGTCGCCATCACCATCACTACCATCATCCTCATGGTTGGTTCTTTCCACATCTGTTTAGTATATTGCTCTTGACTTAGAACTGCTGTTAGCTTAAATTCAACAAATGGCTATTAAGCACCAATTAAGTACAGCTTAATATGAAACTTAATATTAAACACTTTTAGCTTCCACTAAAAGGTGAAACAAAGGTGGAAGGTGAAACAAAGTTATTGCTAGTTTTACTTACTGATTCAGTGGGAAAATACTGTTAACTATTCAGGAAGAAATATCCAAATAATTTGATTCAATCAAATAGTAAAAAGTTACACTTCCTTTATAGAGTCAGCTAACATTCTCTGTTACTTTAACTCTCCCATTCCTCTCTCAATTATCTTTTTTCAAACATAAGTGGATATTTGCATGAAAATACTGATCATAGAAAATAGTTTGTCTTGTGTAAACTGTAAGGAAGCATAAAACCCAAATAGTTATCCAGTAGGATTAGGATCACAGCTATGATTGCAATATTATCATGACTTTGCTGTCCGATAGTAGCCAACCAATCACTGCAGAACTAACTTCCTCCTGGGTGATGGGGGTGCTAGCTAGTTTGAAGTGATGAAGACTAGATAACTTGTGAGATCTGGAAAGCCAAGGGAGGGAAAAATAGTTGTGGTTTAGTCATTCTCATTTAAAAATTAACTTTAAAAACCCTATGCCTTAACCAAGTTGACATCATTAATGATGTTATGTCCTTCTTAAAACTGCTGTTGCTCCTAATTGGAAACAAGCACTTTCTTTAGGGCTAATTAAGCTGATGAATGACATTTCCAAAGACCACAGGGTTAGCGTGTTCAGTCTACAGCAAAGCCAGGGATGCTGGTTACGATGACTTAGAATTTGGACTTCCAAAAATAACTACTCTCTTTCCTCTGGGAAAGCATGGATTGGGTGAAAGAAAAAAAGAACTACTTCATTAATGTTTTTATTTTGTTTTCTTTCCACATTTCCCCTTTTTCTACAAAAAAAAAAAAAATGAATATAGACTTATCAGTTCAGTTCAGTTCAGTCGCTCAGTCGTGTCTGACTCTTTGCGACCCCATGAATCGCAGCACTCCAGGCCTCCCTGTCCATCACCAACTCCCAGAGTTCACCCAAACTTATGTCCATCGAGTTGATGATGCCATCCAGCCATCTCATTCTCGGTCGTCCCCTTCTCCTCCTGCCCCCAATCCCTCCCAGAATCAGGGTCTTTTCAAATGAGTCAACTCTTCACATGAGGTGACCAAAGTATTGGAGTTTCAGCTTCAACATCAGTCTTTCCAGTGAACACTCAGGACTGATTTCCTTTAGGATAGACTGGTTGGATCTCCTTGTCTATCCTTTAGGATAGACTGGTAGGATCTCCAAGGGACTCTCAAGAGTCTTCTCCAACACCACAGTTCAAAATCATCAATTTTTTTGGCACTCAGCTTTCTTCAGAGTCCAACTGTCAAATCCATACACGACCACTGGAAAAACCATAGCCTTGACTAGACAGACCTTTGTTGGCAAAGTAATGTCTCTGCTTTGGATATGCTATCTAGGTTGGTCATAACTTTCCTTCTAAGGAGTAAGCGTCTTTTAATTTCATGGCTGCAATCACCATCTGCAGTGATTTTGGAGCCCCCAAAAATAAAGTCTGACACTGTTTCCACTGTTTCTCCATCTATTTCCCATGAACTGATGGGACCAGATGCCATGATCTTAGTTTTCTGAATCTTGAGCCAATGTTTAAGCCAACTTTTTCCCTCTCCTTTTTCACTTTCATCAAGAGGCTTTTGAGTTCCTCTTCACTTTCTGCCATAAGGGTGGTGTCATCTGCATATCTGAGGTGGTTGATATTTCTCCTGGCAATCTTGATTTCAGCTTGTGCTTCATCCAGCCCAGCATTTCTCATGATGTACTCTGCACATAAGTTAAATAAGCAGGGTGACAATATACAGCCTTGACGTACTCCTTTTTCGATTTGGAACCAGTCTGTTGTTCCATGTCCAGTTCTAACTGTTGCTTCCTGACCTGCATACAGGTTTCTCAAGAGGCAGGTCAGGTGGTCTGGTATTCCCATCTCTCTCAGAATTTTCCACAGTTTATTGTGATCCACACAGTTAAAGGCTTTGGTGTAGTCAATAAAGCAGAAATAGATGTTTTTCTGGAATTCTCTCACTTTTTTGATGATCCAGTGGATGTTGGCAATTTGATCTCTGGTTCCTCTGCCTTTTCTAAAACCAGCTAGAACACCTGGAAGAGGGCATTTATTTGTTGCAATATTGGCATCTATTACTTTTTCCCACCCAATAGTAATTGTTTCCCTTGTAAGAAATTTACCCCATTCTTATAATAGTTTGTGTAATATTGATCTCACCCTAAGCTTCAGGACTGGGTCTTGACTGACTTAAGGCACTAGAAGAGTCATCGTCTGTTGTGATTAAATCAGAAATGGACACATGGTCTAATTGGTGGCCATGAGCTAATAAGAAACAGATTATTTCAGGAAAATGAAAGTTTTCTTCTTTAGAAGGAATTATGACAGCATTCCACTCACTGGATCCAGACAGGATCTTTTTATCATAAAGTGAAAGTGAAAGTCGCCTAGTCATGTCAAACTCTTTGTGACCCCATTCTCCAGGCCAGAACACTGGAGTGGGTAGCCTTTCCCTTCTCCAGGGGATCTTCCCAACCCAGGCATCAAACCCAGGTCTCCCACACTGCAGGCAGATTCTTTACCAGCTGAGCCACAAGGGAAGCCCAAGAATACCCGAGTGGGTAGCCTATCCCTTCTCCAGAGGATATTCCTGACCCAGGAGTTGAACTGGGATCTCCTGCATTGCCGGCGGATTCTTTACCAACTGAGCTATGAGGGAAGCCCTTTTTATCTTAAGGTGTGATTGTATCTGTGAATGAAGGAGAAACAGAGCGACTAACTGCAAAGTATGGCACGCGGGGGTGGGGGTGGGGGAAACCAAAAACTCAAACCTGGTTCTGATCTCAATGAGTCCTAAATTATTTTCTTCTGAAGAGGAACTGCTCCTGAAGTACACAGATCCGGAGCCAGTAAATTTATTTTCTTTATGTAGACAGTTTAGACAGATTTAAAGAGGTAGGAAGAGTCCTGATATAGTTAAACCACAAGGATCTGAAGAAGAAAGTGAAAAATTAGCCATACCCCACTCACCCAGACATATCAATCATTCCAATATTGGTGAGATGTTAAGCTCTTTTGGATTCTTCCAGACAGATTAAAGGAAAAGTTAGATAATTATTTCTGTACTCTTGAGACAAAGGAGGACTTTTCAGGTATTTCACTGGAGCTGGAAACTATAATGAAAAAGGTCAGTCTAACCTCATAAAAGTTTAAAACTTTTTATACAGAGAAAAGTAGTAGCAAAGTTAAAAGACATGATAAACTGGAAAAAATAAATGCAGCAGTACATGTGTGTATGTTAGTTGCTCAGTTGTGTTGGACTCTGTGTGACCCCATGGATTGTAACCCACCAGGCTCCTCTGTGCATGAGATTCTCCAGGCAGGAATACTGGAGTGGGTAGCCATTTCCTTCTCCAGGGGATCTTCCCAACTCAGGGATCGAACCCAGGTCTCCTGCATTGCAGGCAGATGCTTTACCATCTGAGCTACTAGAGAAGCCCTGAGCTAAAGAATTAGTACTATTAATATATAAACAACTTTCCCAAATTAGTAATTAAAGGTTGAATAAAAGTAAAAAGCATGGAAAATAAATAGGTGATTCACTGAAGAAGAAACATATATATGTATGCTGCTGCTGCTAAGTCGCTTCAGTCATGTCCGACGCTCCGCGACCCGGTGGACTGCAGCCCACCCAGCTCCACCGTCCATGGGATTTTCCAGGCAAGAGTACTGGATTGGGGTGCCATTGCTTTCTTAATATATGTATGTATGTATCTCCAAATAATCAGCTCTACTCTGGCTAGCTTTGGGACTTTGAGCAATGAATCTTCTCTACTTTGCACCTCCTTATTGGTTAAAACAGGGCTTCCCTGGTGGCTCAGATGATACAGAATCTGCCTACAATGCAGGGGACCTGGGTTTGATCCCTGGGTCAAGAAGATTCCTTGGAGAAGGGAATAGCTACCCTCTCCAGTATTCTTGCCTGAAGAATTTCATGGACAGAGGGGCCTGGTGGGCTATGGTCCATGGGGTCACAAAGAGAGGGACATGACTGAGTGACCAACACCTTCACTTCACTTTTCATTGTTTAAAACAGGGATAAGGTCATCTGCTTCACAGCATTTTTATAAACTCAAAATGAGAAAAGATCATGTGAAATATTTTTAAATATGAAGAATTAGCTTTAGGAAATGGCCTCCAGATTTACTTGTATGGTTGTCTTATCTCTTGTCATTTTGCTTGTGGAAGAAGAGGAGTAACCAAGAAGCCCTTGTGATTTTTAGAAAGTTTGTTTGCAACTTCTGATTGCTAAGTTTTGATCATAATACCATACCCTGTTTGGGTCAATGGATTCAATGACCAAAATAGTTAAGCTACAACTAGAGCAATAAGTTTAATGTGCAAGTGATTGATGTGTTGCTACAAAGTACTCATGGCCAAGGCTAGGGAGGAAAACAGTTGCTACCATCAAGAGCCAATTCTAGATAGACAGTATTTTAAATACTTTTCAAGTGTTATCTCTGAATCTTTACAATGACCCTGTAAGGGTATTATGTAACCTTTTTTTTTTTTTTTTGAAATTGACACTCTCAGAGACTAAGTAACTTGCTTAACTAATAAAGAAGAGAGCCAAATAGTGGGTTCAGGTCAGAGTCACACACTCATGCTGCTCTTTTACTTCTGATGTTATAGTCAGGTAGTTATTTTGAGTGAAAAAAGATACTAGAATATCGGGATTATATATGCAACATTCTTCTTGTATTTTCTCTACATATATATTGGTGTCCCAACCTCAAATCAAGACTGGGTGTGGAACAAATCTTTCAGAAGCCAATGAGTGCCAAGCACTATGCTTGATGTTGGAAAGTTTAAAAAATGAGATTAGGTGGCATTTCTGCCCAGAACACATTATTTCTTGTTTTCTCAGTTTATAGCACAGGCTGCTTCATTGTTAGGTACTCATTGCATGCATCACCGTTTGCAATTGCATTATTAACCTCTCTAAAACTCAGAGCTATGAAGTTTAACATTCTTAGGTTGAAATCATCACTTTGCTACTTGCTCACAGCTAACTAGTTTGCTATTTGCTAATTCTTTAACTCTGTAAGTTTCCTCCTTATCAAATGAGGAGAATAACAACTTTTTGATAGCACTGATATGAGAATCGAGATACTTTGCATAAAACACTTACCAGAATACCTAGAACACAGTGAGCACCCAACAAATGATGCATTTGATAACAGTTATTATTATGGTTGATTTCTATATTCAGGTCTGAAGGTGATGCATTTCGATGAAAAACTTTAGTCTACTTTGGTTTCATCAAAATCAGCAATGAGTGGAATTAATAGAGCTCTATATAGGGGACAATAATTTTAGTTTGAGGACACTAGGACCTTCAAATTTCAGTTTTCATTATACTGCTAAAAAGAAAAGCAATTTATTTATCTGAGATCTACCACAGAGTTAGAAATTCTCATGAACCCTTGATGGGGCTAAAGTGCTCATGGATTTTATCTCAGGGCAAAGTCAGCAGAAAGAGAACAACAGTTGGAATACTCCTAGGTCATAGTATTTTAAAAGATGTCTCATGGTCCATTGCATTCCAAATTGTATACATTTTTATTTTAATATTGAGATCTCTGACAACCTGACTGGTTCCCAGAGGATTCTATCCAGGATAGAGCAGAATCACATTGCACCTCTTCCCAAAATGAAAATGTCATCTGTTATTATATCAACATGACATTGTGTGCATTAGCATATTTCAAATACACACCAATTTACATAATGCTTAGAAAACCAGCTTTCTGTGTTGCATAAAGCTTTCCATCTCTCCCCCTTATTTATTGCTTTTATTGGAGGCTGACACACCTATGCACAGGAGAATCTGTGTGCAAGTTAAAAGTGACTGTGAGCAGCGGGAGTCTAGTATGGACTTCAACTCTGGCCAGACAGAAGCATCCAGGTTCACTGTTCTCCCTAAAAGGACACTGGAGGACCCTTCATTTATTATGATCTGTGTCATTTTATGCATTTCCTATTTATTTCCACTATTCTGTAAATCTATGAACTTCCGGCAGCACTTAGAAGTATTTGAACATTATTTTCTGTTGTCTTTATTGGTGGTAGATTTTACCTGTAAATAATTTTTAGAGAACTTTGGCTCCAGTTCAGTTCAGTTCAGTTGCTCAGTCGTGTCTGACTCTTTGCGACCCCATGGACTGCAGCACACCAGGCCTCCCTGTCTCACACCAATTTACATAATGCTTAGAAAACCAGCTTTCTGTGTTGCATAAAGCTTTCCATCTCTCCCCCTTATTTATTGCTTTTATTGGAGGCTGACACACCTATGCACAGGAGAATCTGTGTGCAAGTTAAAAGTGACTGTGAGCAGCGGGAGTCTAGTATGGACTTCAACTCTGGCCAGACAGAAGCATCCAGGTTCACTGTTCTCCCTAAAAGGACACTGGAGGACCCTTCATTTATTATGATCTGTGTCATTTTATGCATTTCCTATTTATTTCCACTATTCTGTAAATCTATGAACTTCCGGCAGCACTTAGAAGTATTTGAACATTATTTTCTGTTGTCTTTATTGGTGGTAGATTTTACCTGTAAATAATTTTTAGAGAACTTTGGCTCCAGTTCAGTTCAGTTCAGTTGCTCAGTCGTGTCTGACTCTTTGCGACCCCATGGACTGCAGCACACCAGGCCTCCCTGTCCATCACCAACTCCCAGAGTTTACATAAACTCATGCCCATTGACTCAGTGATGTCAATCCAACCATCTCATCCTCTGTTGTTCCCTTCTTCTGCCTTCAATCTTTCCCAGCATTAAGGTCTTTTCTAATGAGTCAGCTTTTTGCTTCAGGTGGCCAAAATATTGGAGTTTCAGCTTCAACATCAGACCTTCCAGTGAATATTCAGGACTGATTCCCCTTAGAATGGACTGGTTGGATCTCCTTGCAGTCCAAGGGATTCTCAAGTCTTCTCTAGGACTACAGTTCAAAAGCATCAATTCTTCTGTACTCAGCTTTCTTTATAGTCCAACACTCACATCTATACATGACTACTGGAAAAACCATAGCCTTGACTAGATGGACCTTTGTTGACAAAGTAATGTCTCTCTTAGATATCTGTTTTTTTCTGTTTCGGATTTTTCTCATCCCAGATGGAAATTGTTTCCAGATATGTCTTTGAGATTCCTGGGAAAACAAACACTGAGATTGAATCAGGAGTGCAAAACATGTGTTTGGTAGAAAAACCTGTGGAAGGAAAAGGGAGCAGATAAGATTGAGGAGGGAGACCTGGCAGACTGCAGTGCAGGTCTCGTAAAGGCTATAGTAGCACAGAGGAAGGTTACCCAATAGAACATCCCTATGTTGGACAGAAATGGCTTGGGCCTTGTCCCATGGCTTTGCCCAGTCACCAGCTTAGGTTACTTATGGCGGAAAACTTGAGATGGATCCAGAGGAACTAACCCTGGGAGCTGGCAGCTCACTAGAGTCGCCAGAGCTGGGTAGCAGCTTTCTTGAAGTGGGATCTAAGTGTGTCTTTGGGCTTGTCACTTGGTTGCTGTCCTCTTACTGCAAAGCAGTATTTGTTTTTCCTTAAAGTTGGAGGTTTGGAAGACATAAGTAAATGTAAGGAAACATGTGACTCTCCTCTTGTTCCAAAATACTCTTATAACTGTGAAATTCTGACTGCCTATTTGTGGGCTGTTAGGGAAAAGGCTTCATTTGGAGGCATGGACATGGACAACTACTGAATTCTCCTTTAGTCTTTCAAAGCCAAGTGGAAGCAAAAGTGGGTGCCTCTTGTTGTTCCAAAGAAGCTAATCACCAAACTGTTTTCACAGTTCATTTAGAATTTACTGCAGGATAATATTCATAAGTCATGAGAGATATTGAAACTACTGGCCATGCATTTCAGGGAACTATCTAGCTATTAATCACTCAACAATCCCTGCTTGCTTGGTGAAATTGAGTGTAAGGAAAATGGCACTATCTCTCAGAGGATAAACATGTGTGTTTCTGTGAATGCTTGTGACATACGATACTTTCCCACAACTCATCTTTTTCCCTTCTCCATCCCTTGCTCTGAACAAGAAGTTTGTTATACGTGTGCTTATTACTCAGTGGATCACACTGTGGATCCAGCATTCTGTGCGTTCAGGTGGTATTTGGCATCTGCCAGTTGCACTCTCTGCTTACAGATGTTCCCTATAATATTTCATTAGGCAGTTGAGCTGACTCACTTGATGGTTCCTTTACAAATTTAAATGTTTTATTGCTTAATTATAGACATACTGAGAAATGCTGAAAATCCTGACTTTGGACTCAGAGTAGTTTTCATCATCAAGCCCTTGTCTCCTGGGCCATCTTCTCCTTTTTATATTAGAAAGCATTCTGTTAAGACCCTTAAAAAAGTATGTACTTCCATATTCATCTTCCACCCGAGAGACTCATTCTTCATCTGTAAAATGATGGAATTGGACTAAGGGAATTTTAATGTCTCATATAGGCCTGTACCCATGTGTTTCAAGGGAAATGCCTTTCCTCTCTGAAGACTAATAAAAAATAATGACTGGGCTGATTCTGCTAGACTCATTCCACTCACTGACAGATGCAATAATGTACCAGGCTCTAGGAGGGAAAGAGAGGGCTCTTATATCCAGAGGCCTCAGGAGAGATTTGACAATGTGACCTCTATAAGAGAGCCTAGAAATAACAGTAGTTATTCCTCATTTTGTGCTTAGAATGTGCCCCTATGACTAGTGTTTACATTTATTACATGGATAAAAACCCTATAAGAACAGCATCACTGACCCCATTTTATAGATGTCAAGAATGAGTCTAAAAAGAATAAGCAACATGACTGTGGTCACTGGACTTTTGGGGGGCTGAGCAAGGTATGGACAAGGATTCCACCTGATGCTGCTGTTCTGAGTCATCACACTCTACTTGTCTGGTCATTTTATTGGTTCATTCATTCTATGCTTGGGATCAAGACCCTGCATCATTCCAGGGTTGATCAAAGAAAGGGTGAAGATTTGGTGGGGTGAGTCTGTGGTGGAGATGAGGAAGTTCTCTGTGTCCTTTGTGGATGAGACCACGTTGTGTTTGTGCTGTCAGTTCAGTTGCTCAATCATGCCTGAATCTTTGCAGCCCCATGGACTGCAGCATGCCAGGCTTCCCTGTCCATCGCCAACTCCCAGAGCTTATTCAAACACATGTCCATCGAGTCGGTGATGACATCCAACCATCTTATCCTCTGTCATCCCCTTCTCCTCCTGCTTTCAGTCTGTCCCTGCATCAGGGTCTTTTCCACAGAGTCAGTTCTTCACATCAAGTGGCCAAACTATTGGAGTTTAAGCTCCAGCATCAGTCCTTCAGTGAATATTCAGGACTATTTTCCTTTAGGATGGACTGGTTAGATCTCCTTGCAGTCCGAGGAACTCTCAAGAGTCTTCTCCAGTACCACAGTTCAAACACATCAATTCTTCAGCACTCAGCTTTCTTTATAGTCCAACTCTCACATCCATATGTGACTACTGGAAAAACCATAGCTTTGACTAGATGGACCTTTGTTGGCAAAGTAATGTCTCTGCTTTTTAATATGCTGTCTAGGTGGGTCATAACTTTTTTCCAAGCAGTAAGCGTCTTTTAATTTCATGGCTGCAGTCACCATCTGCACTGATTTTGGAGCTCCCCAAAATAAAGTCTGACACTGTTTCCACTGTTTCCCCATCTATTTCCCATGAAGTGATGGGACCAGATGCCATGATCCTAGTTTTCTGAATGTTGACTTTTAAGCCAGTTTTTTCACTCTCCTATTTCACTTTCATTAAGAGGCTTTTCAGTTCTTCACTTTCTGCCATAAGGGTGGTGTCATCTGCATATCTGGGGTAACTGATATTTCTCCTGGCAATCTTGATTCCAGCTTGTACTTTCTCCAGCCCAGCGTTTCTCATGATGTACTATGCATATAAGTTAAATAAGCAGGATGACAGTATACAGCCTTGATGTACTCTTTTCTCTATTTGGAACCAGTCTGTTGTTCCATGTCCAGTTCTAACTGTTGCTTCCTGACCTGCATATAGGTTTCTCAAGAGGCAGGTCAGGTGGTCTGGTATTCCCATCTCTTTAAGAATTTTCCATAGTTTGTTGTGATCCACACAATCAAAGGCTTTGGCCTTGTCAATAAAGCAGAAGTAGATGTTTTTCTGGAACTCTCTTGCTTTTTCCATGATCCAGTGGATGTTGGCAATTTTATCTCTGGTTCCTCTTCCTTTTCTAAAACCAACTTGAACATCTGCAAGTTCACTGTTCATGTACTGTTGAAGCCTGGCTTGGAGAATTACTAACATTACTAGTGTGTGAGTTGAGTGCAATTGTGCAGTAGTTTGAGCATTCTTTGGCATTGCCTTTATTTGAGATTGGAATGAAAACTGACCTTTTCCAGTCCTGTGGCCACTGCTGAGTTTTCCAAGTTTTCTGGCATGTTGAGTGCAGCACTTTCACAGCATCATCTTTTAGGATTTGGAATAGCTCAACTGAATTTCCATTACCTCCACTAGCTTTGTTCATAGTGATGCTTCCTAAGGCCCACTTGACTTTCCATTCCAGAATGTCTGGCTCTAGATTGATGATCACACCATCATGATTATGTGGGTCATGAAGATCTTGTTTGTACAGTTCTGCTGTGTATTCTTGCCACCTCTTCTTAATATCTTCTGCTTCTGTTAGGTCCATACTATTCCTGTCATTTATTGTGTTCATCTTTGCATGAAATGTTCCCTTGGTATCTCTAATTTTCTTGAGGAGATCTCTAGTTTTTCCCATTCTATTGTTTTTGTCTATTTCTTTGCATTGATCGCTGAGGAAAGCTTTCTTACCTCTCCTTGCTCTTCTTTGAAACTCTGCATGCATATGGATATGTCTTTCCTTTTCTCCTTTGCCTTTTGCTTCTCTTCTATTCACAGCTATTTGTAAGGCTTCCTCAGACAACCATTTTGCCTTTTTGCATTTCTTTTCCTTGAGGATGGTCCCTGCCTCAGAGATCAAGATAGTCCTCAGGGCTGGACATTCCCAATATAGATAAACTCAGAACTTTTTAATTTAGCTGCCCTTAGTTAGGACATACAGTCCTCATCATGTGTTCCCCAGTCTCTAATATCGCCTATGGCATTATGCCTGGTTCTCAGGTATCTGGGGATTATTTTATCAACACTCCTATAAAAAGCTATGAGTTTATCTATATTGGGACTGTCCTGCCCTGAACTGATAACCATAGCCATTGGATTTCCCTAGATTATTGGTTCACTACTGAAGAATAAAAGTTTGAGAGGGTACCAAAGATCATATTATTTATCAGGTAATTCTCAAGCAAAAGCATGTCTATTGTAGAAAAGAAAGACAGACTGAATGCTAAGAGGACAATAAAATAAACTTCATATATAATCATATCTTTCACATATTTACATACAAATATATAACTTTAATGTATATATTTATGGAGTGCTATTTTGCTCTTTAAAGCTTTATGACACCCCTATGAAGCAGGTGTTATTGTTCTTTCTGTACAAATAAGAATTTAAAGAGAAACTGAGCCTCAGAGAAGGCAAATAACATTTACAAGTTCATATAATCAGTAGCAGAAATGGCTGGGGTTCTGATTTTGTTACCTTACTCTTACCCACTGCACTGTAGCTACTTTGACATCATAGGTGGTGTCACCTATAACACCTATAGGTAGAGTGGGTCTATTTTGCAGAGGAGAAATTACTTTCAGCTACATGCCAGTCTTCTCCAAATTGCTGTTTAGCTTGCCTCTTAAAATTGTGTCAGCTTTATTGAATACTTGCCAAACATTTTGAGAGAATATTCCTTTTGCTTGATGCCAGTGGTACTAATGGACAGGCTGTTCTTGCAGGATCCAGCAGACTCAGTTCCCAGTCAGGGATTATCAGTTGATGTTGAGCAGGATGATAGATCAAAAGATTTTGGCTCTCAAAGAAAACTGGAGGCAAAAGTCAAAAAGAAAAAGAAAAACAAACCTGAAGTTGTAAGTTAGCTTATCAAAGCAAGAGTGAATAAAACCAATAACACCACCAACAAAAAAATTATGTACTCCTCTTATCATTCACACAAAACCAGACATTAAGAAGAGAGAGAGAGATATACCTGTCCAAACCAAATCAGTGACTAAAGGTCTGATAACAAATGCATGAAGGGAAGGGAAAGATGAAGACAAAGACTCCATTCTCTGAAAAGATTTCAATGAGTGTGATTGGGTTCTGGAGCTCATAGGCTCATCCTTTTAATTCTTTGGTAGGGTCTCCAGTTATTGTATGTGTGACCTCCTGAGCCATGATTAGGAGTACTTTTTATCTCAAGGATGATTAATAAATCTGTGTAGAAGCTAATGGTGAAGGGCTTGGAGGGCAGGGTAAAATAATTACTAGACATTGTACATGGTTTTAAGAAACTGTTCTCTGTAGAAATAGAGATAGTTTCATCTCTGGATCAGATGATGCCTTTCTTTGAAGACTTTATCAACCTCAGCTCTTGTTTCTTTTTTTTCCTCTTACTTCCTCATGTAATTTATAATCCAAATGATCCAATTGAACTCTCAAGTGTATTAATTTTTAGCAAAAATGATTCGTTCATTTGCCGTATATTGAGTATGTGCTATGAGCCAGGCATTCATGTCATGGCTAATGGTGGCCAGGGGTGTGGTTTTGATCATGTTCAATTTCAATATTTATTAGACATACAAGTGCAGATGATGAGTAGGTAGTTGAATTTACCAATCCAGAATTTGTGAGAGAGCCATGGCCAAGAAGTTCAAACTTGAGTTTTATCAACAGAGAGATGCTGATAAATAATGTCTTAAGATTATTTGAGTTCATGAAAGGGAGAAAGGATTGAGCACAAAGGAGAGGATCAATGATAAAACTCTGGAACACTTTAATATTATGAAGAGAGGGAGCCATCATATGGATCGATGAAGGAGGTGTCAGTAGAATAAGAGGAAAACCAAGCAACTGTGTTGCTCTGAAATCCAAAGGAAGGAAATATATCAAGGACATAGAACAACTGTGTAAAATTCTGCTTACTAAGTCAAGTAAGATGAAGACTGAGAATAGAGTATAAAATTTAGCAACATGGAGATTGCCTGTGACCTTGATATAAACAGTTTCAACAAAGCCTGATTGGAATTGTTTTAAGAGAGAATGGAAAGTGAATAATCAGGGAAAATGTGTATAGAACAGTTTTTAGAAGAGTTTTGCCAAAGAAGACAGCAAAGAAATGCGCTAGAAGCTGGCAAGAGAAATAGGATAAAAAGAAGGGTTGCTACAGTGGGAGACACAATAGCAGATTTGCATACTGACAAGAATGATGCAATAGTGAGCCAAACATAGATAATGTAAGGAATGTCAGGTTCTGAAGAGTTGTTCTTAAGTGGATGAAAGGAAGTAGAATTTAGTGTGCAAGTGGAATGATGAGCTTTGAAGGGTTAATGGATACTTTGTCTATGGTTAGGGGCAGAACAGCGGAGTGTATGGATCCAGACACTGGCAGGTGGGGAGCTGTTGTGAAGGGCATCTGTGGAAGTTTTCTTACTGCTGCTTTCATTTTTCCAGTGGAGTAGGACACAAGGGGAAACATTCAGTTCCCATACTATTTATAAGCCTTATAATTTCAAGCAAGTAATTCAGTCTGCTTGAATCTTAGTTTTTCCATCTGTGAAACTGGAAAATATTTGTCTCTAGGGACCTCAGTGGTTAAGACTCTGCGCCCCTAATCCCCAATACAGGGGGCATAGGTTCAATCCCTGGTTGGGTAACTAAGATCCTGATTTCCTCATGGTGCAGCCAAAAAAAAAAAAAAAAAAGAGAAGGAAAAATACCTCATCTCTAAGTATAGTAATAATGATTAAGTATGACATTTATTTAGACAAAATACCAGCCTGGGAATCTGCACCATCAATTAATTTTGGCCAAACCTGACCTCGGTATGAGCAAAAAGGAATTAGCATCTGAACTAGCATATGTCACCTAGATTTCACTTAGGAGGACTTGCTTCACTACAAGGAGGCAGCCAGTAACTAACAAGAGCGTGAACTGAAGGGGTTTGGCTTAATCGTTAAGAAGTACATTTATAAAAGACTTACTGTGTCTGCCATCTGGTCTCTGGCCAAGGAGAACTCACTAAAATGTTTTGGCCATAGTTCTTCTCCATACACCTACTGGTGCCCACAGACTGGAGTGACAGTGATCAGCCAGACACGGCAAAAAGCAAATGTCAGTGTGCAGTTTCCTGTCCCAGGCTAAGTGTTCCAGGCGTGTGAGATATCACCCTGATTAAAGTGTCAAATGCCCTCTAATCACATTAAAATGAAATGTGACCAGAGCGTACCAAGAAGCGGGGCATCCCTGTCACCTTTTCTCTTTTCCCTATAATAGCAATATCTATCTGCTATATACCAGATAATATGAATGTCTCTTCACATTGTAGGAACAATGAGATGACCTGCATTTGACAGATCTTATTTTGCTGGAAATCAACTGCATTTAATCAACTGAAATTAACATGGGCTCTTATTAAAGTGATTATGCAAAATGTCTCTGGTTCCTGGGATTTTCACCAGGCAAATCGTTTCTTCTTATCCTTCCTCACTGATTTTTCTCTTTATGTATTTTTTTAAGTGGTAATAATGCAGTGGTGTATTACAGGCATAACTAATGCCAGGAAGACTAAAATGTTTATACACTACAGGTATTTGCCATCATATATTGGGTGCCCATGATACTAGAGGAGTTAATATTGAAACTAAAGTTTGGAAGTGTGTGGTGCTTTATGAACTGAGTATCTTTCTTATTTTTGAGTCTATAAAGTCAACACTATGAGAGTAGGGAGGTTACATTGTTCAGTGGTTCTTTTTCAGTCACTCAGAGTAATACCTAGTTTACAGTAAGTACTCCACAAATATCAGTTTGTTAAGTTAGTATTAATAATTCTCTGATGAAATTAAGCCTGTCATTAAGAGTTGTTTATTAAGAATCATGGGAAAAATTGCAGCCCCTTAGGTTAGAATTTTTTCAGAACCTATCTCTAATAAGTATCTGAAAGTTACAATAAGAAGCCCAGACTCTGAACAATAAATATTTTCTCTCTCTCTAAATCATAATTTAGGAGTAACTTCCTTTATATTTGACTGATTAAATTCTGAAGAGAGTAGATGTCAAAAATATAAAATGTGTCTAAGACCTGCTTAAAATCATGGATATATTTTTAAGGTGCTTGTGTCTCAGTTAAATTCTTATATATGAACCTAGATTTTTTTTTTGTTTTTAAGTGAGAAAGATTAGGTTTGTCCTAATTTGGAATAGAGCACAAGTTTGAAATAACTAAAATGAAATAAGGAAACATAATATTATCTAGTGAATTCAATTTTGACATTTAAAATTACCATTTCCTAACTTGAGTCAAGCAAGACTCTCAAGTGATTACCAGAAGGACAATGAGATGTATGATTTAAGCTAGACATTATAAAATCAGATGCCTGCAGAGAGTAGACCGATGAATATGTGTGTGAGTCTGTGGGGGTAGGGAAATAGTTTGAGTTGAAAATGTAGTATACTGACCCACAGTTTATTTAGAAGTATTCATATCAGTCTTTTTGTAAAAAGTATTATACAGTGTGTCAACAAAAAACTTTATAGTCAATCTTTAAAAAACCCTACAAGATTTTATGTAAGCCAATCTGAGTATTATAACCCAGGAGATAGTCCAAAGAGGCCATATGTGTACCAGAATCTGGTACATATATGATTTTTGTGAGATGATACATACAATCAAGCACACGTCTCAGTAGAAAGTCACTGCTAATCACAAGGAACAGACATCTTAGTTAATGGCTTTAGTGCTTTTCTAAGGATGGGAAAGGGAAGAATCCAGGTTCATAAAAAGTTTCTCTAAAAATATCTTAACAATCTGAAGACCAGGTCTGCCAATTTTCTTAGAACCCAAAGTACTTCATCTTAATCTTTGCCCTGATTTTGTTTCAGGGTCTACTGTGTGTCATTGGGTGCAGTGGCTCATGACTTGTTCTTGTAGAACTGGATGAGGAGCAACATTCTTTATTTTACGGTTCCTTCCTTTTCGATCTTAAAGTCCACCTAGTTTTGAGAGGCATTTCATGACCATTTTGTCTGACAGTGCTGGAGATGCTCCTTCCCCGGTCAGGTGGCAGTTTCATTGGTAGGCCTCTCACTGTACTAACAAGACTAGGCCCCGTTAACAGTAGCCCTAAGTCTCTGGACTGCCTATCTCACTACTCTGTTATTGTCCAGGAAATGGTTCCCTCTTGCTGCTTGTTCTCATATCTAGAATTCCACTATTAGAATCATTCAGTATATATAACAATTAGTATATATATGGGGCTTCCCAGGTGGCACTAGAGATAAAGAACCCATCTGTCAATGCACAAGACATAAGAAATATGGGTGGGATTCCTGAATTAGGAAGATCCCCTGGAGGAGGGCATGGCAACCCACCCGTCTTCTTGCCTGGATAGTATTCTATCCCATGGACAGAGGAGCCAGGCTACAGTCCATAAGGTCACAGAGTCAGACATGAATGAAGCAACTTAGTGTGTGTGGATACACACACACACACACACACACCACAGTACATATTTGATCAATTGTTCAAGTCACCTAATTGTCATTAAGTTTTTCTGAGGCTAAGTACAACACTCAGTAATTCGAGAAACAATAATCTTGTAACACAGGCAGAATAAAAGTATTAGAAAGTATACAAGCTTAGAAAGTATTGTTGAGTGAATGAATGAATAAATTTACTCTTATTTCAAAGGAGAGACCTTAAATCGTTAAAAATAGCTTTTATGTCTCATCCTTGGATATTCTCTTGTCTAAGCAAAAGCTTGTTTTTACCTGCAGCCTATCTTCAAAGACATTGAAGGATAAAAGTCACCATTATGAATTCAGTGTATTTCAGCAAGTAATTACGCAGTTCCTAAATACTGCATCTACCTTAATACAGCACATACTATAGAATAGACACTGTGCCAGGTGCTGGGAATTGTGTTGAAAAGATAACCAAAAGCCAATCTGTGGGGTAGGGCACAGACAATAGCAGAAGTCATTCTGTATCAGTTAGGTTCAGTCATTCAGTCCTGACCGACTCTTTGTGACCCATGGACTGCAGCACGCCCAGTCTCCCTGTCCATCACCAGCTCCCAGAGCTTGCTCAAACTCATGTCCATTGAGTCGGTGATGCTATCCAACCACATTATCCTCTGTTGTCCCCTTCTCCTCCAGCTTTCAATCTTTCTCAGCATCAGGGTCTTTTCCAGTGAGTCAGCTCTTCACATCAGGTGGCCAAAGTATTGGAACTTCAGCTTCAGCGTTGTCCTTCCAATGAATATTCAGGACTGATTTCCTTGGATTGACTGGCTTGATTTTTTTGCAGTCCAAGGGACTCTCAAGAATCTTTTCCAACAGTGTAGTTCAAAAACATCAATTATTTTGTGCTCAGCTTTCTTTATATTCCAATCCTCACATCCATACATGACTACTGGAAGAACCATAGCTTTGACTAGATGGACTTTTGTCAGCAAAGTAATGGCTCTACTTTTTAAGATGCTGTCTAGGTTGATCATAGCTTTTCTTCCAAGGAGCAAGCTTCTTTTAATTTCATGGCTGCAGTCACCATCTGCAGTGATTTTGGAGCCCAATAAAATAAAGTCTCTCACCATTTCCATTGTTTCCCCATCTATTTGCCATGATGTGATGAGACCAGATGCCATGATCTTTGTTTATTTAATGTTGAGTTTTTAGCCAGCTTTTTCACGCTCCTCTTTCACTTTCATCAAGAGGCTCTTCAATTCTTCTTCTCTTTTTCTCATAAGGGTGATATTATCTGCATATCTGAGGTTATTGATATTTCTCCCTGCAGTCTTGATTTCAGCTTGTGCTTCATCCAGCCCAGCGTTTTGCATGATGTATTCTGCATATAAGTTAAATAAACAAGGTGACAATATACAGCTTTGACGTAGTCCTTTTCCTATTTGGAACCAGTCTGTTGTTCCATGTCCAGTTCTAACTGTTGCTTCTTGACCTGCATACAGATTTCTCAGGAGGCAGGTCAGGTGGTCTGGTACTTCCATCTCTTTTAGAATTTCCCACAGTTTGTTTTGATCCACACAATCAAAGGCTTTGGTGTAGTCAATAAAGGACATATTTGTCTGGAGCTCTCTTGCTTTTTCTATGATGCAACAGATATTGGCAATTTGATCTCTGGTTCCTCTGCCTTTTCTAAATCCAGCTTGAACATCTGGAAGTTCAGAGTTTATATACTGTTGAAGCCTGA
Organism: Cephalophus harveyi; assembly: GCA_006410635.1. Classification (NCBI taxonomy): domain Eukaryota; kingdom Metazoa; phylum Chordata; class Mammalia; order Artiodactyla; family Bovidae; genus Cephalophus; species Cephalophus harveyi. The sequence goes on along the minus strand of SJYT01029119.1, from coordinate 87,921 downwards.
CTTGGAGAATTTTGAGCATTAGTTTACTAGCGTGTGAGATGAGAACAGTTGTGCGGTAGTTTGAACATTATTCAAAGGCATTGCCTTTCTTTGGGACTGGAATGAAAACCCACCTTTTCTAGTCCTGTGACCACTGCTGTGTTTTCCAAATTTGTTGGCATATTGAGTGCAGCACTTTCACAGTATCATCTTTTAGGACTTGAAATAACTCATCTGGAATTCCATCAGCTCCACTAGCTTTGTTCATAGTGATGCTTTCTAAGGCCCACTTGACTTCACATTCCAGGATGTCTGGCTCTAGGTGAGTGATCACACCATCGTGGTTATCTGGGTCGTTAAGATCTTTTTTGTACAGTTCTTCTGTGTATTCTTGGCACCTCTTCTTAACATCTTCTGCTTCTATTTGGTCCATACCATTTCTGTCCTTTATTGTGTCCATCTTTGTATGAAATGTTCTCTTGGTATCTCTAATTTTCTTGAAGAGATCTCCAGTCTCTCCCATTCTATTGCTTTCCTCTATTTCTTTGCATTGATCACTGAGGAAGGCTTTCTTATCCCTCCTTGCTCTTCTTTGAACTCTACATTCAGATGGGTATATTTTTCCTTTTCTCCTTTGCCTTTTGCTTCTCTTCTTTTCTCAGCTGTTTGTAAGGCCTACTCAGAAAACCATTTTGCCCTTTTGCATTTCTTTTTCTTGAGGATGGTCTGAATCACTACCTTTGTACAATGTCACAAACCTCCATCCATAGTTTTTTGGGCCCTCCATCAGATTTAAAGGTTTGAATCTATTTGTAACCTCCACTGTATAATCATAAGGGATTTGAATTAGATCCTACTGAATAAGCTTGCAGTTTTCTGTACTTTCTTCAATTTGAGCCTAAATTTTCCAATAAGGGGCTCATGATCTGAGCCACAGTCAGTTACACGTCTTGTTTTTGCTGACTGTATAGAACTTCTCCATTTTCGGCTGCAGAGAATATCATCAATCTGATTTGGTATTGACCATTTGGTGATATCCATGTGTACTCATATCTCTTGTGTTGTTGGAAGGAGGTATTTGATATGACCATTGTGTTCTTTTGACAAAACTCTGCTTGCCTTTGCCCTACTTCATTTTGTACTCCAAGGCCAAAGTTGCCTTACAGGTGTCTCTTGACTTCACACTTCTGCATTCTAATCCCCTATGATGAAAAGGATCTTTTTTTGGTGTTAGTTCTAGAAGATCTTGTAGGTCTTCATAAAACTGGTCAGTTTCAGCTTGTTTGGCATCAGTGGTTTGGGCATTAAACTTGGTTTATTGTGATGTTGAATGGTTTGTCTTGAAAATGAGCTGAGATCATTCAGTTAGTTTTGAGATTGCACCCAAGTACTGCATGTTGGACTCTCTTGATGACTTTGAGGGCTATTACATTTCTTCTAAGGGATTCTTTCCCATAGTCATAGATGTAATGGTCATCTGAATTAAATTCACCCATTCCCATTCATTTTAGTTTACTGATTCCTAAGATTTTGATGTTCAATTTTACCATCTCCTCCTTGACCAACCAATTTAGTTTCATTCATAGACCAAAGATTCCAGGTTCCTATGCAATATTTTTTTTACAGCAGTGGACTTGACATTCACCACCAGACACTTCCACAACTGGGCATCATTTCCACTTTGATAGTCTCTTCATTCTCACTGGAGCTGTTAGTAATTTCCCCCCCTCAATAAAACATGTTGGACACCATCTGACCTGCGAGGATCTTTTTCCAGTGTAATATAGGATCATTTTCCAGTGTAATATCGTTTTGTCTTTTCATAATGTCCATGGGGTTCTTGTGACAAGAGTACTGAAGTGAGGTACCATTTCTTCCTCCCGTGGACCATGTTTTGTCAGAACTGTTCACTGTGACCCGCCTGTCTTGGGTAGCCCTGAGTGGCATGACTCATAGTTTCATTGAGTTATGCAAGTCTCTTCGCCACAACAAGGCTATGATCCATGAAGAGGTCAGGTAATATAGTTTGTAACATTAATAGGTCATAAACAAGTACTGAAGCTAAGAACTAACATTAGGTGTGGCCTAGTATCTGTTCAGGTCATCTGACCAGTCTGTTTTACAGCAATCACTATCTTTAAGGGAAAGGGTATATTGGCATTGAGCATAAGTTAACCAAAGTTGTCTGCACGTACAAGGCAAAGGGTCATCAGGACCCCTCATAGGATTGAGAAAGGATTGTCATCTTCTAAAGAGATACATAGCTGGTTGCCAGAAGGAAGAAAATTGATCTTTATGGTTGAGCAGGTATTTCTGCCACTGGGGAGATCTGGTTAATGCATAATGCAGATGCATAGTGCACACTAGAGGGGAGGGAGGAGGTCCAAAGAGGCAGAAAACAATTATTTTTTAAAATTTTTTGTCTTGAGTTCAAGTAGATATTTTTATTTCATCACATGCCCTAAATAGATGCAGTGTTAAATTCAACTTACTACCAATATCATTGTATCCTGAGTAATCGGTAAACCAGAAGTAATCCAAGTAATACTATGTAAGAGATAGAGTTATTTGCTTAGAAGTAGGGAAAAAAGGCCACATCCTTGTCCTCTTAATTGTTTCCTTTAAAAGATGTCTCTACTTTTAATAATGGAAAGAATTTAAAGAAAAATCTCTTGAGTAGAGAGCTCTATTTATTTTCTCATGATAGCATGCCCTAAGAACTGAGTTATTATCCAGCAAAGAGCATGAGTTTGTAAAAGATAAGAAATAGTTGGTGATGGACAGGGAGGCCTGGCATGCTGTGATTCATGCCAGGGGTTGCAAAGAGTCGGACACAACTGAGCAACTGAATTGAACTGAAGGAGGAATAAAACTTGTTAGCAATTAAGGGACTATTTAGCATAGGTATGTTTGACAGCAAGCATGAAATTGAAGTTCAGAAATGGAAATAAACCAAGCAAAAGTTTATATCATAGTGATTTATTCTCTGAGTGTTTGTTCCTGGAGGGGAAATTGGGGAAAAAAGCAATGCCATGTTCACTGGCATAGAATGGGCAATAGTGTACAAATCTCACTGTGTGTCTGAATTACATGGCATATTTTAAAAACCACATTACAACTTACCTTGCTCCAAGTACACACATATTTCAACACTCCTCCACCATCCAATATTTTGTTCTGCTAGGTCTGTCATGGGATTTCTGTTTTCAAAACAATGCCCTGTTTATAATAGCTAAGACATGGAAGCAACCTAGATGTCCACTGGTAGACAAATGGACAAGAAAGCTGTGGAACATATACACAATGAAATATTACTCACCTATTAAAAAGAACACATTTGAATCAGTTCTAATGAGAAACTGGAGTGTATTATACAGAGTGAAGTAAATCAGAAAGAAAAACACCAATACAGTATATTAACACATGTATATGGAATTTAGAAAGATGGTAACAAGACCCTATATGTGAGACAGCAAAAGAGACACAGATATAAAGAAGAGTTTTGAACTCTGTGGGAGAAGGCGAGGGTGGGACAATTTGAGAGAATAGTGTTGAAACATGTATATTACCATATGTGAAATAGATCACCAGTCGAAATTTGATGCATGATTCAGGGCACTCAGAGCTGGTGCACTGGGACAACCTGAGGGATGGGATGGGAAGGGAGTTGGGAAGGGGCTTCAGTATGGGGGACACATGTACACCCATGGCTGATTCATATCAATGTATGGCAAAAGCCACTATAATATTGTAAAGAAATTAGCCTCCAATTAAAATAAATAAAAAAGAACACTGCCCAAGTAATTTAAATGCTAGTGACTTATGGATTATTATTTGTTTGAGGATGTATCATCCTTTCATATGCTTAAAATTCATCTTTAACCAGATAGTTTTGAGGTAAAAGTTAAGGAAACCCCCAATGTGGGGGGAAGGATGACTCCAATGCAATAGTGATATGTCAAATGAAGAAAGAGGTAAAAGAAGATTGAGAATTGTTCACTGAAATGTCAGTAAACAATGTTTACACTAATGTAAACACAGTGTGCAAATATTGGGAGGGGATAGAATGCTGAATTCATATATTTATCAAACAAGCATATATTTAATGTTTAATCAGACTATTAAAGGATTTAGAATATTTGTACTACATGGGGTTTGAAAAAAATATATAGTCTGAATGTTAGTATCAGAAGCAGGTTTTACTTCACACACTAACACTTTGATTGTTAGTAGTTGGCTAGAGCACTCTGTTGACAGAATGACGTAGGTTCAGCCTAGGCTCAAAAGTGTGCAGTAATCAATTAGTGATGTCTGACCTGGAAATAGAGATGCATGTGTTTATACCCATGAAATCTGTCCTTTCCCTAAGATAGTATTATCTTTGTGTTTGTAAATCATATCAAGAATATTTTTTTAATGTTTCCCTTCTACTCTCAAGTGTACGTATTGTAAATTGACCTGACACCAGAGAAATTGTAAGTATTGATGCTAAATAATCTGTGTATACTTCAATTGATATGTTACGTTTAATTCGTAATGGCAACACAGCAAGTTCTACAATTGTGTATCTCTTTGGAGAGAGCCACAGTTCTTTATTTCTCTTTGTCTTATTGAATATACAGTGGGGAGAACTTGTTAAGCAGTAAGTATTTACAAGTTAGAGATTCTAGAATCTAGAATTGTTAAATGGTTAGTTGAACATCATTGACCAGCATGGCACTTCGAGGAAGGATGGCTGAAGGAGATGTCCCTGTTAGAGACCTGTTTTTTAAAACAATCACAAAGTGATGGCAGAATTGCCAGCTGAATGCAGGGAGAAAGAAGGAGTAAATGTGCACTGCTGTAAGGCAGTTTCATCTGAAACTGAGAGATTCAAGTGAGACCAAAGATTGGATTGGATCATAGACCTCAAGAAGAGAAAATGGGCCTTGCTGGCTTGTAGTATAATTTATCTGCTCCCTTGCCTGACAACAAAGACTTCAGAGTCTAGAATACCTGAGGTTTTCTCAGACACTTTCGACCTCTTGTTATCTTTCTAACATATGTTTTAAAACTTTGGGTAGCTCACTGAGACTTGAGAGTGTGTCTGATTTTGAAACATCGATTTTGTTGCTTGGATAAAGCCAGAGAAATTGTATACCTATATAGTAGATGTTTCATCCTTGACTAGATTTTAATGTATTTTTTAGCTCCAGGGAGGAGACTGTGCTTTTTATCCACATGTGGTGTCTTGTATGCCCACTTGTAGTTGGCAATGTTGTGATGATTACATGCATATGGTTATATAACTGCTTAAATTGTGTCTTACTGAATAACATGCTAAATGGGATTTGATCTTTCTCTCCAGGGTGTAGAAAATGGTTTAGCTGGTTAGAACTTGATTGCCTTCCCTCCAACCCCCTCTTCTCTTTCTCTCACGTTTACGTTGTTGTTTCAGTTTAACAATAAAGTTGAAGTACTGAGGTATACCCTGATCACATTTTCCAAAGGACAGGAAAACAAACCATAATAAAGAAGGATGCATTTCAAGCAGGAAATGCTTAGTACAGTTCTGTTAAGAGCAGCCTCTGTGATGGATGGTCTCTGATAGTCTAGTCCAGAATTTGAGGCTTAGTTGAGCATAATGTGAAATCAGGCTACTTTGTATAGTTTTTCTAGCTAGAGAGATCTTCATTTATAGATGTAAAAATAGAAGACTGAGAAATAACCCAGGAGAACCAGGTCTCTGGAGGGGCACCCATTTGTAGTAGGGTAGTTCTAGTCCATTTCCATCAGATGGTGGCTGGCTCTGAAAGCCCTTCTTGAACTAAGATCAGCATTTGAAGAATAGGTAGGCCACCTCATGTCCATTAGGAATCTGGTAGTTACCTCTTACTAAACAGAGGCATAAGACCCAAAGACAGAGTCTAGGGACTGTAGAAAATAGATAATTCATACAGGTATTTCACTGGAGGCAGATAAATTCAAGGGTCAAAGAATCAAGCAGCAATTCTGGATGGCCAAAAAGTTTGAAACTGTCAGTCAAAATATGAGTGGACCAAGGGCAAACTATAAAGATCTAAAAGCAAAGATTATAAATAGTTCATTGATATGACATCTGGAAAATTTCCTCTGACCAGAAGCCACAAAATACAATAGGATTTGCATTATTTTCAGGGTGGACCTGGGGTAACCCAGGGACCACCTGAAGTCACAGTGATCTGATTTGGAGAGATAAAATCAAGCAAGCACCTTTCTGACTCTCAGAGCTCATAAGGTGAAGGTCAAGAGTGATTGGGAAACTTAGTAAATTTAGAGTTAGTATACTGTTAACTTCTGTGGATGCCATCTATTAATCAGAAGTTCCAATGCTTATTCTGTACCCCTCTCAGGTGGTTTATGAGAATCAAATTGAAGATTTTGAATATATCCTAAAATGTTATTCAGATCTCCAGTTATATCTTTTGAAATATTATAAATAAATGCCAGTTGAAGTATAACTTATATGCAGCAAATTATCACATCATTCATTTTGCTTTGTCATCTCCTCAAAATACTTAGGAAATTCACCATGCTTTGGATTTCAAGGTCAACTTATGTCTTGCCCTCTTGAACACTTGACAGATGGCCTTTGCTCACCTCTTCCCATACAGATCCATGAAATGTTTGTAAATACTAGGCTTGGAATAATCTGCCAGCAATTAGGTCTAATTAATGTATAAAGCTAGAATAAAAAAGTAATATATACTTGATATAGAAACGAGCGTCCTGTAAGCCATTCTATTTGAGTTTTCGGCCTATCACAGTGTGAATGGTCTATTCTGTGAATGGTCTGAATCCTCACTATTCCCAAATGTAACCTCAGTGCCACTACTGGCCGTGTCTACCCAGGAGGTCACTCCTCAAATTTAACCATGTTTTCAGAGTTGGCCTATTATTTCTCTCTCTTTTTTTTTTTTTAAATCTCACAACACTGCGATGAATTTCAAGTGAGGCACTTAGGTGGGCATGTTTTATAAACTATAGAGTACTATACAGATATAGAGAGAAAGTTAGAAGATACTGGTTTAAGATCCAGTCCTGGGTGTTAATTGTTTGATTTTAAGGAGCCCTCCTTATGTCTCTTGATCTAAATCTTTTGTAAGAAAGATGGAGCTTAATATTTCTGTCCTGTCAATTACAAAATGTAAAAAGTGTTTTTTGTTATTTGTTGTATAAATCTTCCTGTCTGGAGATACCTATTTACCCTGTTATTCATGTACTTAATTCTCTGATTGCATTCTTCTATTTATTTACTTATTTACTTGAGAAGTATGTCGAGGATGAGATGGCTGGATGGCATCACGGACTCGATGAACGTGAGTCTGAGTGAACTCCGAGAGATGGTGATGAACAGGGAGGCCTGGCGTGCTGCGATTCATGGGGTCGCAAAGAGTCGGACACGACTGAGAGACTGAACTGAAAGTGAAAGTGAAAGTGAAGTCGCTCAGTCGTGTCCGACTCTTTGCGACCCCATGGACTGTAGCCTATCAGGCTCCTCTGTCCATGGGATTTTCCAGGCAAGAGTACTGGAGTGGATTGCCATTTCCTTCTCCAGGGGATCTTCCCAACCCAGGGATTGAACCCGGGTCTCCCACATTGTAGACAGATGCTTTACCATCTGAGCCACCAGGGAAGAACAGAACTGTAAGTTAATGAGATGAATTCATTCGAAATTATGTACTAAAACAATAAACATTGTATAAAATGTAATTTTCAGTGAAATAAACTATATTATATTCTTCAAAACATATTTTAGTAGATAATGTAAAAAAATTTTCCCATGTTTTAATTCTATCAGACAATTGTATAGGATTTGGCATAAGATGAGAGTTCTACAAATTTTAGCTTTTATTTTAAACAGAAGTACTCATATTCATTTTTTCCATTGAATCTTTTATTCTTAAGAACATTTGTATAATTGTTTCTGGCATTTTTATTTCACTATGATAGCTGGTTCATATATTATTAGGTTTCTATTACTAAATTGCTATTCTTTTTTCAAAAGTATTTTAAGTTTCTTTCATTTTCTTTGACATCTTCCAAATTTGTTTTCCTCTTCCCCTTACCATGATTATCAGGTCTAATCTTGACTATGATAGTCAAATTCAATATCTTATTAATTAATATTAGCTATATTGTGTGAAATTCATAGTATCCTCTCATAGAACTAGTTTATTATCTTTTCTACCTCCATAATCTATAGCCATTTATGCAAATTAGAAGAATGGTATGTTCAGTTCAGTTCAGTTCAGCCGCTCAGTCATGTCCGACCCCATGAATCGCAGCACGCCAGGCCTCCCTGTCCATCACTAACTCCCGAAGTTCACTCAGACTCACGACCATCAAGTCTGTGATGCCATCCTGCCATCTCATCCTCCATCATCCCCTTCTCCTCCTGGCCCCAATCCCTCCCAGCGTCAGAGTCTTTTCCAATGAGTCAACTCTTCGCATGAGGTGGCCAAAGTACTGGAGTTTCAGCTTTAGCATCATTCCTTCCAAAGAACACCCAGGACTGATCTCCTTCAGAATGGACAGGTTGGATCTCTTTGCAGTCCAAGGGACTCTCAAGAGAATTCTCCAACACCACAGTTCAAAAGCATCAGTTCTTCGGCTCTCAGCCTTCTTCACAGTCCAACTCTCACATCCACACATGACCACAGGAAAAACCATAGCTTTGACCAGACGGACCTTAGTCGGCAAAGTAATGTCTCTGCTTTTGAATATGCTATCTAGCTTGGTCATAACTTTTCTTCCAAGGAGTAAGCGTCTTTTAATTTCATGGCTGCAGTCACCATCTGCAGTGATTTTGGAGCCCAAAAAAATAAAGTCTGACACTGTTTCCACTGTTTCCCCATCTATTTCCCATGAAGTGATGGGACCAGATGCCATGATCCTAGTTTTCTGAATGTTGAGCTTTAAGCCAAATTTTTCACTCTCCACTTTCACTTTCCTCAAGAGGCTTTTTAGTTCCTCTTCACTTTCTGCCATAAGGGTGGTGTCATCTGCATATCTGAGGTTATTGATATTTCTCCCAGCAATCTTGATTCCAGCTTGTGTTTCTTCCAGTCCAGCGTTTCTCATGATGTACTCTGCATATAAGTTAAATAAGCAGGGTGACAATATACAGCCTTGACACACTCCTTTTCCTATTTGGAACCAGTCTGTTGTTCCATGTCCAGTTCTAACTGTTGCTTCCTGACCTGCATACAGATTTCTATGTTAGTTTTTCCAAAAAAACCTTAATTCATTGTATAATCAGAATTAGTCTTTTGGTTCATAAAATCTTATTAGAAAAGATAGATACACAAATCTTTTATTATTGAAAAATAATAAGCACAAGTGTTTTAGAGTAGTCAACATTAATGAATGACCCAGAGGGATAGGATGGGGAGGGAGGTGGGGGGGGATTATTTTTTAATAAAGAAAGAAATGTTTTTAACAAGTGATATTTCCTTTCCCTATTTGTGAAGACAATATTATTTTATGTATTCATGATAGAATATCTCAAGCTGCCATAATCTACCTTAACTTTCTTACTTGATTCCTCACGATTCCTCCTTTGAACTCTGAATATTCAGAAAAGCTCAAGCCACATATGCTAAGATATTGTGTTTGTTATTGAAGGAATAAAAATTATACTAGTAATAGGCAGCATATCAATATTGTCTTATATGTGTCTGGCCACTGACTGGTGATAAATCATCCAAACCCTCCTTTATCTTATTTGAGATAGCTTTGGTTTACTGAACAGCATTCTTGTGTGCATGCAAACACACACACACACACACACACACACACTTTGCTTTTTCCATGATCCAGCAGATGTTGACGATTTGATCTCTGGTTCCTCTGCCTTTTCTAAAACCAGCTTGAACATCAACTTAACACAGAAACTCAACAAAAATATTACAATAAAAGCAAACTACAGAATCAGTGTCTGTAAGGAACATAGATAGAAGCCTGGTCAATAAAATATTAGTAAATTGAAACAAGGACTTTGTAAAAACAATAATACATCCTCATCAAAAATAGTTTACCTCGTCATTTTATACACAGACTGAAAGTCAGAAATTCATTCAACATAAATCTTCACATCAATGTACTAAAGAAAATATATGATTATCTTAATAGATGCAGAAAGAGTTTTTGGCAAAATCTAACATTGTTTCATGATGCAAAACTTCATCATGCCCTGAATAGAAGGGAAGTTCTTCAGTCTCAAAAAGAGCAAAAAATTAATTTGTATCACTATGTACTCCTTTGGGCTTCCCTGGTGGCTCAGAGGTTAAAGCGTCTGCCTCCAACGTGGGAGACCCGGGCTCAATCCCTGGGTCAGGAAGATCCCCTGGAGAAGGAGATGGCAATCCACTCTAGTATTCTTGCCTGGAGAATCCCATGGACAGAGAAGCCTAGTAAGTTACAGTCCACGGTGTCACAAAGAGTTGGACACGACTGAGTGACTTCACCTCACCTGTACTTCTTTGACTGATTTTATATTGAATTTTATTCAAATATATATTTGAGACATTTGCAATGAATGTAATTTCCAAAGTATTAAATTTTGTCATTTTAAAATAAAAATGCTTCATTGTTCACATACATCCAGTTAAGTGCAGTTGCTCAGTTATGTCCGATTCTTTGCAATCCTTGAGCCGCAGCACCCAGGCCTCCCTGTCCATCACCAACTGCCAGATTTTACCCAAACTCATGTCCATTTTACCCAAACTCATGCCATCCAACTAACTCATTGTGTGTTGTCCCCTTCTCCTTCCTTTCCCAGCATCAGAGTTTTTTTAAATGAGTCAGCACTTTGCCTTGGCTGGCCAAAGTTTTGGAGTTTCAGCTTCAACATCAGTCCTTCCAATGAACAACTAGGACTGATATTCTTTAGGATGGACTGGTTGGGTCTCCCTGCAGTCCAAGGGACTCTCAAGAGTCTTCTCCAACACCACAGGTCAAAAGCATCAATTCCTCTGCACTCAGCTTTCTTTATAGTCCAACTCTCATATCCATACATGACCACTGGAAAAACCATAGCCTTGACTAGACGGACCTTTGTTGACAAAGTAATGTCTGTGCTTTTTAATATGCTGTCTAGGTTGGTCATAACTTTCCTTCCAAGGAGGAAGCATCTTTTAATTTCATGATTGTAATCACCATCTGCAGTGATTTCAAGCCCAGAAAAATAAAGTCAGCCACTGTTTCCATTGTTTCCCCATCTATTCGCCATGAAGTGATGGTACCGGATGCCATAATCTTAGTTTTCTGAATGCTGAGCTTTAAGCCAACTTTTTCACTCTCCTCTTTCACTTTCATCAAGAGGCTCATTAGTTCTTCTTCACTTTCTTCCATATGTGATGTCACCTCCATGTGTGATGTTATTGTTATTTCTCCCAACAATCTTGATTCCAGCTCGTGCTCCCTCTAGCCCAGTGTTTTGCATGATATATTTTGCATATAAGTTAAATAAGCAGGGTGACAATATACAGCCTTGAGGTACCCCTTTTCCTATTTGGAACTAGTCTGTTGTTCCATGACTAACTGTTGCTTCCTGACCTGCATACAGGTTTCTCAAGAGGCAGGTTAGGTGGTCTGGTATTCCCATCTCTCTCAGAATTTTCCACAGTTTATAGTGATCTGACAGCCAAAGGCTTTGGCATAGTCAATAAAGCAGAAATAGATGTTTTTATCAAACTCTCTTGCTTTTTCCATGATCCAGCAGATGTTGGCAATTTGATCTCTGGTTCCTCTGCCTTTTCTAAAGCCAGCTTGAACATCAGGGAATTCACGGTTCATGTATTGCTGAAGCCTGGCTTGGAGAATTTTGAGCATTACTTTGCTAGCATGTGAGATGAGTGCAATTGTGTGGTAGTTTTTGCATTCATTGGCATTGCCTTTCTTTGGCACTGGAATGAAAACTGACCTTTCCAGTCCTGTGGCCATTGCTGAGTTTTCCAAATGTTCTGGCATATTGAGTGCAGCACTTTCACAGCATCATCTTTCAGGATTTGAAATAGCTCAAGTGGAATTCCATCACCTCCACTAGCTTTATTTGTAGTGATGCCTCCTAAGGCCCACTTTACTTCACATTTCATGATGTCTGGGTCTAGGTGAGTGATTACACCATTGTGATTATCTGGGTCATGAAGATCTTTTTTGTACAGTTCTTCTGTGTATTCTTGCCACCTCTTCTTAGTATCTTCTGCTTCTGTTAGGTCCATACCATTTCTCTCCTTCACTGAACCCCTCTTTGCATGAAATGTTCCCTTGGTATCTAATATTCTCTAGTCTTGAAGATCTCTTGAAGAGATCTCTAGTCTTTCCCATTCTATTGTTTTCCTCTATTTCTTTGCATTCATCAATGAGGAAGGCTTTCTGATCTCTCCTTGCTATTCTTTGAAACTCTACATTCAGATGCTTATATCTTTCCTTTACTCCTTTGCTTTTTTCTTCTTTTCTCAGCTATTTGTAAGGCTTCCTCAGACAGCAATTTTGCTTTTTTGCATTTGTTTTTTTGGGGATGGTCTTGATCCCTGTCTCCTGTACAATATCATAAGCGTCTGTCCATAATTCATCATGCACTCTACCTATCAGATCTGGTACTTTAAATTTATTTCTCACTTCCAGTGTATAATCATAAGGGATTTGATTTCGGTCATACCTGAGTGGTCTAGTGGTTTTCCCACTTTCTTCAATTTAAATCTGAATTTGGCAATAAGAATTTCAAGATCTGAACCACTGTCAGCTCCCAGTCTTGTTTTTGCTGACACTATAGAGCTTCTCCATCTTTGGCTACAAAGAATATAATTAATATACATTAATATTACATTATATTACATATATAAGAATCAGATACATTAATAAATTCAAAATGTTATAATGATTCAATATCTATCATTAATTTAAACATATTCATGCACTTTTTAAAGTATTCAGAAATTTAAGCTGTTTTTCTTCTATCTGTATTCACTCATTCTTTTCACCTCCTCTACAGAATTAAATTAATAAATTATCTAATTGTTTAGAAATATTTTATTGATTCTACCTTTTTAAAATATAAATTTATTTATTTTAATTGGAGGTTAATTATTTTACTATATATTTAATTTAATGTTTAATGTTTAATGTTAATTTAATATTTATTTAATTTAATAATGCTATATTGATTGCATTGATTTTATTGACTAGACTATATTTTATTGACTAGACTATATTTTATTGACTAGACTATTTATTGACTATAATCTGTCACAAAATTATGTACTGCATTAAAATGTAACTTTCTATGGAGAATATTAATCTTTAAATATTAAAACATATTTTATTATTAAATATGAAATATCATTGATTAATTATAGTTAATTAACTTTGAGTTGTCATTATTAATTGCAATCAATACTCAATCCAATAATATGAATAAGTTACAGTGACTGCAGCCATGAAATTAAAAGATGCTTACTCCTTGGAAGAAAAGCAATGAGAAACCTAGACAGCACATTAAAAAGCAGAGACATTACTTTGCCTTCAAAAGTCTTTTTAGTCAAAACTATGGTTTTCCAGTTGTCATGTATGTCTGTGCAAGCTGGACAATAAAGAAAACTGACTGATGAAGAATTGATGCCTTTGAACTGTGGTGCTGGGGAAGACTCTTGAGAGTCCCTTGGACAGCAAGGATATTAAATCAGTTAATCCTAAAGGAAATCAACCCTGAATGTTCATTGGAAGGACTGATGCTAAAGCTGAAACTCCAATACTTTTGCCACCTGATGTGAAGAACTGACTCATTGGAAAGACCCTGATGCTGGGAAAGATTGAAGGCAAGAGAAGGGGACAACAGATAATGAGATGGTTAGATGGCATCACTGACTCAATGGACATGAGTTTGAGGAAACTCTGGGAGAGGTGAAGGACAGGGAAGCCTGGCTTACTGAAGTCCACAGCATCACAAACAGATGGACATGACTGAGCAACTGAATAACTATATTATACAAATGATTATATTTATTAATAATGCTTATAATGGAAAATTATCAAAGCTAACTCTTATTAGCTCTTTTCAAATAATTGAATCATTGATTAGGTGAATTTTATTAGTGACATTGATTTTACTAGTCCTCTTGTAGTAATGAAAACTATTAAGCAGGTTATGATTATCACTGCCAGTGAAATTCTGAAACACTTCTCTCATTCAATCCTGTTTTAGAGTCAGCTAATATGATCTTCTAATATGGTTATCATTAGATAGTTGATTATACAGTGAAGCCTCTCTGTTAGAGACAAGTATTTTGGAAAAATATTTTCAATTTCAAAATATCTAAAGTGAGTTTTATTTTCTTATTTCTTAAAATATATTACACATTGTGATTAGTGTATCTTATATAATGTTTGTTTTCCTTATTATAACCCTATAAATATTTTACCAATAGCATATACAAAGGGAAACTGAGGTTATAAAAATCTGAGACATCAAATGGACTTTCAAAAATCTTACTAAGGTGAAGAACCAGAATTTAAAAGTCAGAACCATCAAAATCCAAATCTCATAACCAATGTTCTAACCTGTCACATGTACAGTGAATCTCAATATTAGCATATTTTGTTCATTTTACCTGAGGTAATTCCACTTATAAGACATTCAATTCACTTTACTTTTGTACTTCGTTGATAAACCTAGTAGCAAGTGTAATTTAAAATGTATAATAAACTATTTCTTATGAATTGTTTATCTTCTATGTATATTATAAAGTAAAAAAGGACAGGCTTTTTAATATTATGTATACTCCTGTCTCTTATACACATCTCAACAGGAAAGCTCTCATTCTTTGTACTACTAGTTGAAATATAGTTAAACAATTTAAGTGCACCTCAGTGGTTAAATTCATATAGTAACATTTGACACAAAGTAAAAGAACTCATATGCTTTAGGCTCTATCATCTTGTAAGTCAAAACTAAACATCCATATATGAATTTTAATAAAACATATTGGGATTGCAGAGTGTTTTAATATTTTAACTTTGCCTAAATAATTTCTAAACTGACTATACCACTACTAATATTCATACAAACTCTACTTGAGTACACTATTTAGAGAAAGTGTTTACTAGGCTTTTGGAATATAGAAAATAATTGCAATTCTTGCCTTTATCATGAGTTCAGAATAGTTTAAGGAAATGACATATATGAATGAGAAAAGTATGTGAGAATATATGCAATATAGAAAAGAATCCTGAGAGAAAATGACTCAGACTACAGGAATTCAGAGGAGGAGCAGTCATATAAGTGACAGCTGTAGGGAGGTCATAAACATTATAGAAAGAAATCAAGAGAGACATTCTGGAAAGTTGAAGCAATATCATTGAAGTTTTCTGGTTGAAAGAGTGTGTCAATGGCTGAATGTTAAACTTAATTTGACAATAATTGTGTAAGGCACATTGGAAAGGAAATCTGAAGTTAGGGACTCTGAGGGAACTAGCAAAAAATATCACCCCAGTGTTTGGTGATAAAAGTGTCAGGATACATCTACTTTCTAAAATGTTTTAACAGATTTATTAATTTATTAATTACCCATATGATCTTAGATTGCCATATCTGAGTCTAAATATTTCACTGGTAAGTAAAGTCATCAAGTGGATAATAAACAAGTAAATAAAAATCAGCTTTTATAAAATAGGAAGCCCTAGTAATTTTGTATTTTTTTAAAATTACTCCCCAAACTGTAAGCTAACAGAAATAAAGCATTGCTATTTTTTGTTATTGTTCAATCACTCAGTCATGTCTGACTCTTTGTGACCCCATAGATTGCAGCATGTCAGTCTTCCCTGTCCTTCATTATCTCGTAGAGTTTGTTCAAACACATGTCCATTGAATCAGTGATGACATCTAACCATTTCATCCTCTATTGTCCCCCTTTCCATACAATGTCTGGACTTCACCTAGTTAGAGATAATGCATTGTTCATCTTTGCATTCCCTTTGCCTGTAACAATGCTAACACTAAATAAAAATAAGGGTACTAGCTTTCAAGATAACATAGAAATGTGGAGATATGCAGTGATACACAACAAAGTCCAATTAATCAGACCATGCAAAAGGTAGCTTAGAAATCAAACAGAAAGAGAGAAACAAGTGTAGGAGACTTAGAGACTGCTTCACAGACTAATTTTCAGTTGAGCCTCAAAACATAAGTAAAATGAAGAAAAGGGAGAGAGTACGGGAAAGGTATTATTCTAGGTGTAGTCGGACAGGACTGAGCTACTTCACTTNAGAAAGAGAGAAACAAGTGTAGGAGACTTAGAGACTGCTTCACAGACTAATTTTCAGTTGAGCCTCAAAACATAAGTAAAATGAAGAAAAGGGAGAGAGTACGGGAAAGGTATTATTCTAGGTGTAGTCGGACAGGACTGAGCTACTTCACTTTCATTTTTCACTTTCATGCATTGGAGAAGGAAATGGCAACCCACTTCAGTGTTCTTGCCTGGAGAATCCCAGGGACAGGGGAGCCTGGTGGGCTGCTGTCTATGGGATCGCACAGAGGCTGACATGACTGAAGCGACTTAGCAGCAGCAGCAGCAGCAGGCATTAGAAAAGATATTCTGTGGGGACATAGACTACAATGTGGATACATAGCAAGGTATTAAATATACAAATATATATCAAAACTATTTTCTTAATACTGTCATTTTTCATAACTTGGTGAAGACAATGATGGAAAACAAAGCAATTTGTTATTTATACTTTGCCATGGTGACATAACTATCCCTGTATGTTTTTAGTTGTGAGATGAAAATGGAAAATATCACTGAAGTCAAAGTTAACGAAAGTTACAAAATAAAAAAAAAAAGCAATCAACATTCAATTATTTACTGGTGATACATATCTGAAAGTGAAAGTTGCTCAGTCATGTTCAGCTCTTTGTGACTCCATAGACTATACATACAGTCCATTTTTTTTTTTTTTTTGGTCCAGTCCTATGCTACAGAATTCCCAAAGGAGGGCATGGCAATACACGCCAATATTGTTGCCTAGAGAATTCCATGATCAGAGGAGCCTGCCTGGTGGGCTATAGTCCATAGGGTCACTAAGAAACATGACTGAAGCAACTTAGCATGCATGCATGCTACAGAATAAGATATAGAACTGATCAAGTCCACTTGGTGCTTTATTATTCTGTTATGAACATCTTTTTTTTTAACCTCATGAATACTATCTCTTTTCCTTCTCCTCTTGCCTTTTTTTTTTTTTTTTTCACTTATTTACCCTATTTGAGAAAATTGTCTCTTTCATGATTCATGTCTTATACATTGGCCAAAGCCTAAGCTTGACCATTTATCTGGGTACTTTTGATCTTAATCCAAGTTACTAACATTTGGAGTTCAATAATCAGATTGCAGGAGTTTTGAAATAGTCCTTTCTTTTCTGGGAAGTTAGGATGATCTTATTTTTGAAGAACATTCAATTCAGGGGGAGATCATTAGTTCGTATATTTAGGGACATAAGAGATGGAGACTAAAGACTTGGGGAAGTGGTGTGCATACATATGTATGTGGTGTGTGTGTGTGTGAGAAGGGGTGGTTTATTAGAGCATTTGAGCACATGGATGTAACTGTTCAAGCTCGTATTGTCTATGGACTTGGCAGTGATACGAATCAGTAAGGCAGTTCTTTTAATTTAACTGTTTTAAGCTCTGTTTCTTGTTTTTAATAAGTAAAGAGCTCTGCTTAACATAAAAATATGTACTTGCTTATCATCATGGTGTTTGCTACAAAGTAAAATATAGCTTGTATGGCAGTGTATTAAGGCTTCTCATGCAGTGCTTGTAGTAAAGAATCTTGATGCCAATACAGGAGACACAAGAGATATGGGTTTGATCCCATTGTTGGGAAAATCTCCTAGGTTAGCAAATGGCAAACCACTTCTGTATTCTTGCCTGGAAAATTCTATGGACAGTGGGGCCAGGCAGGCTCTAGTCCATGGGGCTGCAAAGAGTTAGACATAACTAAGCATGTGCGTGTGCATGCACATACACACACACGACAGTGTATTAGTAAGAAAGATACATTTGGAAAATATAAAAGCCATATATAAATAAGTGAACTTATTTTTAAACATAATTTATGTTAAACAATTATCAACTTTGCATGTAAGAACTAAAATGTATCCCAAAAAGCCTGTATGAAAATTTACAAATAAAAAAATGAACTTGTGAACCTCATTCTACCATTTGACCATTCAATCCAAGCTGAAGAAATGATTTGATCTTCATAGCTGATTTATACATTTTACATTTTTCTCTGGTAGAAATAAGAAAGACAATGACTGGGTGAAGAATGTGAAGTGAATATTTGATATAATTAATCACAGCATTTAGGTCAACAGAGCATCAAAGGCAATTTTTAATACTGAATAGATTGACTAATCAGGTGAAACTGTTTAGAAATCTATCTTTCTGATATATTTAGTGTGTAAAGAAACAGCCTAAACTGGAGGAACTAAAGAATAAAATTAAAATTTTAGCAAAAAAGAACACTGAAACTAAACATCAGTAATTTACCTCAATATTGAAGCAAGAGGAAATTGAGGACATCTTTATTATGATTTAGTATCAAGAAGTACAGCCCTGATATTAGATGTTACCTTTTATCCTTACATTCACAATAGTTTCTCCTTTTGTATTCATCTTCGGTTTTTTTCCCTTAGTTTGTCTATGTGGCCTTTGTCAACTTTGCCAAAGAGACATGATATTGATTTTGTTTTCAGATTGAATGGCTTTGGAAATCATTCAAGTGTACAGTTACTAAGTCAGGGGTGAGACAAATTTTGTGTTTAATTCACCTAGAGGCAACTTTTGCCTTTCTTTTGTTCTATTTGTACATTTTTTTCACCTTGCACATTAGTGTTCTCCGAATGAGTTTATGGAATTGAAAGCTTGCTCATAAACAGAACAGTCTATATTTTTGGCAATTCTTAGTTGAAAAACAATTGCTTTTACAGATCAATGTCAAATAAGACTAGGTTCATAAGTGCTATTTCCTAAAGCTTAAAAATCAATAGTTATGTCCCTCTGGATTTCTTAGTGCAGCCATTCACAGCTGAGGTGATATAAAACACAAGATAATAAATTGTAAGTAGGCATTTCCAGCCATCAGGGCTTCATTCTAAATAACCTTAATTATAAATAACCAACCAATGAGCCAGTCTCTTATGGGTACTGGAAGTAAAGCAACTAGCCCACTAATCAGTGAAACAATTTGTAAAATAAAACGAATATCTCAAACTTACTCTTTAATATGAAATCTGGTTTGTCTTACATAAAAAAGAGATTTTGTTTTTGTCTGAATATGTCTATCCTGTACCTCATAAAATAACTGTCAAGATGTCTTTATACTGAGTCCAGCAAACTAAATTAGAAAACTTGTGTGAATTCTAATAATATACATATCATTTACAAGGGCATCTTTTTTCATCAGTAAAACTATGTTCTTAAAACTATGTTTTCCAAACAGACAGATGTTCCCAAACACATAGAGATATTAAACAAAAATCAACTGAAGCACATAATTTTGTTTGCTAAAAGAACAGATCACAGGGATTTAAAATTTCTATTAGGTTTGTACAAAACTAATCTCAGTTTTGCATGGTTGAAATATGTCATTTGACATTGGAATACATTCTTAAATGTGTGATTACGTTTTACCTCACTTTAATACACATTTAATGCTTTAATTTTTTTCTAATGAATTATTACTTGCTGTTTATCTCATATTCACTTAAAACTATGGAAATGATGTTAGACAAAAAGGAAATGTGAGCAATTTTCTCATACAAGTCAAAACCAATACAGTATTATAAAATAAATAAAAAATAATAAAATCTTAAAATAAAAAAATAGGTCATACAGCAGTGAAGACAACTCACAACAACTACAAGGCATTTAGCCCAGGAACTGCTAATGAACTTATGGTGCAATGGTAATTCAAGAAGATTTGCAAAGCAGATCAGAACCTTGAAGATGAGGAGCACAGTGGCCAGCCATTGGTAGTTGACAATGACCAACTGAGAAAATCATCAAAGCTGTTAGTTCAGTCGCTCAGTCGTGTCCGACTCTTTGCGACCCCATGAATCGCAGCACGCCAGGCCTTCCTGCTCATCACCATCTCCTGGAGTTCACTCAGACTCGTGTCCATTGAGTCCGTGATGCCATCCAGCCATCTCACCCTCGGTCGTCCCCTTCTCCTCCTGGCCCCAATCCCTCCCAGCATCAGAGTCTTTTCCAATGAGTCAACTCTTTGCATGAGGTGGCCAAAGTACTGGAGTTTCAGCTTTAGCATCATTCCTTCCAAAGAAATCCCAGGGCTGATCTCCTTCAGAATGGACTGGTTGGATCTCCTTGCAGCCCAAGGGACTCTCAAGAGTCTTCTCAAACACCGCAGCTCAAAAGCATCAATTCTTCGGTGCTCAGCCTTCTTCACAGTCCCACTCTCACATCCATACAGGACTACAGGAAAAACCATAGCCTTGACTAGACGGACCTTAGTTGGCAAAATAAAGTCTCTACTTCTGGATATAATATCTAGGTTGGTCATAACTTTTATTCCAAGGAGTAAGTGTCTTTTAATTTCATGGCTGCAGTTACCATCTGCAGTGATTTTGGAGCTCCCCAAAAATAAAGTCTGACACTGTTTCCACTGTTTCCCCATCTATTTCCCATGAAGTGATGGGACCAGATGCCATGATCTTCGTTTTCTGAATGTTGAGCTTTAAGCCAACTTTTTCGCTCTCCACTTTCACTTTCATCAAGAGGCTTTTTAGCTCNCCCATCTATTTCCCATGAAGTGATGGGACCAGATGCCATGATCTTCGTTTTCTGAATGTTGAGCTTTAAGGCAACTTTTTCGCTCTCCTCTTTCACTTTCATCAAGAGGCTGTTTAGCTCCTCTTCACTTTCTGCCATAAGGGTGGTGTCATCTGCATATCTGAGGTTATTGATATTTCTCCCAGCAATCTTGATTCCAGCTTGTTTTTCTTCTAGCCCAGCTCTTCTCATGATGTACTCTGCATATAAGTTAAATAAGCAGGGTGACAATATACAGCCTTGACGCACTCCTTTTCCTATTTGGAACCAGTCTGTTGTTCCATGTCCAGTTCTAACTGTTGCTTTCTGACCTGCACACAGGTTTTTTGAGAGGCAGGTTAGGTGGTCTGGTATTCCCATCTCTTTCAGAATTTTCCACAGTTTATTGTGATCCACACAGTCAAAGGCTTTGGCATAGTCAGTCAAGCAGAAATAGATGTTTTTCTGGAACTCTCTTGCTTTTTCCATGATCCAGCGGATGTTGGCAATTTGATCTCTGGTTCCTCTGCCTTTTCTAAAACCAGCTTGAACATCAGGGAGTTCACGGTTCACGTATTGCTGAAGCCTGGCTTGGAGAATTTTGAGCCTTACTTTATTAGCATGTGAGATGAGTGCAATTGTGTGGTAGTTGGAGCATTCTTTGGCATTGCCTTTCTTTGGAATTGGAATGAAAACTGACCTATGCTAAGTGAGATTAAATCAGACAGAGAGATGTACTGTATGATCGCACTTATATGCAGACTCTAAAATCATAAATTCAGAGAATAGCTTGGGGTTGCCAAAGGTGGGGGCTGTGGAAGTGGGAAAATGGGTAAAGGTGGCCAAAAGGGGAAAATTTCCAGCTATCAATAAGATCTGAGTGTGTAATATATAGCATGATTTTACATTAACAATTAACAATATGGATCGTAAGAAAGTAGGCCTTAAAAGTTGTCATAAGGAAAATCATTGTAACCATATGAGGTGATAGACATTAACTAATCTTACTGCAGTAATTATTTTGAAGAAATATATATATATATCAAATCACCATGCTGTACACCTAAAACTAACAGAATTTATATATCAACTATATCTAGATTAAGTTGGGGAAAAAGCCATACTTTGACAGTTTTTCAAGGCCCAGAGCCATTTCAATCACTTCTTCAACTCCTTCAAAATAGCACTTCTGATAATTAAATGTGCACTGTGCTGGATAACATCAAGGAGTTGGGATCCAAAGTACTGGCTTCGTACCCAGCTCTCCTCTCTCCTTAGTGGTGCAGTCTGGGCACCTGCTTCATCATTGGGTTCTCATCATCATCATCTCACCGCAGGAGCTAAAAGGGTGGTGCAAAGTCAATTTTTTCTCCTTCCTAGTCTTTCTATTGTCCCAGGGGAGACTAAGATAGGTTATTTACACCTTATCATTCAGACTTATGGCCACATGATCAGATACATGTTTGCCATACACTTAAAACCCCAGCTGATCATTTCATGGCTCATTTTAAAAAAAAAAAAAAAAACTGAAAGAAAAGAGATGAACATTTGTCATCTGTAAAATAATATTTCCCAAAGTGGAAATCAAGGATTTAAAAAAATCCACCACCTAAGGCTCTTCTTAGATGAACTGATCATTCCTCATTGAAAACAAAAATAAATCATAAAAACACAAGTTTTATTTTTTTGCTGTTTTTTCTCTATTTAGCTTAACATCACCCTAAGACAGCATCCTTGGTTATGAGGGCATGTCTTGTTAGGATTTCTGTAATCATCAGCTGCCCATCAGCTGCCTGAACCAGCAGTGGCTCATTTTTGTCAAGTGGGCATCCTGTTAATGAGGCTGGTAAGCATGCACACTGCTGTGTCTCTCAGCAGGGCCCCTCTGATTCCCAGCAGCTGCAGATTCACATGAACAGCTGGATGTTCAATGTGACCGCTACTTTAGCACAAATGTGTCCGGCTGATACTGTGTGGGAAGCTCTTTATTCTAACCTCTCAGCTAAATGCCCTCCTCAAGTCATCTCTTTCAACTCTCAGTGAGTAGGAACTGCTACCTCCATTTTGGAGTGGAAGCCCATTCCAGGCACCAGGTCCTTCAATTCTTATGTGAATTCAGATACAGAACACAGTCTTTCTGGATCCTGAGTCTAACACAGTATCTAGTATAGTATCTAACTAAGTATCTAGTATAGTCTGGTAGAAAAAAAAGTCAAGTAATATCTTAACTAGGACCTTAGAATCTGAATATGACCAGAGAGTGCCACTTGTGAGTGCTGCAGTCTTTGGTTTACTGATGCTTACCTATGTCTTCCCTGTGGCTCAGATGAAAAGGATTTGCCTGCAATGCAGGAGATGCAGTGTTCGATCCCTGGGTCAGGAAGATCCCCTGGAGAAGGGAACAGCAACCCACTCCAGTATTCTTGCCTGGAGAATCTTAAGGACAGAAGAGCCTGGCGAGCTACAGTCCATGGGATTACAAGAGTCAGACATGACTCAGCAACTAACACTAACTTTCACTTAACACTTCAAGGAGTGTTTACGGAAGTATGATGCTCAGTATGCATGTGTAAGTGAATAAATACTCATTTACTATTGGTGCATCATGTAACAGAAAAAGGGAAAATTGCCTCCACAAAGATGTGGTGAGGATGCACATGTGTGGTCAGATGGTATACACATGATAGTCATCAGCATAGAAGAGACAGAACTAGAAATTCATTCAGACAGAAATCATGGAATCTGTTTCTGGCCCTGTCCTCAGCCTGATCCTTTCAGTGGATGCTCTGAGTGGTCACACATCTGTAACACAGTTTGCCTCATTTGTTGCATCCCCAGGTACTTGCATTACAATATGCTTGTCACACAAATCTGGCCTAAGATGGGAGTCTAGATAAGAAATGTAGTATTAACCAAGGGCATGAGTGGTAAAGAGGCCTGTCTTCTGTTTTTCCCTTCCTGATGGATAAAATCTAAAATGAAAAACTCTGGGGGTAGTGAGAGAGTTTTCTTGGGTAGGTTGATAATGAGTCCCAGGCTCTTGAGGAGGAGAAAGAGCTAAACATTTTTTTCTACACTCCTTCATCTTAGTCACATAAGACATTTTTTTCTTAAACTGAGTTCTTATGACAACAATGTAAGACTAACTTTCTTTAAGGCTTAAATTTCAATAATTTAAGACTTAAATTTCTTTAATCCCAGAGCGAATAATTGCACAACAAAACAACTCATCTTGCTCAAGGGTATGTGTGGCCTTAAACTCTGTACTAGAATGCTCCAACTACCGAACAGTTGCACTCATCTCACATGCTAGTAAAGTAATGCTCAAAATCCTCCAAGCCAGGCTTCAGCAACACGTGAACCGTGAACTCCCTGATGTTCAAGCTGGTTTTAGAAAAGACAGAGGAACCAGAGATCAAATTGCCAACATCCGCTGAATCATGGAAAAAGCAAGAGAGTTCCAGAAAAACATCTACTTCTGCTTTATTGACTATGCCAAAGCCTTTGACTGTGTGGATCACAATAAACTGTGGAAAATTCTGAAAGAGACGGGAATACCAGACCACCTAACCTGCCTCTTGAGAAATCTGTATGTAGGTCAGGAAGCAACAGTTAGAACTGGACATGGAACAACAGACTGGTCCCAAATAGGAAAAGGAGTACGTCAAGGCTGTATATTGCCACCCTGTTTATTTAACTTATATGCAGAGTACATCATGAGAAACGCTGGACTGGAAGAAACACAAGCTGGAATCAGGATTGCCGGGAGAAATATCAACAATCTCAGATATGCAGATGACACCACCCTTATGGCAGAAAGTGAAGAGGAGCTAAAAAGCCTCTTGATGAAAGTGAAAGAGGAGAGTGAAAAAGTTGGCTTAAAGTTCAACATTCAGAAAATGAAGATCATGGCATCTGGTCCCATCACTTCATGGGAAATAGATGGGGAAACAGTGGAAACAGTGTCAGACTTTATTTTTGGGGGCTCCAAAATCACTGCAGATGGTGACTGCAGCCATGAAATTAAAAGACGCTTACTCCTTGGAAGAAAAGTTATGTCCAACCTAGATAGCATTTTCAAAAGCAGAGACATTACTTTGCCAACTAAGGTCCGTTTAGTCAAGACTATGGTTTTTCCTGTGGTCCTGTATGGATGTGAGAGTTGGACTGTGAAGAAGGCTGAGTGCTGAAGAACTGATGCTTTTGAACTGTGGTGTTGGAGAAGACTTTTGAGAGTCCGTTGGACTGCAAGGAGATCCAACCAGTCCATTCTGAAGGAGATCAACCCTGGGATTTCTTTGGAAGGAATGATGCTAAAGCTGAAACTCCAGTACTTTGGCCACCTCATGCGAAGAGTTGACTCACTGGAAAAGACTCTGATGCTGGGAGGGATTGGGGGCAGGAGGAGAAGGGGACGACCGAGGATGAGATGGCTGGATGGCATCACTGACTCGATGGACATGAGTCTGAGTGAACTCCGGGAGATGGTGATGAACAGGGAGGCCTGGCATGCTGCGATTCATGGGGTCGCAAAGAGTCAGATACGACTGAGCGACTGAACTGAACTGAACTGAACTGAATGATTATATAACAAAAATGTATCTTGCTCAAGAACATATTTCTCATTCTTAACAAGAACCTTCTGACGAATCCTTTTCTGGTAAGACCTTTCTATTGTTCTAATCCTTTTATCTTAAAATGCATGCTATGGGAGTGGGTCTGGTAAGACCTTTCTATTGTTAGTAACCAACTGAAAAAGTATATAAGGCCTTCATAACTAGCAAGTGAGGCACTCTCTGCCCTCTTCTTATGTCTGTGTCAGATGCTTTCTCTGTCCCTTTTACACTTTGATAAAACTCTTCCCTACAAAAGCTCTGAGTAATCAAGCCTCGTCTCTGGTCCCTAGGCTAAATTCTCTTCTTTGGAGATCAGGAATCTGACACCATTCACCATAAGCTATCAGTAGGACAGGTGTGCTGAGTTGAGATTCCCTAATGATAACACCCTCTAAATGCCCACGTGGTATGGGCAGCTCTTAGTGGCCCTTCCCCCGAGACTACTCTTAATAAAAATCCTCCTGCCAGGCGCCTGCTCGCAATTCTCCACCTGGAAATGTTGAGAGATAGGTAGATTTGATGGTGGTGAGATATTTATTTAATTTTAGCCCTTCAGTTCCTTAGATCCTTACTGAAATGCTCCATGTCATGAAGGTTGAACCTGGGGCTCTTGTAAGTAGAGATAGTACAGTCTATAATAGCAGCTGCTGTAAGAGAGGAATTTCCAACACTGCTATGGACTGAATTAGGTCCCTCCAAATTCGTATGTTGAGGCCCTAACTCCCAATGTGATTACATTTGGAGATTAGGCCTTTATAGAAGTAATTAAGGCTAAATGAAGTCATAGATGACCCTGGTAAGATTAGTGTCTTTATATGATTAGTGTTCACTATGTACACAGAGGAGGTCCCACCTGCAAGTCAGGAAGCAGATTCTTACCAATCACCAGATCAATCTCAGACTTGTGGTGTTCAAAACTGAGAAATAAATTTCTGTTTTTTAAGTCAACCAGTCTACATATTCTGTTAGAACAGACTAAAACAAACCCTAAAATACTAAGCCAAAACAATTTTGCATATGAGGTTGGTTAGTCCAAATCTTGAGTCCTAAGTAGGTATAAGCTAGACAATTTCCAGTGGCTATGATGAGTGCATATGCTAACAGTGACAAAATGTGAATGGTGAAGAGCACTCACCAGTTGATTTAGGCCCAGAAGGACCAGGGAGAAAATAAAAGAACAATAAAAGAAAACAGTGCTGGTGCTCATGGTGTGTTTCAGTTATCCCTGGAACTGACCCTGGACACACACACACACACACATACACACACTGTATAGATTTTAGAAAAGGGATCCAGGTCAGAGTACTGTTAACCGTGTAAGTGATTCATGGTTGCAGCCCTGCAGGAAGCAGAGAGTAAAAGAGGAGTGGAACCTGGCTCAGGGCAGTGGGGTGACGGTGAACCATGGAAGGTAAATGCAGGCTATGGAAACAAGGAGTGTCTACTGAACTATCAGGGAGGCACTGAGCCACTTGTGGATGAAAACACACCACCAAAATTGACTGAAAATAAGTGATCGGGAAGAATTTTACAGATGCTGTTTTGTTGAGGGTCATTTTTTTTTTCCTTTCACTCAAGCCATTTGCCCATCTATTGGGAGTTGCTATTGAAAGATATGTGTGTGGTGTGTGTTAGTAGCTCAGTTGTGTCCAACTCTTTGTGATCTCAAGGACTCATCAGGCTCCTCTGTCCATGGAGTTCTCCAGGCAAGAATACTGGAGTGCGTTGCCATCCCCTTCTCCAGGGGATCTTCCCAACCCAGGGATTGAACCTGGGTATCCTGAATTGCAGGCAGATTATTTACTATCTGAGCCAGAAGAGAATCTATTCAATATTCTCAACAAATGTTTCTCAAGCTTTTACATACTTAGACAGTGCTAATAAGGTTCTTCAGAAACAGCATTTGTTCATGGAGGACATGCCCAATTTCTCTTTCCTGCCCCAAGTGCTAACCAACACCTCTGTGAGCACTGCAATGAGGGAAACAAGTGCCTGATCCCAGCATTTCCTGGGAAAGCTGAAGACCCTTGACTGTTCATCAGGAAGTCTGCAATCCATGCAGATGGGTAGCACACAAGATACACCATGAGACAGCACTGCTCAGACTCCTCGGAGCTGACTTCAGTCACATCTAAGAGGGAATGAACTTACTGTGAACCAATACAGTTTGGCAACAGGGAGGAAAGAGGCACAGTCTGAAGGCATACAAGGTTGAAGAGATGATTCTCCCCTTTCTCACCTCAGATAACTGTTTCCTTTTCCAAACACTCAGTGCTTCTTCTGGCTTCCATTTACTGTAGGTTTTAAAATTAATACCATGAAAACATAAATAACAGATGACAAGAAATCAGGAATCAAACTAAAGTTCTGAAAACTCAAGGTCCCTGACAGGCAATAGAATAGGATGTTCTTTTTCTTTGTATTCTGGGAACATATGAATTCTAAATATTATGAAATTGGAAATTGCTCACTTAGGTAGTTCCTGCTTAAAGTTTTCATACTATAGCACAGGGAAACATGATAAATATCATAGAGTCAGACTGAGCATAAAGCTATCAGATTTTTATCCACCTAAATCAAAGGTGTCAGACTTTATTTTTTTGGGCTCCAAGATCACTGCAGATGGTGACTGCAGCCATGAAATTAAAAGACGCTTACTCCTTGGAAGAAAAGTTATGACCAACCTAGATAGTATATTCAAAAGCAGAGACATTACTTTGCCGACTAAGGTCCGTCTAGTCAAGGCTATGGTTTTTCCTGTGGTCATGTATGGATGTGAGAGTTGGACTGTGAAGAAGGCTGAGCGCCGAAGAATTGATGCTTTTGAACTGTGGTGTTGGAGAAGACTCTTGAGAGTCCCTTGGACTGCAAGGAGATCCAACCAGTCCATTCTGAAGGAGATCAGCCCTGGGATTTCTTTGGAAGGAATGATGCTAAAGCTGAAACTCCAGTACTTTGGCCACCTCATGCAAAGAGTTGACTCATTGGAAAAGACTCTGATGCTGGGAGGGATTGGGGGCAGGAGGAGATGGGGACGACCGAGGATGAGATGGCTGGATGGCATCACTGACTCGATGGACGTGAGTCTGAGTGAACTCCGGGAGATGGTGATGAACAGGGAAGCCTGGCGTGCTGCAATTCACCAGGTCGCAAAGAGTCGGACACGACTGAGAGACTGAATTGAACTGAACTGAACTGAAATCAAAGGAAATTGTTATACAAAGAAGTTATAGACTGAAAACAAGCAATTACAAAACTAGAGCCACCATTATCAACAAAAGTAGAAAATGCACAAAGGATCTTATTTTGGATGTACCTAATGCACTATTATCTTGGAGATAAAACGAATACAAAGTGACATTGTGTACTGCATTGTATGGGACAGGGGCCAGTGCATGGGGCTTTGCTTTGCAACACATCCTTGGAGGGAAGGCTGACAATACTGTATCACTAGATTGCTAAACTGGACATGTTTTAAAACGGTAAATCATGGTACTTCAATGATGCTATTATGTTCATTTTAAAATAAGCCATATTTCTGATTCTGACATTGATCTGAATTCCTGAAAAGGAATTTTCACAATTTCTGACTTTCAGGCTTGTGTGAGTTTTGTTTTGTTTTGTTTTTAACTACAAGCAAGTATTGAATGAATCAGTAATACTCATCAATACTTGAAGCATCTATGAAAAGCTGGTTTGTTTAAGGTAGTATCCTGGGCATCCCTGCAAAGTTTTTAAGAAATTGAAATGCATGTTGGAGTAGTTCAGGGCATTCCCCTGCTATTAACCACAGACCTGAGACATCCAGGTAGATGTGACACACACAAGCCAAACCACTAACTCTTTCCCCATTAATCAGAGAGTCCTAACTTGGGCACTGTCGCTGATGCTCTTCACTGCCTTCTTTATAATCAGGCATTGAGTTCAGCATCGCATCTCTGGCATTTTCCAAGCTCTCCTTCCAGTAGAAAAGGACACAATGGCAACTTTACACAACCAGTCTGAAAATTTCCAACTCTTTCAGCACTCCACCATGCAAGTTCTTGGATTTGAACCCTCTTCTGGGAAGCGTGCCTGACTTTTAAGAGCAGAGTCAACCTCTAGTGTTAAAATACCTAGTTAAGGAGGCCATTATTCCAAAGTTGCTCTAAAACCCTGGTAACTGCCTGCATAAGCAAACCTAAACCCAACCAAAGCCAATTCCTGTAAATGCAATGGTATCCCAGAAAATGAAGTTTAAGAACAACCCATCATAAATAACCACCTAGGCTTTCCTGAGTAAGAAAACTGCTTAAATCTGTAATCAATCAAATAAATATCTTGCTTTGCTTCCCCATCTGCTCAAAAAAAGGGCTTTCCCAGTGGCTCAGTGGTAAAGAATCCACCTGCAGTGCAGGAGACATAAGAGACGTGGGTTCAATCCCCAGATTGGAAAGATCCCCTGAAGGAGGGCATGGTAACCCACTTCAGTATTCTTACCTGGAGAATCCCATGGGCAGAAGAGCTTGGTGGGCTACAGTCCATAGGGTTGCAAAGAGCTGGACGTGACTAAAGTGACTTGGCACTCACACTGTTCAAAAAAGGGCTTCCTCAGTGACTCAGTGGCAAAAAAAAACAATCCACCCACAATGCAGGAGATGCAGCAGACACAGGTTCGATCCCCAGGTCCAAAAGATCTCTTGAAGGAGAGCATGGCAACTCACTCCAGTATTTTTTGCCAGGAAAACCCCATGAACAGAGGAGCCTGGAGGGCTATGGTCCATGGGGTCTCAAAGAGTCAGATACATCTGAAGCAAATGAGCACACATGCACACACTCTGCTCAATAAAAGCCATACCCCCAGCTCCTGCTGGTAGAGTGCTCCTAACCATTTTTGGCTTGGTACTACCCAACTCTAATTGATGTTGCTCAAATAAACTCTTAAAAATTTTAACGTTTCAGTTTATCTTTTAACACTAGAAATGCTTGAAGTAACAACTGAACTAGTCTTAGTACAGAGATTGCTTGCTCCTCTACTAACAGCTCCTCAAACTCCACAACTGCTGAACTAGACACATCTTGTTAGAATGACTTATTAACCCTCTTTCCTCCTTGACAGCAGGAAGGTAAGTGTAGGTCCTTTGGCATAACTAGTATAACCAAGAGTAACACCAAGCTATTCTATAAACATTTGCTCATAAACAAGTTATTAAAGAATGAGTATCATTACCTTTTCTAAGCCCACAGTAGTTTTTTGGTGCTAGTAAGCATTTTAGCCCCTGTAATGTGTTCAATAGCTGTGTTCCCAGGGAACACAGATTTAGAAAGAGAGAGAATTTAACTGTTAGATTATAGGAATAAAAGGGCTGGGCAGTCATATATACTTGGGAAATGCTTACTGTTAGCTCTCTTTCTGAGAAATGTATGCACATCAGCATGCTGAAGGCTGTGTTGATTTCTTAAATTTAAAAAAGGAAAACGTTTAATTTTACTTAGCAGTCAAATTGGAGCTACAGAAAGTATTTTTTACTTGTTTGTTATTTTTTGGCATACCTTTTATGTAAGCCAGAAGAAATTTCCCATTACCAGTTTTGCTCCATGCTCTTTTAACATAAGGTTGCTAAGAGCTGAGTCTCTTAAGCCTTTTATGCTGCAAGACTTCCCCCAGGCCACTCTGCTGAGGGGACCCTGCAGGTGTGCTCAGGGGAAGGGACAATGGCTCCTTTCTTTCCTTGTAACCAGCAGTTAGAGGTGAAATGGTTGAAGCACCAACTGAATTATTCTTAGCATAAAGGTCAGGATGCATTGTGAGGAAAAGAGAATAAAGGCTTCCTCTCTTTAGGATGATCCTGAAGGAAGTCTGACCCACCAAGGGCCATCTGTCATGCTTTCTAGCATTTATCCTCTTCACTGGGAACATGCCTATAACGTCTCTGTAAGAGTTATTTGTCTAGGTCTTATCTAATCATAAATTGATTTTTACTTTAAAACATTATTGGGCAGTGGAATCAGGATGGCTGCATAGTTTCTAAATTTCCCCAAATTCCCCAATGCAAGTCAGACAGATCATTGAAGATGAGGATAACATATGAAAAATCCATATCTTTAAAACAAACAAGGGCAGGGAATAACCTTGAAACCCAAAATACTGGTAGGTGGTTACACTGGTGGGTGGTTACATTGGTAGGTAGGGTTAGCATCAGGGCGCTGGGGTGGCAGATGATGTAAGGAAGAGGGCACTTGAAGCCTCTTGGCTGATCCCCCCAAAAGAGGATCTGGCCCCAGGTAGAAGCAACCAGGGCAATGGGTCAGCAGACTATGCAAAACTGAGAAGCCCTTGTAGGCCCTAAGCAGCAGGTTTGTGCAGCAGAGGGATAGATGGTCACAGGGCACCAGGGAGCTCATGCTGGTCACAAACACTGAGGAAGCTGCAGGAGCAGACCCTGACCCATGCAGATCAGGAACCCTGGCCAGGACAGATAGAAAGACTCCTGAGTTGGTGGTTGCAGCAAACCAGATTGTAGAGAGACAGAGAGACAAAAGCCCACCATCCCCAGAGGAAGGCCCACTGGAAGGCCAGTGAACATGCGCCTGGTCCTTGGTCCTGATGGCTTCTTTAAATACTATGTACTTCCTAGCTGTGAATGATGGACATTTCTAGGAACTGTGACAAACCAATAGCAATGTCCATCCCTAGGTGCCAGATGGTGGTGGTGGTGGTGGTTTAGTCACTAAGTTGTGTCCAACTCTTGCAATCCCGTGGACTGTAGCCTGCCAGGCTCCTCTGTCCATGGGACTCTCCAGGCGAGAATACTGGAGTGAGTTGCCATTTCCTTCTCCATGGGATCTTCCTGACCCAGGAATAGAACCTGGGTCTCCTGCACTGCAGGCAGATTCTTTACCGAATGAGTTATGAGGGAAGCCAGATAGCATTTTTGAAATACCATTCTCCACTGAGTGGGGACAGAGCCCCATAGAAATTAATTCCATAACTTGGGAAAGAAGCATACAAAGAGATTCTGGGATGTCATGTGACACCTGAGGAGGGTCATGTCAAAAGTCACAGAAGCCAATCTGAAGGGGTTTCCATTCACTCTTTGAAGATGTTAATCCACGGTTATTTTTTTTAAGTTATTAATGGAAGGGTGATTGCTTTACAGTATGCACTGGCTTCTACCAAACATCAACATGAATCAGCCATAGGTTCACCCCAGTCTCTTCCCACCTGAGCATCCCTACCACCTCCCTCCCCATCCCACCCCTCTGCGTTGTTACTGAGTCATGGTTTGAGTTCCCTGAGTAAAACAGCAAATTCCCATTGGCTATCTGTTTTACAGATGGCAATGTAAGTTTCCACGTTACTCTCTCCATACATCTCACCTTCTCCTTCCCTAGATGTGTATAAGAGACAGAGTCAACTCTTTGCATGAGGTAGCCAAAGTACTGGAGTTTCAGCTTTAGCATCATTCCTTGCAAAGAAATCCCAGGGTTGATCTCCTTCAGAATGGACTGGTTGGATCTCCTTGCAGTCCAAGGGACTCTCAAGAGTCTTCTCCAACACCACAGTTCAGAAGCATCAATTCTTCGGTGCTCAGCCTTCTTCACATTCCAACTCTCACATCCATACATGACTACTGGAAAAACCATAGCCTTGAGCATTACATCCATTCACCAAAGACAGGAAAATGTGAGAATCAGAAAAGTAACTACTATAAAAGAAACATGCACCCTAGTGTTCACAGCAGCACTATTTACAATTCCAGGACATGGAAGCGACCTAAATGTCCATCAACAGATAAGAGGATAAAGACTATGTGGTACACATATACAATGGAATACTACTCAGACATAAAAAGGAATGAAATAATGCCATTTGCAGCAACCATCGGAGAAGGCAATAGCAAGCCACTCCAGTACTCTTGCCTAGAAAATCCCATGGATGGAGGAGCCTGGTAGGCTGCAGTCCATGGGGTCACTAGGAGTCGGACGCGACTGAGCGACTTCACTTTCACTTTTCGCTTTCACACAATGGAGAAGGAAATGGCAACCCACTCCAGTGTTCTTGCCTGGAGAATCCCAGGGACGGGGGAGCCTGTTGGGCTGCTGTCTATGGGGTCACACAGAGTCGGACACGACTGAAGTGACTCAGCAGCAGCAGCAGCAGCAGCAACCATAGATGGACCTAGAGATTATCATATTAAATGGAGTCAGAGAGAGAAAGACAAATATAGGATATTACTCATATGCAGAACCTAAAAAAATGATACAAATGAACCTTTTAACAAAAAGAAATAGACTCACAGACATAGAAAACAAGCATGATTACCAAAGGGTATATGGAAGGGATAAATTTGGAGTTTGGGATTAACTACAAACACTACTCTACATAAAATAGGCAAGCAATAAGAACCTACTGTATAGTACAGGGAAGTATTCTTGATATCTTACAATAACCTATAATGTAAAAGAATCTGAAAAATATATGTATGTATAACTGAGTCACTTTACTGTATACCTGAAATAATGTATACCTGAAAATATAGTAAACCAACTACATTTAAAATAAAAATATATTGAATATATAAGGATGTATGGGCTTATAACAACATTTAATAAAGCTCACATTTAATGTGAGTGAGGGAGGGGAGGGAAAGGGAAGAAATGGGAGAGGAGGAAGGAGGAAGGGGGAGAAGAGAGATAACAGTCACTGGTCAGCACTGGGATACCTACGGCACTGTTCACTCTGTCAACTGGCAATTAAAGGGACAGATTTCATCATTAATCCTCCTTCTCCTGTGTGTAATGTACCTGGGTAACCAAATAGCTCTTAATTGATGAGGGACAGTGGTTTTGTACTGAAGGATTCTATTAAAGTGGAAGAAACAATGCCTAATGTGATACAACATATGAAATGCAGGAACTGTGGGTAGAGAATAAACAGCTCCAGAAGAAAGCAAGCAGCCAATCTCTTCAACACATCTATGAATAGAAAAGTAGGCACATGGATGTTCTGCTGGAGAAGAAAGGACACCATCAGACACGTGGACAGACCAAATGTAGGTGTGGATAGCCTGAAGCTGCTTTAACAAGGCAGCCACACAAATATGACTGGGTATGGTTTGCGCATTATAGGACGCCAGGGAAGCACTGGGGGTTTTGTTGGTAGTATAATAGTATTGTTGTTCGGTTTTAAAAGCCCGCGTCTTTTAGCAAAGAATTCTCAAGTATTTAGCGGGGAATGATGAGAGGTCTGAGTTTGAATTTAAATATTTCACCATCAAACACAACAAAAATTTGGGGAAATCTTGATAATTATTGAATCAGATGATGAGCATACAGGGTAAACTACTCTCTCGTTTGGTAGGTGGCTCAGAGGGTAAAGCGTCTGCCTGCAATGTGGGAGACCCAGGTTCAATCCCTGCATCGGGAAGATCCCCTGGAGAAGGAAATGGCAACCCATTCCAGTACTCTTGCCTGGAAAATTCTATGGACAGAGAAGCCTGTTAGGATATAGTCCATGGGGTCTCGAAGAGTTGGACACGACTGAGCAACTTCACTTTCAAACATATCACACAAAAAATTTTCCTACAAATATTGTGAGGGAAAAGGCACCTAAATATACATATTTATAATTTGCTGAGCGCCGAAGAATTGATGCTTTTGAACTGTGGTGTTGGAGAAGACTCTTGAGAGTCCCTTGGACTGCAAGGAGATCCAACCAGTCCATTCTGAAGGAGATCAGCCCTGGGATTTCTTTGGAAGGAATGCTGCTGAGGGTGAAACTCCAGTACTTTGGCCACCTCATGCGAAGAGTTGACTCATTGGAAAAGACTCTGATGCTGAGAGGGATTGGGGGCAGGAGGAGAAGGGGACGACCGAGGATGAGATGGATGGATGGCATCACGGACTCGATGGACGTGAGTCTGGGTGAACTCCGGGAGATGGTGATGAACAGGGAAGCCTGGCGTGCTGCAATTCATGGGGTCTCAAAGAGTCGGACACGACTGAGCGACTGAACTGAACTGAACTGAACTAGTAAAAGATAAAGTATCTGAAGCAGGAAATTCTATTCAGAATCTTCCCTCTAGTTTCCTCCCCCTCTCCGCATCCCTCTTAGCCCAGCCCCTCCCCCATTCTCCCGCCTTCTCGATCATAAAATCACACCAACCTGTGTCCAGATGGCTTGGAACTGCCAACTGAAGGAACAGACTAATGGGCATGTGTGAAGCTTATCTTTCTTCCCAGCACTGCCAGAGCAGCCAACTCCCTGCTGAACTGCTAATGGGACCTTAACTGCAAACTGCATTTCCCTACATCAATAAAGAGGCCCACATCCAGAACATTTCCAAATGAAGTAGGTAGTTAAAATGCAACAAGAAGAAAGCCCTGGCATTTCAACTTTAGAGCCAGAAAATGATTATAGGCTTTCAGAATGAAGCACTATACGCTTCTGTCACAAGAGATGAGGCCAACCGTTCAATGGGGTGTTGCTCTGCTAGTCTCAGTGTGGCTTGAAAGCAGAAGGAGCAATTCCTAGGTGCATTCACAGATGGATGAGTGGGATTCAGGTCACTTTAATGACAATGGACTACAAATTGCTGCTAGCATCCTGACAGAACCATTATCTGCATGGTGCAGGGCATCTGGATGCTTTGCTTAGCTCTCAGACTCACTAGCTAATCCTGAGGCCACTGTTTTTCCAGGTGCAGAGACTTGGACTGTTAAGGCTGTATGGGCAATGGAAACCCTTCTCTGAGGTCAGAATACCATGGGAATCAAGGATCCCTCAAGGGGGAGGAAGGTTCCAGCCCAGTAATGATTTGGATTAATTTAAAATGGGTGATGGCACTTGCAGTCTTACTTAACTTGGCAAAAAAGATTCAAAGAACATTTCTGGCTCATGGAAGTCTGAGGCTGCAGTTGCACATGTGCTGCATGCATTCACTAGATGAGGCTATCCTGCAAGAGGTCAATACTCAGGTCTGACTTTCCTTCTGAACCTCAGGGATGAAGAAAGACAGAAGCAATCCTGGGTAAGTGATAAGGAGAGTGTCAGAGAGGAGTTCAACATACCGAAGCGTAGGATAGTAACTTGGGAATAAATAATCTAAGTCTTACAAACCCATGATGCCAAGCTACAGAATTCAAAGGAGAAAAGCAGAGTGAGGGTGAGGCTCAGTGGAGAGCCCAGCCCTGATGATACCCAGGAAAACTCTACAGTCTAGGGAGCCCCCATGCTGAGACTAAAGAGTCTCCCATGACTTTCCAGGCACAACTCCATGGATTCCAGGGAAGCTTCACTTCTCAGAGCCGACAATTCCTCCCACACACCTGGCCATGCTGCTCTATCCGTGTCACACTATAATTTTTGTTCTGCTTACACAGTTCCCCTTTGGGCACCTTGGAAGCTAAGATCACCCTTATTTGCATCTCTTCACTGCACCTAGAACAACAATGTTCGATGCAAGCATGAGTTTTAGTTGACCTAGAACCTCTGTAACACGCCACAGAATGTGCACAAACACTAGACAGAAACAGACAAAATTTCTTTTCTAGGTGGCTAGGGAGAGAATAATTTTATTCCTATTTATTATGATTTTCCTAATTATTGGTATAATACTTCTCTCTCTCTTCATATACTAAACACACACACACACATATACAATTTGGGATGAAGAGCAAAAGGCATGGCTAGAACCTTTGGGCACCCCCACTCGGGGTAATGATTTGAGGAGAACATCTTTGTGCACCAATGTTCCTTTATTTCTAGCTTTTATGTTGGTAGCCCAAGGGAAAGAATAATAATTTTATTTAATATTAAAACATATAGTTAAGTGAAGGGGTTTCATGATTTAAGATTTGTTGCAGATTCTCAAAACTCTAATTTACTTCTTAATTTTTGAGCATGGATTCTAACAGATTGTGTTCTGTATTTTTAGGAGAAATGCTTGATGATTTGGTTCTAACATCAAACTCATCTAGCCAGGTGCAAGCAACATAAACCATGATCCATACTCCGAGATCCTGGCCCTCTGTCCACCTGCTTCCTCCTCACCTAGCACCAGATCAGCTCCAGTGTTTTTGCTGCTGCCTAATGAACAGTCTGAGTCATCTACAGAGCGAGAGCTAAAAGCACAATCTAAAAGGGACAGCCTTGAAAGTAGTAATTATATATTTTCAATTTAAAATTGCTTGTGTTGAGAGATTCAAAATCTATTTGGGGAATGAATAATGATACACTGATAACTGACACATCAACCTTCCTCTTTTAAACACTCATTTGGGAAAACTAGCAACAAAATGCCAATGAAATAAAAAACGAAATCTTATTTCTTGCACACATCTTATTTGCTGCATTCTTCACATGATTCCACTGTCATGATTTCAAAATTATTAAGAACACTAATAAAGTGATTGAAAAAATGATATATTGGGCTATTAATGGAGTATTTAGTACATTTATATATAAGGTGATTTTATTGATATGTTTTTGTTTGCTTTCTATCTTGCATTTTTTTATTTGGCACAATATTCTTTGTTCTTTGTATTTTTCTTTTCTGTATTCTTTTTGATAAACTAAAATGTGTTTTAGTATTCTACTATAGTTCCTTTATTTAAGTGATACTTTGTGTTATTTTTAATCGTGGCTCTATAGTTTATGTGTATTTTAATTTATCAGTGTCTACTATAATATTTTATTATTTACCTATCATATAAGATACTTACAGCTGTCTATGCTCAACTCGTCTCTCCCCACCTTTGTGCTAGTATTGTCTAATGTTCTTTCCACATATAAACTTGCCCATATATTAGATTATTTTTGCTTTAAATGGTTAATTGTCTTTTGAAGAAATTAAGAAATGAGAAAGTCTTTCTAATTTGCTTATATATTTCCACTTATCTGAGCTCTTCAATCCTTCAATAGACCCTAATTTCCATTTGGTGTAATTGTCCTTCAGCCTGAAGAAACATTTTTAATGTATCAGGTAGCACTATTCTGCTGGTGACGGATTTTCTCTCTCTCACTAACCATTTTTTTCAATACACATTTTAAAGGATACTTCCCTTGGAAATATAAATTTTTACTAGATCTTTCTCTCTCTCTCCCTCTCCTTTGAAGATGTTAATCCACGGTTATTTTTTTTAAGTTATTAATGGAAGGGTGATTGCTTTACAGTATGCACTGGCTTCTACCAAACATCAACATGAATCAGCCATAGGTTCACCCCAGTCTCTTCCCACCTGAGCATCCCTACCACCTCCCTCCCCATCCCACCCCTCTGCGTTGTTACTGAGTCATGGTTTGAGTTCCCTGAGTAAAACAGCAAATTCCCATTGGCTATCTGTTTTACAGATGGCAATGTAAGTTTCCACGTTACTCTCTCCATACATCTCACCTTCTCCTTCCTACCCCTGCCCCCATGGTTATAGTTCTGTTTTCTATGCCTGTGTCTCCATTGCTGCTCTGCAAATAGGCTCATCAGTACCATCTGTCTAGATTGCATATATATAT
The DNA here is from genome assembly GCA_006410635.1 of Cephalophus harveyi. Taxonomy (NCBI): domain Eukaryota; kingdom Metazoa; phylum Chordata; class Mammalia; order Artiodactyla; family Bovidae; genus Cephalophus; species Cephalophus harveyi. The sequence continues at coordinate 48,983 of SJYT01029119.1, read as the reverse complement.
ATACATGCATTAGTATAAGATAATTGCTTCTCTCTTTTTGACTTACTTCACTCTGTATAAAGACTCTAGGTTCATCCACCATATTACAACAGACTCAAATGTGTTCCTTTGTATGGCTGAGTAATATTCCATTGTATATATATACCATAGCTTCTTTATCCATTCATCTGTTGATGAACATCTAGGTCACTTCCATGTCCTAGCTATTGTAAATACAGCTGCAATAAACAGTGGGTTACATGTGTCTTTTTCAATTTTGGTTTCCTCAGGGTATATGCCTAGTAGTGGGATTTCTGGGTCATATGGCGGTTTTATTACTAGTTTTTAAAAGAATCTCAATACTGTTCTCTATAGTGGCTGTGTCAATATGCATCCCCAGCCATAGTGTAAAAGGGTTCCATTTTCTCCACACTCTCTCTCCAGCATTTATTGGTTGCAGATAATTTTGATGATGGCCATTCTGACCAGTATGTGGTGATATCTCATTGTAGTTTTGATTTGCGTTTCTGTAATAATGAGCGATGTTGAGCATCTTTTCATGTGTTTACTAGACATCTGTATGTTTTCCTTGGAGAAATGTCTGTTTAGGTCTTTCTTCCATTGTTTTATTGGGTTGTATGTTTTTCTGGTATTGACTTCTATGCTGCTTCTAAGTCACTTCAGTCATGTCGACTCTGTGCAACCCCATAGATGGCAGCCCACCGGGCTCCTCTGTCCCTGGGATTCTCTAGGCAAGAATAATGGAGTGGGTTGCCATTTCCTTCTCCAATGCATGCATGCATGCTAAGTCACTTCAGTTGTGTCCAACTCTGTGTGACCCCATGAAAACAGCCCACCAGGCTCTCTGTCCGCGGAATTCTTCATTTACTCTCCAATTGACTTCTATAAGCTGCTTGTATATTTTTGAAATTAATCTTTTGTCATTTGTTTCAGTAGCTATTGTCTTTTCCCATTCTGAGGGCTATCTTTTCACCTTGTTATAGATTCCTTTGCTGTGCAAAAGCTTTTAAGTTTGATTAGGGTATTCCCTGGTAGCTCAGATGGTAAAGAATCTCCCTGCAATGTGGGAAACTCAGGCTTGATCCCTGAGTTGAGAAGATCCCCTGGAAAATGGAAAGACAACCCACTCCAGTATTCTTACCTGGAAATCTAAGTTTAATTAGGTCCTACTTGTTTATTTTTGTTTTTATTTTTATTACTGTAGGAGATGGGTCACAGAGGATCTTGCTGTGATTTATGACATAGAGTGTTCTACCTATGTTTTCCTCTAAGAGTTTTATAGTTTCTTATCTTTAATCCATTATGAGTTTATTTTTGTGTATGGTGTTAGGAAATGTTCTAATTTCATTCTTTTCACCATAGCTGTCCAGTTTTCCCAACATCACTTATTGAAGAGGCTTTACTTGTTCCCATTGTATATTCTTGCTCCTCTGTCAAAAATAAGTTATCCATAGGTATCTAGGGTTATCTCTGGGCTTTCTATCTTATTCCATTGGTCTGTATTTCTGTTTTTTGTGCTAGTACCATACTGTTTTGATGACTATAGCATTGTACTATAGTCTGAAGTCTGGAAGGTTGATTCCTCCAGCTCCATTCTTCCTTCTCAAGATTGCTTTGGCTATCCGGGGTCATCTGTGTTTCCCTATGAATTGTGAGATTTTTTTAGTCTAGTTCTGTGAAAAATGCTATAGTAATTTGATAAGGATTGCATTGAATGTGTAGATTACATTTGGTAGTACAGTCATTTTCACAATATTGATTCTTTCCAACTCAGGAACATGGGATATCTCTCCATCTGTTTATGTTGTCTTTGATTTCTTTCATCAGTGTCATACTCTTCTGTATACAGCTCTTTTGTCTCCTTAGGTAGGTTTATTCCTAGGTATTTTATTCTTTTTGTTGCAGTAGTAAATCGGATTGATTCCTTCATTTCTCTGATATTTCACTGTTAGTGTATAGGAATATAAGTCTTTTCTGTATTGATTTTGTGTCCTACCACTTTGCTAAAATCATGGAGTACCTGTGGCAATTTTCTGATGGTATACTTAGGGTTTTCTTTTTTAATTAATTATTTTAATCAGAGGATAATAACTTTACACTATTGTGAGGGTTTTTTGCCATACATTGACATGAATAAGCCACAGGTGCACATTTGTCCCCCTTCCTGAACTCCACTCCCTCCTCACCCCATCTCTCTGGGTTGACCCAGAGAGAGGGCTTTGAGTGCTGTGCTTCATGCATTGAACTTGCACTGGTCATCTATTTTACATATGGTAATATACAAGTTTCAATGCTATTCTCTCAAATCATCCCACCTTCGCCTTCTCCTACAGAGTCCAAAGGTCTGTTCTTTATATCTGTGTTTCTTTTGCTGTTTGGAATATAGGATCATCATTGCCATCTTTCTAAATTCCATATATATGCTTTAATATACAGCATTTGTATTTCTATTTCTGACTTACTTCAATCTGTGTCATAGGCTCCAGTTTCATCCACCTCAGTAGAACTGACTCAAATGTGTTACTTTTTATAGTTGAGTAACATTCCATTGTATATATATATACTACAACTTCCATTGTGTTTGTGTGTGTGTGTGTGTGTGTGTGTGTGTAGTTATACATATGTACATATACATATGTAGGCAGTTGTTGCTTCCATGTCCTAGCTATTGCAAACAGTGCTGCAATGAACATTGTGGTACATATGTCTCCTTATTGTATGCCCAGCGTGGGATTGCTGGGTCATATGGCAGTTCTATTCCCAGTTTTTTTAAGGAATCTCCACACTGTTTTCCATAGTGGTGACACCAGTTTGCATTCCCCAAAACAGTGTAAGAGTGTTCCCTTTTTACACACCCACTGCAGCATTTATTGTTTATAGACTTTTTGATGACGACCATTCTGACTGACATGAGATGATGCCTCTTTGTGATTTAGATTTGCATTTCTATAATAATGAGTGATGTTGAGCATCTTTTCAGATGTTTATTAGCCATCTGCATGTCTTCTTTGGGGAAATGTCTGTTTAGGTCTTTTGCCCACTTTTTGATGGGGTTGTTTATTTTTCTTGTGTTAAGCTGCATGAGCTGCTTGTATATGTTGGAGATTAATTCTTTGTCCTTTGTTTTGTTTGCTATTTTCTCCCATTCTGAAGGCTGCCTTTTCACCTAGCTTATAGTTTCCTTCATTGTGCAAATGCTTTTAAATTTAATTTGGTCCCATTTGTTTATTTTTGTTTTTATTTCCATTACTCTGGGAGGTGGGTCATAGAGGATCCTGCTGTGATTTATGTCAAAGAGTGTTCTGCCTATGTTTTCCTCTAAGAGTTTTATACTTTCTGGTCTTACATTTAGATCTTTAATCCATTTTGAGTTTATTTTTATGTATGGTGTTAGAAAGGTCCATTCTGTTACACATGTTTGACCAGTTTTCCCAGCACCACTTGTTAAAGAGATTGTCTTCTCTCCATTGTATATTTTTGCCTTCTTTTTCAAAGGTAAGGGGTTCATAAGTACACAGATTTATCTCTGGGCTTTCTATTTTGTTCCACTTAACTATATTTGTGTCTCTGTGCCATTACCATACTGTCTTGATGACTGCAGCTTTGTAGTACAGTCTGAAGTCAGGAAGGTTGATTCCTCCAGTTCTAATTTTGTTTCTCAAGATTGCTTTATCTATTTGAGGTTTTTTTTCTTTGTGTGTGTGTGTATGTGTGTGTTTCCATACAAATTGTGAAATTATCTGTTCTAGTTCTGTGAAAAATACTGCTGATAGCTTGATAGGGATTATCTTGAATCTATAGATTGCTTTAGATAGTATACTCATTTTCACTATATTGATTCATCCTATCCATGAACATGATATACTTTTCCATCTATTTGTGTCATCTTTGATTTCTTTCATCATTGCTTTATAGTTTTCTATATATAGGTGTTTTTTTTTTTTTTCCTTTAGGTAGATTTATTACTACTTATTCTTATCTTTTCAATGCAAAAGAATGGGATTCTTTCCTTAATTTCTCCTTCTGTGTTTTCATTGCTAGTGTATAGGCATGCAAAGAATTTCTGTGTATTGACTTTATATCCTGCAACTTTACTATAGTCCATGATTAGTGCTAGTAATTTTCTGGTGGTATCTTTAGGGTTTTCTATGTAGAAGATCATGTCCTCCACAAATAGTGAGAGTTTTACTTCTTCTTTTCCAATCTGGATTCCTTTTATTTCTTTTTTTTCTCTTATTGCTGTGGACTTATTGCTAGGACTTCCAAAACTATGTTGAATAGTAGTGGTGAGAGTGGGCNGTAATTTTCTGGTGGTATCTTTAGGGTTTTCTATGTAGAAGATCATGTCCTCCACAAATAGTGAGAGTTTTACTTCTTCTTTTCCAATCTGGATTCCTTTTATTTCTTTTTTTTCTCTTATTGCTGTGGACTTATTGCTAGGACTTCCAAAACTATGTTAAATAGTAGTGGTGAGAGTGGGCACCCTTGTCGTGTCCCGGACTTTAGAAGAAATGCTTTCAATTTTGGGGCATTGAGGATAATGTCTGCTGTGGGTTTGCCATACATGCTTTTTATTATGCTGAGGTATGTTCCTTCTATGGCTGATTTCTGGAATTTTTATCATACAAGTGTGTTGAATTCTGTCAAAGGCTTTCTCTGCATCTATTGAGATAATCATATGGGTTTTATATTTCAGTTTGTTAATATGGTGTATCACATTGATTGATTTTCAAATACTGAAGAATCCTTGCATCCCTGGAATAAAGCCCATTTGGTCAGGATGTATAATATTATAAATATGTTTTTTTATTCTGTTTGCTAGAATTTTATTGAGGAATTTTGCATCGATGTTTATCAGTGATATTGGCCTGTAGTTTGTTTTGTTTTGTTTTGTTTTTTTTCTGGCATCTTTGTCTGGTTTGGTATCAGGGTGATGGTGGCCTCATAGAATCATTTTGGGAATTTGACTTTCTCTGCAAATTTCTGGAAGAGTTTGTATTAGCTCTCGTCTAAACTTTTGGTACAATTCACCTGTGAATTCATCTGCTCCCAGGCTCTTGTTTCTTGGAAATTTTTTATTACAGTTCTAATTTCTGTGCTTGTGATTGGTCTGTTCATATTTTCTATTTCTTCCTGGTTCAGTTTTGGAAGGTGATACTTTTCTAATAATTTGTCCATTTCTTCCAATTTGTCCATTTTATTGGCATACAGTTGCTCATAGTAATCTCTTAGAATCTTTGTGTTTCTCTGTTGTCTACTGTGATTTCTCCATTTTCATTTTTAACAGTTTTTCTATATTGTTTATCTTCTCAAAGAACCAGCTTTTATTGTTGTTGATTTTTGCTAGTATCCTTTGTTTCTTTTTCATTTATTTCTGCTCTGATTTTTATGATTTATTTCCTTCTACTAACTCTTTTTTTTTTTTTTCTCCTTTTTCTGTTTGCTGTAGGTGTAAAGTTACATTGTTTATTAAATGTTTCTCTAGTTTCTTAAGGTAGGCTTGTATTTCCATCTTAGCACTGCTTTTACTGAATCCCATGGGTTTGGGGTTGTCATGTTTCCATTATCATATGTTTCTATGTCTTTTTTGATTTTTCCATGATTTGCTGGGTGTTCAGAAGCATGCTGCTTAGCCTCCATGTATTTGTTATTTTTTATAGTTTCTTTTCTCCTGTAGTTGATATCTAATCTTGCCATATTCTGATCAGAAAAGATGCTTGAAATGATTTCAACTTTTTTGAATTTACCAAGGCTAGATTAGTGGCCCATGATGTGATCTATCCTGGAGAATGTTCCATGTGCATTTGAAGAAAAGGTGAAATGCTTTGGGGTGAAATGCCCTGTAGATATCTATTTCATACTTTGTATCATTTAAAACTTGTCTTTCCTTGTTAATTTTCTGTTTGGTTAATCTATCCATTGGCATGAGTAGGGTATTAAAGTTCCCCACTATTATTGTGTTAGTTAATTTTCCCTTTCATAATTGTTAGCATTTAGCTTATACATTGAGTTGCTTCTACGTTGAGTGCATATATACTAACAATTGTTATATCTTCTTGGATTGATCCCTTGATCATTATGTAGTGTCCTTTTTTGTCTCTTATCATGGTCTTTATTTCAAAATCTACCTTATCTGATATGAGTATTGCTATTTCCACATACTTTTGGACTCCATTTGCATGAAATGATATTTTAGCCCCTCATTTTCAGTCTGTATGTGCCCCTAGGTTTGTTTTAGTATCCATTTGGCCAGTCTTTGTCTTTTGGTTGGAGCATTTAACTCATTTACATTTAATGTAATTATTGATAAGTATGGATCTGTTATCATTTACTTTGTTGTTTGGGGTTTGTTTTTATAAACTTTTTCTGTTTTTCTTGTCTAGAGAAGATCCTTTAGCATCTGTTGGAGAGCTGAATTCTCTTAGCTTATCTTGGTTGGAGGTTTTTCTCTTTCATCACTTTAAGTCTGTCCTGCCATTTCCTTCTGGCCTGAAGAGTTTCTATTGAAAAATCAGCTGTAATCCTTATGGGGATCCCCTTGTGTGCTATTTGTTGCTTTTCCCTTGCTACTTTTAATATTTTTTCTATGTTTAATTTTTGTTTGATTGATTAATATGTCTCTGTGTGTTTCACCTTGGGTTTATCCTGTCTGGGACCCTTTGGGTTTCTTGGACTTGGATGGCTATTTCCTTCTCCATTTGAGGAAAGTTTTCTACTATTATCTCCTCAAATATTTTCTCATGCCCTATCTTTTCTGTCTTATTCTGGGACAGAAGATTTGAATGGTGGGGCATTTAATGTTGTCCCAGAGGTCTCTGAGGTTATCCTCATTTCTTCTGCCTTTTTCATCTCTGCTTCATTTATTTCCACCATTAATATCTTCCACTTCACTTATCCTTTCTTCTTCATCAGTTATTCTACTGTTTGTTCCTTTCAGAGTGTTTTTAATCTCAGTTATTACATTGTTCATTACTGATTAAATTTTTTTATTTCTTCTAGATCCTTGTTAAACATTTCTTCTATCTTCTCAATCCGTGTCTCTAGTCTATTTATCTGTATCTCCATTTTGTTATCAAGATATTGAATCATCTTTACTATTATTATTCTCAATACTTTTTCAGGTAGATGCCCTGTTTACTCCTCTTTGTTGGTTTGGTGGTTTTTGCTTTTTTGTCTTTTTTTTTTTTTATCATGTTCCTTAACCTGCTGGATATTTCTGTGCCTTTTCGTTTTTTTGAGTTGCTGTGTTTTGGGTGCCATTTCTTCAGGATGGAAGGTCGTGGTTCCTCATAATTGTGGAGTCTTCTCCCTGTGGGTGGGAATGGACCAGTGGCTTGGTTGGGGGAACTTGTGTCTGTGTTCTGGTGGGTGGAGCTGGATCTCTTCTCTCTGGAGTGGAATTAAGTGTACAGTAGTGAGTTTTGGGGTGTCTGTGGATTTAGTATGGCTTTAGGCATCCCACATTTTAATGTTCTGGGTTGTGTTCCTGTTCTGCTGGAGAAATGTTTGCTGTTTAGCGTGGTGTGTCTTGCACCAGAACTTGTTGGTTCTTTGGTGGACTTTGGCTTCAGTGTACGTATGGACTGTTGGGTGGGAACTTGTCTATTAATGTTACCTGAGCTCAGGAGTTCTCTGATGCTATAAAGTACTGGAGTTGAGCCTCCTGCCTCTTGGTTTCAATCCCTCTCTTACAGTAGCCTCAAGACTTCTCCATCCATATAGCACAGAAGATAAAACCCCTAGGTTAATGGTGAAACAACTCTCCACAGCCAGGAACACCCAGAGAAATTCACAGAGTTATATAGAGAAGAGAAGAGGGAGGAGAGAGATAGAGGTGACCAGGAGGAAAAAAGGGAGAGAGAGCAATCAAGTGAAAGTGAAAGTCACTCAGTCATGTCTGACTTTGTTACCCCATAGACTGTCCATGGAATTCTCTAGGCCAGAATTCTGGTGTGTGTTACCTCTCCCTTCTCCAGAGGATCTTCTCAACCCAGGGATCAAACCCAGGTTTCCTGCATTGCAAGTGGATTCTTTACTAGCTGAGCCACAAGGGAAGCCCAAGAATACTGGAGTGGATAGCCTATCTCTTCTTCAGTGGATCTTCCTGACCCAGGAATTGAACTGGGGTCTCCTGCATGGTAGGTGGATTCTTTACCAACTGAGCTAACAGGGAATCAAGAGCAATCAAGCCAGTAGTCAAATCCCTAAGTGAAAATGGATACTGAAAGTTAGATTTTAAAGGTAAAAAGTTGATAACAAATATCAAAAAGCAAAGATTAGAAACCTAGAATAGTTTTCTCAAAAATACAATCTAAAAAGTACAAAACAAAATCAATTACAAAAATTAAATATATATAGGGAATTTTAGAAAAATAGTTGTTTTTTTTTTAAGAAAAGTAATAGTAGGCTGTAAAAATAAAAGTTAAAGGAGTAATAAAGAATGAATTTTTTTAAATTAAAACGCAATAATAGTAAGAATATATATAGGAATTTCTCTGGAGCTGTTGTGGGTAGTGTGGGGTCAGTTCAGTGTCAGATCATCCCTTATTCTGGCTTCTACTTGTTCTCAAGGTCTATATTGTCACTCCAATGCAGTCTCAGCATTAACTACAGCTTTCCAATCTGTTGCACTTAGTTTTCTCAAAAATACAATCTAAAAAGTATAAAACAAAATCAATTACAAAAATTAAATATATATAGGGAATTTTAGAAAAATAGTTTTTTTTTTAAGAAAAGTAATAGTAGGCTATAAAAATAAAAGTTAAAGGAGTAATAAAGAATGAATTTTTTTTTAATTAAAACGCAATAATAGTAAGAATATATATAGGACTTTCTCTGGAGCTGTTGTGGGCAGTGTGGGGTCAGTTCAGTGTCAGATCATCCCTTATTCTGGCTTCTACTTGTTCTCAAGGTCTATATTGTCCCTCCAATGCAGTGTCAGCATTAACTACAGCTTTCCAATCTGTTGCATATTTCACTTCTAGGGTGGTTCCCCTTCTTTATTTTGGATCCCTCTGCTTGCAAGTCTCTTCAGGTTCTAATTTCTAACCTGAGATGAGAGGGTGAAGGTGGGCACTTATTCATGCTCACTTGTTCAGCTGTGCTGTGGAAAGGGAGAGACACTGCAAAGAAATAGCGCTGGCATGTGTGGGGAGTGCTCACAGTAAAGGGACCACACTGGATTTGCCATAGCCTAAGGTAGCATGTACTCCCTGGTCCACACTGCTCAGGCTCCAGGGTGACCTGCAAGGGCACCGTCTCAAGTGGGCCCTGCACTTCATACACTTCCCTGGTCTAAGCTTCTCAGGCTCTTGGGTACTCCGCAAGGGCCCAGACCCAGGTCGGCCGTGCAGTTTTGCACTTCCTGTGTCCAAGCTACTCAGGCAACTGGGTGCTTGACTAGTGCACTGTCCCAGGTGGACCATGAGTCTTATGTACATCCTTGGTCCTGGGTTGCATATTTCACTTCTAGGGTGGTTCCCCTTCTTTATTTTGGATCCCTCTGCTTGCAAGTCTCTTCAGGTTCTAATTTCTAACCTGAGATGAGAGGGTGAAGGTGGGCACTTATTCATGCTCACTTGTTCAGCTGTGCTGTGGAAAGGGAGAGACACTGCAAAGAAATAGCGCTGGCATGTGTGGGGAGTGCTCACAGTAAAGGGACCACACTGGATTTGCCATAGCCTAAGGTAGCATGTACTCCCTGGTCCACACTGCTCAGGCTCCAGGGTGACCTGCAAGGGCACCGTCTCAAGTGGGCCCTGCACTTCATACACTTCCCTGGTCTAAGCTTCTCAGGCTCTTGGGTACTCCGCAAGGGCCCAGACCCAGGTTGGCCGTGCAGTTTTGCACTTCCTGTGTCCAAGCTACTCAGGCAACTGGGTGCTTGACTAGTGCACTGTCCCAGGTGGACCATGAGTCTTATGTACCTCCTTGGTCCTGGGTGCTCGATTTCCCCAGTGTGCTGAAGGGGCACAGTCCCAAGTATTTCTCCTCTGGGGAACTGATCTCAAGCTGTGACACACCTGGATGACGTGAACCATCCAGGATCCCAGGATGATGTGATCGGCAACCTGCAGCCTGCTCACAGTTCAGTGGATGATGCGGTCTCTAGGGTGAGATTGCGGTGGCCTCTGGCCTTCTGCCTTTAGGTGTTGTACATCTGCCTCTCTGCCTCTAGGGAGGGAAGACCCTAAATGGCAGCTGGATTGCTCTCCTTTTGTATTTGCTAGGGCACACTCCTTTGTGCTGTGAGGCATGCCAGGGTCACCATGCAATGTTAGAGCCTTCTGGAAGGAAAGGTCCTATTATTCTCTCGCTCTCTCTTTTTTTTTTTTTTTTTTTGGTCTCTTTGGTGATCCCATGGTTTGGATTGCTATTTGCTAGGTCACATTAGCCCTCTCAGATTGTCCTCAGGGCATTCAAGCCTGGTCCTTCCCCTAAGAACCTACATACGATACAGCCTGCACCTCCCTCCCCAGCCCCCACTCACTGCTGCTTGAAGTGAGTGACTGAGCCATTTCTCTACTGGCAATTGCTGTTAGGTGCATATTCTGTGTGTGTGTGTGTGTGTGTGTGTTTTCTGGTTATGTTCCCCTCTGAGATTCCAAAGTTCCCCACTGACCCACCTATGATAGGGTTTCCTAGTATGTGGAAACTTCTTCTCCTTCATGACTCTTTCCCCAGGACATGTCTCCATTCCTAAATCCTTTGTCTCTGTTTTTGTCTTTTATATTTTGTCCTACCTCCTTTTGAAGGGATTGGGTTGTCTTCTTGGTGTCTGGTGTCCTTTGCCAGTGTTCAGAAGTCATTTTGTGGAAGTTGCTCCACATTCAAATGATCTTTTGATGAATTTGTAGGAGAGAAAGTGGTCTCTCTGTCATATTACTTGGCCATCTTAGGACTGCCTCTTTTTAGGGATTTCTATGTCTAATATCATGTCATCTGCAAACAGTGAGAGTTTTACTTCTTGTTTTACAATCTAGATTCCTTTTGCTTCTTTTTCTTCTCTGACTGCTATAGCTAGCACTTCCCAAAATATGTTGAATAATAGTGGTTAGAGTGGGCAACCTTGACTTGTTCCTGATCTTAGAGGGAATGCTTTCAGTTTTTCATCAAGAATAATGTTTTCTGTGTGTTTATCATATATGGCCTTTAATATATTGATTCTATGTCTAATATCATGTCATCTGCAAACAGTGAGAGTTTTACTTCTTGTTTTACAATCTAGATTCCTTTTGCTTCTTTTTCTTCTCTGATTGTTATAGCTAGCACTTCCCAAAATATGTTGAATAATAGTGGTTAGAGTGGGCAACCTTGACTTGTTCTTGATCTTAGAGGGAATGCTTTCAGTTTTTCATCAAGAATAATGTTTTCTGTGTGTTTATCATATATAGCCTTTAATATATTGAGCTAGGTTCCTTCTATGCCCATTTTCTGAAGAGGTTTTATATATATATATATAAATGGGTCTTGTATTTTGTTGAAAGTTTTTCTGCATCTATTGAGGTTATCAAATGGTTTTATCTTTCAATTTGTTAATATGGTGTATCACGTTGACTGATTTGCATATTCTGAAGAATCCTTGCATCCCTGGGATAAACTCAACTTGATCATGGTGCATGATCCTTTTAATGTGCTGTTGAATTCTGTTTCCTAGAATTTTGTTGAGGATTTTTGCATCTATATTCATCAGTGATACTGACCTGTAATTTTCTTTTTTGTGTGTTGTCTTAGTCTGGTTTTGATATCAGGGTGATGGTGGCCTCATAGGAGTTGTAAGTGTTCCTTTCTCAGCAATTCTTTGGAAAAGTTTTAGAAAGATAAGGATTAGTTCTTCTCTAAATGTTTGATATAATTCCACTGTGAAGTCATCTGGCCCTGGGCTTTTGTTTTTAGGGAGTTTTTTTTTTTTTTTCCCACAACTTCAATTTCAGTGCTTGTTACTGGATTGTTCATAATTTCTATTTCATCTTGGTTCAGTCTTGGTAGATTGAACTTTTCTAAGAATCTGTTCATTTCTTCCAGGTTTTCCATTTTATTGGCATATAGTTGTTTGTAAAACACTTCCCACAACTTCAATTTCAGTGCTTGTTACTGGATTGTTCATAATTTCTATTTCATCTTGGTTCAGTCTTGGTAGATTGAACTTTTCTAAGAATCTGTTCATTTCTTCCAGGTTTTCCATTTTATTGGCATATAGTTGTTTGTAAAACACTTAGGATCTTCTACATTTCTGCATTGTCTGTTATAACCTCTCCTTTTTTATTTCTAATTTTGTTGATCTAATTCTTCTCCTTTTTTCCATTGTTATTTTTAGTTTGCATTATTTCATATGCAAAGTTAGCATATTTTAATCAACCATCTGTGTAATGTGCTGCTTCTCCCTCTGGTTGCTTAATTTTTTCTTTTTTGTTGCAGCAATTTAATTATAATTTTCCTGGGTATGAATTTTCTGCCTAGGATTGGTTAAGTTTCTTTGTCCTAAAGACTTTTTGATTTCTCAGGTGAACTTGGGAAACATTCAGCCATTATTTCTCTAACAATTTTCTCCCAATTCCTCTCTCCTTCTGGGGCTGCTATTATACATACTTGAGACCACTTGACAACTTAACATTTTCTCAGAGATCACTCAGGATCTGATCATTCTTTCAGCAATTTTCCTTCAGTATTTCAGCTTAAATGTTTTCTATTGAAGATATAGGGTTCAAGTTCACTGATCTTTTCTTCTGCAATATATCCAATATTAAATTTCCTGTTAAGGCCACATATTATTTTTTTTAATTTTAGACAGTTTTTTTTTTTTTTAGGTCTAGAATTTTCATTTGATTTTATTCATATTTTCATGCTCTACTGAGATTTCCCCTGTCTTCTTTCATTATCTTCCCATTTTCCTTCAAATCTTTAAGCATATTTGTAATAGCTCTCTAATGCCCTTGTCTATTATTTCCACCATTAGTATCACTTCTGAGTCTTTTCTGTGAAGATTAAATTTTCTCTTGACTATTGCCATATTTTCTTATTTCTTTCCATATCTAATAATTTTTAACTGTATTATGACACTGGATGCAAGCTATTAGTGTCTAGATTTTGTTGTCTTCTTTCAAGTACATTGAATTTTGTTCCAATAATTAGTTAAATCAGCTTGTTCCTTTTGAAGCTTCTTTTTAATACTTTTTGAGTAGGTCTAGAATTTCTTACTTTCGGGTCAGCATCACAGGACTGGAAAAGGTCAGTTTTCATTCCAATCCCAAAGAAAGGCAATGCCAAAGAATGCTCAAACTACCGCACAATTGCACTCATC
>SJYT01029119.1:9481-24898 GCA_006410635.1 Cephalophus harveyi | reverse complement strand
AGTCTGAATGAAATTTTTAAAAAGGACACATATATACAAATAAAAATAAAACATCAAAATCTGTGAGATAAAGTTAAAGTAGGTCTGAGAGGACATTTATAGGATTAAATGCATAGAGAAGAGCAATAAAGTCAACTGTTTACAAGTCCAAATTTAAAATCTAGAAAGAGAAGAAAAATAAGAACAAAGTAAGTAAAAGGAAGAAAACAAGAGCAGAAATCAATTAAATTTTTTAAAAACCAATTGAAATTAAAAACTCTGAAAAGATAAGGAAAGTGACAAAAGTGAAAGTTAGTTGTTCAGTCATGTCTCAATCTGTGAGCCCATGGACTGTAGCCCACCAGGAATTTCTGTCCATGGAATTCTCCAGGCAAGAATACTGGAGTTGGCAGCCATTCCTTTGTCCAGGGCATCTTCCCCACCCAGGGACTGATGAGTCTCCCACATTGCAGGCAGGTGTTTTACTGTCTGAGGGAAAGTGACAACTTTGATTGTAAAAACTACAGATTACAAAAATGGGGATTTTCATTATAGATCCTGCATACAGAAAAATATAACAAGACAATACTATGAACAACTCTTCATATAAGTGCTTGACAAATTACATAAATGTTTGAAAAGTACTTGACAAATGTTAGATAAGTACTTGATAAATTAAACTGTTCTTGATAAATTAGATAAGTTGTTCAGAAACAAAATACACTCTACTACAACTAATACAAAATGAAACAGATCAACTGAACATCTTTGTAATTAAGAACATTGGATTCTTAATTTCAAATTTTCCCAAAAAGAAAACTGCAGGGTCAGGTAGTTTCACAGGAAATTCTGCCAAATATTTTAAACTAATCAATATCATTTATATAGACGGACTTCAAGGAAATAGAAAAGGAAGGAATACTCCTAAATGCATTTTATGAAGAGAGAGCATTACTGTGATAACCAAAGCCATATAGAAAATTCAAAAAAGAAAACTATAAACCAATAGTCCATATAGATATTTGTGCATAGAATCTTAAAATATGCGTGAGCAAATAGACATAAGCAATATGCAAAATGAATTACATACTAAAACCAAATCCCAAGGATGCAAGGCTAGTTTAATATTTGAAAATCAAGTAAACATAATTAGCATATTAACAAGTTAAGAAAGAAAATCACATGAACAGGTCACATAAATCATCATAGAAGAGGTATTTGACAAAACACAATACTCTTTCTTGGTAAAACCTTTCAGCCTAAGTTTTCTTCTTAAAACTGAAGTTTTCAAGATGAAATATAGGAAATAAAAATAGCCATCCAATGTGTCAGAGATAAATTAATAGATTTACAAAAACAAGTTATACTAAAATGTGACTGGAATTCTACTCAATTTTGTACTACCCCTGTTCGGTTCAACTATAGGGCCTACAACTANAAACACAATACTCTTTCTTGGTAAAACCTTTTAGCCTAAGTTTTCTTCTAGAAGTTTCATGGTTTCTAGGCTTAAATTCAGGTCTTTAATCCATTTTGAGTTTATTTTTGTATATGTCCCAAATTTCCTAATAGCTCATTTGGTTAAGAATCCACCTGTAATGCAGGAGACTCAGATTCGATTCCTGGGTGGGGAAGATCTGCTAGAGAAGGGATGGGCTACCCACACCAGTATTCTTGGGCTTCCCTTGTGACTCAGCTGGTAAAGAATCACCTACAGCATGGGAGACTTGGGTTTGATCCCTGGGTTGGGAAGATCCCCTGGAGAAGGGAAAGGCTACCCACTCTAGTATTCTGGCCTGGAGAATTCCATGGACTGTGTGGTCCATGGGGTCACAAAGAGTCAGACACGAATGAGTGGCTTTCAATTCACAGTTCTGAAAAACCGTTATTACCACCACACTTGGTGGCTCAGACAGTAGAGAATCTGCCTGCAATGCAGGAGACCTGAGTTTGATTCCCTGGGTCGGGAAGATTCCCTGGAGCAGGAAATGGCAATCCATTTTCTTCTTGCCTGGAGAATTCCATGGACAGAGGAGCCTGCCAGGCTACAGTCCATGGGGTTGCAAAGAGTTGGACATGACTGAGCGACTAACACACTTTGTATATGATGTGAGAAAATGTTTCAGTCTAATTCTTTGCATGCAGCTGTCCAGGTTTCCCAGTATCACTTATGGAGGAGACTGTCTTTTCTCCATTGAAAATGCTTCCACTTGCCATTGTGCAGGTCTCCAAACTCCATGAAGATGGAAGTTCCTTTGTTTGGGACCTCATCCTATATCTTTTCATCTGGCTGTTGGAAAACTGCTGTCAAGCAAGGTGTACCCTCCATTCTGCCTTACTGCAACTGGCCAAAAATCTTCATACTCACTGCCTGGAAGATCTGCAAAGAAGTTATATGGGGAAGTGAAATAGGAGAACTGGCCTCAGATTTTAAGTCATGGTTTCTGAGAGAGCTATGAAAAACAGAAAACCTTGCATGCAAAAATCATATTTAGGGCAGGGCTTGGTGACAGAGACAAGATGGAAGATAGAAGAAAGGTTGTAAGCTCATCTCTTCTTAGGAAAACACCCAAATCACAACTAACTGCTGAACAACCATCAACAAAAAAAGCACCGAAATCTAGCCCCCCAAATCCTGCATTTAAAGACAAAGAAAAAACACTACAAGATGGTAGGAGGGGTAGAAATTGCAATAAAATCAAATCTCTTAGCTGCTGGTTGGGCAACTCAAAAAGTGATAAATAATTATACCATAGAAGCTCTTCCACAGGAGTGACAGCTATGTATCCAAAGTCAGGCTCCCCATCTGTTGATCTGGGAGTTGGAGCAAGAGTCTCAGAGAATCTGGCTTTGAAAGCCAACAGGGTTTGATCACAGAAATTCCACAGAAATGGGTGATATAGAGACTACACTCCTGGAGGATGCACAAAAGGTCTCCTGTACACCAGGACCAAGAGGCAAAAAGCAGTGACCTCATAAAAGCATGGTTCAGACCTTCTTGTTGTTGTCCACTCTATAAGTCATGTCCAACTTTTTGCAACTCCAAGGACTGCAGCACCCCAGGCTTCCCTGTCCTTCACTATCTCCTAGAGCTTGCTCAAACTCATGTCCATTGAGTCAGTAATGCCATCCACCCATTTCATCCTCTGTCACCCACTTCTACTATTTCCCTCAATCTTTCCCAGCATCAGAGTCTTTTCTAATGAGTTGGCTCTTCCCATCAGGTGCCCAAAGTATTCGACCTTCAGATACAGCATGAGTTCTTCCAATGAATATTCTGAGTAGATTTCTTTTAGGATTGATTGGTTTGATCTCCTTGATGTCCAAGGGACTCTCAAGAGTTTTCCAGCACCACAGTTTGAAAGCATCAATTCTTCAGTGATTAGCCTTCTTTATGGTCCAACTCTCACATCTGTACATGACTATTGGAAAAACCATAGCTTTGACTATATGGACAAATGTCAGAAAGCATTGCTTTCTAATACACTGCCTGGGTTTGTCATAGCTTTTCTTCTAAGGAGCAAGCAATTGTTAATTTCATGGCTGCAATCACTGTATTGATATTGGAGTCCAACAAAATAAAATCTGCCACTGTTTCCATTTTTTCCCCATCTATTTGCCAAGAAGTGATGGGACAAAATGCCACATGATACTAGTTTGTTAAAGGTTGAGCTTCAAGCCAGCTTTTTCACTCATTTCTTTCACCTTCATCAAGGGGTTCTTTAGTTCCTCTTCACTTTCGGCCATTAAAGTGGTTTCTGCATATCTGAGGTTGTTTATATTTCTCCCAGCAATCTTGATTCCAGCTTGTGACCCATCCAGTCTGGCATTTCACATGATGTACTCTGGCAAATAAGTTAAGCAGGGTGACAATACACAGTCTTGATGTATTCCTTTCCCAATTTTGAACCAGTATGTTGTTCCATGTCCAGTTCTAACTGCTACTTCTTGACCTGCATACAGGTTTCTTAGGAGGCAGGTAAGATGGTCTGGTATTCCCATCTCTTTAAGAATTTTCCAAAAGTTGCTGTGATCCACACAGTCAAAGGCTTTAGCATAGTCAAGAAGAACAAGTAGATTTTTGCCGTAGTTCTCTTGCTTTTTCTATGATTCAACAGATGTTGGCAATTTGATCTCTGGTTCTTCTGCCTTTTCTAAAATCAGATTGGACATCTGAAAGTTCTCAGTTCACATACTGTTGAAACCTAGCTTGAAGGATTTTGAGCATTACTTTGCTGGCACATGAAATGAGTGCAACTGTCCAGTAGTTTGAACATTCTTTGGTTGTGCCCTTCTTTGGGACTGGAATGAAAACTGAACATTTCCAGTTTTGTGGACACTGCTCAATTTTCCAAATTTGCTGGCTTACTAAGTGCAGCACTTTAACAGTATCATCTTTTAGGATTTGATAGAGATCAGCTGGAGTTCAATCATCTCCACCAGTTTTCTTTGTAGTAATGCTTCCTAAGGCCCACTTGACTTCACACTCCGGGACATCTGCCTCCAGGTGAGAGACCACACTACCATGACTATCAGGATCATTAAGATCTTTTTATTATACAGCTCTACTGTGTATTCTTTCCACATCTTTATAAGTCCTTGCCATTTCTGTCCTTTATTTTGATCATCTCTGCATGGAATGTTCCCTTTGTAGTAATTCAGTCATTAAGTCGTATCCAACTGTTTGCAACTCCATGAACTGAATCTTGCCTCACTTCCCTGTTCTTCACTATCTCCATAAGTTTGCTCACCTTCATGTCCATTGAGTCAGTGATGCCATCCAACCATCTCATCCTCTGTCACCCCTTTCTCCTCTTGCCCTCAACCTGTCCCAGCATCAGGGTCGTTTTTAATGAGTCAGTTGTGCACATCAGGTGGCCAAAATATTGGAGTTTCAACTTCAGTCCTTCCAATGAATATTCAGAATTAATTTCCTCTGGTTTGACCTCCTTGCTGTCCAACAGACTCTCAAGAGTCTTTTCCAGCACCATAGTTTGAAATAATTAATTATTTGGCCCTCAGCCTTCTTTACAACCCATTACTCACATCCATACATGACTATTGGAAAAACCATAGCTTTGACTATACAGATCTTTGTTGGGAAAGTGATGACTCTGACTTTTAATATGCTGTCTAAGTTTGTCATAGCTTTTTTTCCGAAGAGTGAGATCTTTTAATTTCATGGCTGCAGTCACCATCTGCAGTGATTTTGGAGCCCAAGAAAATGAAATCTGAAACTGTTTCCACTTTTTCTATATCTATTTGCCATGAAGTGGTGGGACCAGATACTATGATATTAGTTTTTGAATGTTGAGCTTAAAGCCAGCTCTTTCACTGTTCTCTTTCACCTTCCTCAAGAGGTTTTTTAGTTCCTCTTTGCCTTCTGCCATTCAAGTTATATCATCTGCATATCTGAGGTTATTGGTATTTCTCCCAGAAATCTTGATTCCAGTTTGTCACCCATTGAGCCTGGCATTTCACATGATGTACTCTGCAAATAAATTAAATAAGCTGGGTGACAATACACACCCTTGATGTATTCCTTTCCAAATTTTGAACCAGTCCATTGTTCCATGTCCATTCTAACTGTTGCTTCTTGACCTGCATACAGGTTTCTCAGGAGGCAAATAAGATGGTCTGGTATTCCCAACTCTTTAAGAATTTTCCATAGTTTGATGTGATCCACAGAGTGAATGGCTAATATTCCCTTGGTATCCCTAATTTTCTTGAATAGATCTCTATTTTTCCAAAACTATGGTTTTCCTCTATTTCTTTGATTTATTCACTTAGGAAGGCATTTTTTTTTTTTACCTCTCCTTTTTGAACCTCTGCATTCAGTGGGGGCATATCTTTCACTGTCTCCTTTGCCTTTTGCTTCTCTTCTTTTCTCAGCTGTTTGTAAGGGCTCCTCAGACAACCATTTTGCCTTGCTACATTTCTTTTTTCTTGGGGACAGTTTTTGGTCACTGTCTCCTGTACAGTGTTATCAACTTCTATTCATAGTTCCTCTCACACTCTTTCAGATCTAATTCCTTGAATTTATTTGTCATTTCCACTTTATAATCTTAATGGATTTTATTAGGTCATTCGAGAATGACCTAGTGGTTTTCCCTACTTTCTTCAACTGAAGAAAGTCTGAATTTGGCAATAAGGAGTTCATGATCTGAGCCACAGTCAGCTCCCAGTCTTGTTATTGCTGACTGTATAGAGCTTCTCCATCTTCAACTGCAAAGAATGTAATCACTCTGATTTCAGCATTGACCATCTGGTGATGTCATGTGTAGAGTCATCTCTTGTATTGTTGGAAGAGGGTATTTGCTATGACCAATGTGTTCTCTTGGCAAAACGCTGTTAGCCTTTGTCCTGCTTCATTTTGTACTCCAAGGCCAAACTTGCCTATTACTCTAGGTATCTCTTTACTTCCTAATCTTGCATTCCAGATCCCTATGATGAAAAGGAGATTTTTTTTTTGGGGGGGGTGTTCATTCTATAGTCTTGCAGGTCTTCATAGAACTATTCAGCTTCAGCTTGTTTGGCATTACTGGTTGTGGAACAGACTTGGATTATTGTGATACTGAATTTTTTGCCTGGAAATGAACGTAGATCATTCTTTTGTTTTTGAGAGTGCATCCAAGTACTGCATTCACCTGCTAGTTATGGGAGGTCTCCTGAAGAGACAGGGTCACGGCTGTAGCTTATTATATGGACAGAGACACAGTTAACTGTAGTTCTTTGAAGTACTCATTAGCATGAGCCTTTTTGGATGTCACCATTTTGTCACCAAGGCCTGGCCCCACCCAACGGTCTGTAGGCTCAAGCACTGAGACATTACAGGGCAAATAACCAACAGGTTGGGGTCACAGCCCCACCCATCAGCAGAAGTGTTATTCTCTCAGTTGTGTCTGAGTCTTCGTGACCCCAAGCACTGTATCCTGCCAGGCTCCTCTGTCTATGGGATTCTCCAGGCATGAATACTAATGAGAGTTGCCTTTCCCTTCTCCAGGTTATCTTTCTGACCCAGGGATCAAACCTGGGCCTCCTACATTCACACAGATTCTTCACCATCTGCACCATGGAAGTGAATGAAGGCTTCCTGAGCACATGGTTGCTGGCTAAACACACCCCTTGAGACTGCCTGGCCCACCAGTGGGACAAAACCTATCTCCACCTACCAGGATCCAGTGAGCAGGATCCAGTCCCTCTTACCAGGAAGCCTATGCAAGCTTCCTGGAGCTTCACCTGCTGGGGGTAGGCAGCAAAAGCAAGAACTACAACACTGCACCTGAGAATAGAAGCTATAATCACAGAAAGCTAGACAAAATGAGATGTCAGAGGAATATGTCCCAAAAGAAGGAATGAGGTAAAATCCCAGAAGAAAAACTTAATGAAGTGGAGATAAGCAATCTACATGAATAGCAATTCAGAAGAATGTTAGTAAAGATGATCTAAGATCTCAGAAAAAGAATGGAAGCATAGATCAAGAAAATAAAAGAAATGTTTAACAAAGACCCAGAAGAACTAAATCGGAGAAGGCGATGGCACCCCACTCCAGTACTCTTGCCTGGAAAATCCCATGGACGGAGGAGCCTGGTGGGCTGCAGTCCATGGGGTCGCTAAAAGTTGGACACGACTGAGAGACTTCACTTTCACTTTTCACTTGCATGCACTGGAGAAGGAAATGGCAACCCACCCCAGTATTCTTGCCTGGAGAATCCCAGGGCTGGGGGAGCCTGTGTGGGGGGAGGGGGGGCGTTATGGGGTTGCACAGAGTTGGACCTAACTGAAGTGACTTAGCAGCAGCAGTAGCAGAAGAAGAACTAAAGAACAAGTCAATACAAATAAACAATACAATAACTGAAATTAAAATTACACTAGAAGAATAATTATAATAGCAGAATAACTGAAGCATGTTTTCTCTTCTGTTCTACAATAGCGACTTCCACCATTCTTGTCTTTCAGCTCACTTAGTATGGAACAGAATAAAAGAAAAAAAAGGAAAATAAATCAGAAAAACCTAAGCCATCACTGGGACATTAAATGCACCAACATTCATATTACATGGGTGCCAGAAGGAGAAGTGGGAAAAAATCTGAGAAAATATTGGAGTAGATAATAGTTGAAAACTCCCCTAACATGGGAAAGGAAATAGTCACTGAAGTCCAGGAAGCACAGATAGTCCCAGGCAGTATAATACCAAGGAGGAACAAACTGAGATACACAGTTATCAAACTGACAAAAATAAAAGACAAAGAAAAATATATGAAAAGCAACATTTAACATCCGAAGGAGTTCCCTTACTGTTATCAGCTGATTTATCAGCAGAAACTCTGAGGGCTAGAGGGAGTGGCATGATACAAACACAAGACCATATTTATGCTGTCTACGAGAGACTCACTTCTGATCTAAGGACACATACAGACTGAAAGTGAGGGGATGGGGAAAGGTATTCCATGCAAATGAAAGCCAAAAGAAAACTGGAGGAGCAAGACTTATATCAGAAAAATAGACTTTAAAATATTGTTTCAAGAGACAAGTATATGACATAATGATCAAGGGATCAATAGGCAGAGTAACCATTTTTCCAAAGAAGATATACAGATGGCCAACAGGCACATGAAAAGATGCTCAACACTGTTATCATCAAGAAATAACAAATAAAAACCTCACCTCTGTCAGAATGGCTATCACCAAAAGGGAAACAAAAAGCAAAAGTTGGTGAGAACGTGGATAAAGTGGGACTCTAGTAAGTTGGTATAATCACTATGGAAAATACTATGAAGGGTACTCCTAAAATTACAAATGTATCCACCACATATTATGGAGCAATTCCACTTCTGGGTTTATTTCCATAGAAAATAAAAATACTAATTTGAAAAGTAGATGCACCCAATTTTCAAAGCAGTATTGTTTATAATAGTCAATATATGATAGCAACCTAAAATATGAAATCAACAGATGAATGGGTAAAAAAGATGCTTTATGTATATATAATACACATATATAATGGGATATTACTTAGGAACAAAAAAGAATTAAATCTGCCATCTGCAACAGTATGGATGTGCTTGGATGGATTATGTTTAATAAAATAAGTTAGACGAATACAAATAATACATGCTATCATTTACATATGGAATCTAAAAAATAAAACATATGAATGAATATAACAGAACAGAAACACACTTACAGAACATACAGAACAAACTTGATGGTAACTAGTGAGGGGAGAGAGGAGGAGAGCAACACAAGGGAAGTGAATTAAGAGCTACAAACTACTATGTTAAACTAGTATAACTTCACAAATACATACAGGGAAATATGTCATTATTTTATAATAATTTTAAATGCAGTAATGGTTGCAAAGAAATACGACCAAGTGAGTGAACAACAAAAGAAAACTATTGAATCACCATGTGTTACTCCTGACTCTCCTATAATTTTGTCGTTAAGTGACAGTGAAAGTCACTTAGTCGTGTCCAACTCTTTGCTATCCCATGGACTGTACCTGCTAGACCTCTTTCCATGGAATTCTCCAGGAAAGAATACTGGAGTGGGTATCTGTTCCCTTCTCCAGGGGATCTTTCCCAACCCATGGACTGAACCTAGGGCTCCTGCATTGCAGGCGGATTACTGACTGTCAGAGTCACAAGGGAAGCCAAAATTTTGTAAATCGACTGTATTTCAACAAATTATGTCTCAGAAAACTACAACTTGCTCAATTTGAAAAACAACATCTACAAAATATTTATGGCTACTGTTACTCAATAGTGAATGACTAAATCCTTTTCCCATAAGATCAGCAGCAAAGCATGTTCACTCTAACCACACATATTCCAACATAGTACTGAAAGTTCTAGTCAATGCAATAAAGTAAGCAAAGGAAGTGAAAGTGTACACACTGGAAAGTAATAAATAAAACTTTCTTGATTTGCAGGTGATATCATGGTCTACATATGATGGAAATCACAAAGAATGGACAGAAAACTCTTTATAAAATAATGAGGGAGTTTAGCAAGGTCTGGGAGAAGGCAATGGCACCCCATTCCAGTACTCTTGCCTGGAAAACCCCTGGACGGAGGAGCCTGGAAGGCTGCAGTCCATGGGGTCACTGAGGGTCAGACACAACTGAGCGATTTCACTTTCACTTTTCACTTTCATGCATTGGAGAAGGAAATGGCAACCTACTCCAGTACTCTTGCCTGGAGAATCCCAGGGACGGGGGAGCCTGGTGGGCTGCCGTCTATGAGGTTGCACAGAGTCGGACACGACTGAAGTGACTTAGCAGCTTAGCAGCAGCAAGGTCTGAGGATACCAAATGTCCACACACAAAAAATTTAAAAACAACATGTGGAAATCAAAATTAAAAATACTTATAATCCTTCTTTTATAAAACAAAGTACTTTGGATTCCAATTTTAGTTCTAACATATAAAAAGCTTGGAAGTCCACACTGGTCTTTGCACTAAGAATAAAGCACAGCAACTAGGTTCAATGATTTCTCATGGAATCACTGAATAACTGAGGTTTTAAGACACCAAAAGTGAGGTTACAGCTACTCTAAAGTCTGTAAAGACAGGTAAACACAGAGAATTAAAGCTGATGAATAACTAACTTAGAGTAGAAACCCCTGAGTCAGAAACTAGTAAGAATGCTTAAATGGTAATTTCAACAACTGTTGGAAGCTATGTAATTTCAACAAATTACATAGACTAACATGTAAGTGAGACACTCTGGAGAGCTGCAATCTTAAGAGAACCATCACACTCACATGAATGTTAGAAAAATTCAGCAACATCCCAAGGAATTTATGGCAATGTATTCAAAAAAAAAATCCCTTTGTCTCTGGCATTGGTAAGGGAAAAGAAATCATTGTGAAATATGACCAGACTGTTCTCCAAAGCCAAGGCTTACTTTCCAGGAGAAAGTACTTTACCAGAGGCTAATCTCCTCCATGCACAGTATGAAAAGGCAAAAGGATAGGACACTGAAAGATGAACTCCCCAAGTCATTAGGCGCACAAATTGCTACTGGAGATCAGTGGAGAAATAACTCCAGAAAGAATGAAGAGGAGGAGACAAAGCAAAAACAACACCCAGGTGCAGGTGTGACTGGTGATGGAAGCAAAGTCCAATGCTGTAAAGAGCCATATGACATAGGAAGCTGGAATGTTAGGTCCAAGAATCAAGGCAAATTGTAAGTGGTCAAATAGGAGATAGCAAGAGTGAACATCAACATTTTAGGAATCAGCAAACCAAAATAGACTGGAATGGGTGAATTTAACTCAGATGACCATTATATCTACTACTGTGGGCAAGAATCCCTAAGAAGAAATGGAGTAGCCATCATGGTCAACAAAAGAGCCCGAAATGCAGTACTTGGATGCAATCTCAAAAATGATCTCTGTTCGTTTCCAAGGCAAACCATTCAATATCATGGTAAATCAAGTCTATGCCCCAACTACTAATGTGGAAGAAGCTGAAGTTGAATGGTTCTATGAAGACCTACATGACCTTCTAGAACTAACACCCAAAAACGATGTCCTTTTCATTATAGGGGACTGGAATGCAAAAGTAGAAAGTCAAGAAATATTCGAGCAACAGGCAAATCTAGCCTTGGAGTACAAAATGAATCAGAGCAAAGGCTAATAGAGCTTTACCAAGAAAACATACTGGTCATAGCAAACACCCTCTTCCAACAACACAAGAGATGACTCTAAACATGGACATCACCCAATGATACATACCGAAATCAGATTGATTGTATTCTTTGCAGCCAAAGATGGAGAAGTTCTATACAGTCAGCAAAAACAAGACCAGGGGCTGACTGTGGCTCAGATCACGAACTCCTTATTGCAAAATTCAGTCTTAAATAGAAGAAAGTAGGGAAAACCACTAGACCATTCAGACATGATGACCTAAGTCAAATTCCTTATGATTATAGAGTGGTAGTGAGATCAGATTCAAGGTATTAGATCTAATAGACACAATGCCTGAAGAACTATAGACAGAGGTTCATGACATTGTACAGGAGGCAGGGATCAAGACCATCCTCAAGAAAAAGAAATGCAAAAAGGCAAAATGGTTGTCTGAGGAGGCCTTACATAGCTGTGAAAAGAAGAGAAGTGAAAGGCAAAGGAGAAAAGGAAAGATATACTCATTTGAATGCAGACTTGAAAATAGCAAGGAGAGATAAGAAAGCCTTCCTCCATGATCAGTGCAAAGAGATAGAGGAAAACAATAGAATGGGATAGACTAGAGATCGCCTTAAGAAAATAAGAGATACTAAGGGAAATTTTCATGCAAATATGGGCTCAATAAAGGACAGAAATGGTAGGAACCTAACAGAAGCAAAAGATATTACGAAGAAGTGGCAAGAATACACAGAAGAACTAATCAAAAAAGATCTTCATGACCCAAATAATCATGATGGCGTGACCACTCACCTAGAGCCAGACATCCTGGAATGTGAAGTCAAGCGGGCCTTAGGAAGCATCACTATGAACAAAGCTAGTGGACGTGATGGAATTCCAATTGAGCTCTTTCAAATTCTAAAAGATGAAGCTGTTAAAGTGCTGCACTCAATATCCCAGCAAATTTGGAAAACTCAGCAGTGGCCACAGGAATGGAAAAGGTCAATTTTCATTCCAATCCCAAAGAAAAGCAATGCCAAAGAATGTTCTAACTACCACACAATCGCACTCATCTCACACGCTAGCAAAGTAATGCTCACAATTCTCCAAGCCAGGCTTCAGCAGTATGTGAACCATGAACTTCCAGATGTTCAAGGTGGATTTAGAAAAGGCAGAGGAACCAGAGATCAAACTGCCAACATGCACTGGATCATTGAAAAAGCAAGAGAGTTCCAGAAAAACATCTATTTCTGCTTTATTGACTATGCCAAAGCCTTTGACTGTGTGGATCAAAATAAACTGTAGAAAATTCTGAAAGAGATGGGAATACCAGACCACCTGACCTGCCTCTTGAGAAATCTGTATGCAGGTCAGGAAGCAACAGGTAGAACTGGACATGCAACAACAGGCTAGTTCCAAATAGGAAAAGGAGTACTCATGGCTGTATATTGTCACCCTACTTATGTAACTTATATGTAGAATACATCAAGAGAAATGCCGGGCTGGATGAAGCACAAGCTGGAGTCAAGATTGCTGGGAGAAATATAAGTCACCTCAGATATGCAGATGACACCACCCTTATGTCAGTAAGTGAGGAAGAACTAAAGAGCCTCTTGATGAAAGTGAAAGAGGAGAGTGAAAAAGTTGGCTTAAAATTCAACATTCAGAAAACTAAGATCATGGCATCTGGTCCCATCACTTCATGGGAAATAGATGGGGAAACAGTGACAGAGTTTGTCTGTTGAGGCTCCAAAATCACTGCAGATGGTGACTGCAGCCATGAAATCAAAAGATGCTTGCTCCTTGATGAAAAAAGCTATGACCAACCTACCCATCATATTAAAAAGCAGAGACATTACTTTGCTGACAAAGGTCCATCTAGTCAAGGCTATGGTTTTTCCAGTAGTCATGTATGGATTTGAGAGTCAGACTATAAAAAAAGCTGAGTGCCAACAAATTGATGCTTTTGAATTGTGGTGTTGGAGAAGACTCTTGAGAGTCCCTTGGACTGCAAGGAGATCCAACCAATCCATCCTAAAGGAAATCAGTCCTGAATATTCATTGGAAGGACTGATGCTGAAGCTGAAATTCCAATACTTTGGCCACCTGATGCAAAGAACTGACTCATTTGAAAAGACGCTAATGCTGGGAAAGATTGAAGGTGGGAGGAGAAGGGGACGACAGAGAATGAGATGGTTGGATGGTATCTCCGTCTCAATGGACATGAGTTTGAGTAAACTCTGGGAGTTGGTGATGGACAGGGAGGCCTGGCATGCTGCAGTCCATGGGGTCACAAAGAGTTGGACATCACTGAGTGATTTGAACAACAATAGCATTCCCAAAAACATATGATTAAATGGAATCTGCCTAGCCTACCTCTTGTTAACTGTTGTCTATAGGATACAATTTGGGAAGTGCTAAAGCAGGTAAAATGAAAGGATGCATATTCTTCTACCATGCATATGTTATTATTTTTTTAATTTAAAGTAATATTTGGTGGTTGTATACAGAAGCGCAAAAATATTGAAAACAAAAACACTCATTTCTCATTCCCAAATTACAAAGGACAATGTAGATTTTTTTGCAAAGTTTGCCATAAATGTGCTCATTGTTTCTCTGTATTTAAAATTATTTCACTTTTACAATCCAGAAAATAACGCTATAAAATGGAAAGACAAACATCAGTATTACCACATTAGAAATCCAAATGATAGTTGCATCACATCTGGACTCCCAAAAGAAGAAGGAAGAAGAGGTATTTACTGATTTTCTCAGATCACTCTTATATGGAAGATATGCACTTTACACATAACAAATCTCAAAGTGAAGGTTAACTGACCTGCCCAACACCACACAACAGTAGTAAGAGAACACTTTGTATATGTTAAATTCTGAGCCAAGTGCTGAAATACTTTTCCTTGGAATACTTACGACCAACCTATAAGGTTACTCTTATTACCTTTGTTTCAAAAGAACTGAAGCCCAGAGTGAAATCAAACCATTTTTCCCCTATTGAATTGCCTTGTAACCCCTGTCAAAAATCAACTGACCATAAATATAAGTTTATTTCCGGATGCACGTTATTTCACTTATGCACATGTCTATCCTTATGTCAGTACCATACACTCTTGATTACTGTAGTTTATTGTAAATTCGGAAATCAGCAAGCATCAACCTTCACCTTTGCTCTTTTTCATAGCTATTTTTGCTCTTCTGTGTTGCTTGCAATTTGGATGTCAATTTTTGGAGCCTCTTATCAATTTGTGACTGCAGCCATGAAATTAAAAGACGCTTACTCCTTGGAAGAAAAGTTATGTCCAACCTAGATAGCATTTTCAAAAGCAGAGACATTACTTTGCCGACTAAGGTCCGTCTAGTCAAGGCTATGGTTTTTCCTGTGGTCATGTATGGATGTGAGAGTTGGACTGTGAAGAAGGCTGAGCGCCGAAGAATTGATGCTTTTGAACTGTGGTGTTGGAGAAGACTCTTGAGAGCCCCTTGGACTGCAAGGAGATCCAACCAGTCCATTCTGAAGGAGATCAGCCCTGGGATTTCTTTGGAAGGAATGATGCTGAGGGTGAAACTCCAGTCCTTTGGCCACCTTATGCGAAGAGTTGACTCATTGGAAAAGACTCTGATGCTGGGAGGGATTGAGGGCAGGAGGACAAGGAGACGACCGAGGATGAGATGGCTGGATGGCATCACGGACTCAATGGATGTGAGTCTGAGTGAACTCCAGGAGATGGTGATGAACAGGGAGGCCTGGCGTGCTGTGATTCATGGGGTCGCAAAGAGTCGGACACGACTGAG